>SJYB01005157.1:969404-1012643 GCA_006408585.1 Antidorcas marsupialis | reverse complement strand
GGGGCGGTATTGTCTCCAAATTAAAGCATTCCTCTTGAACACTGAGTGTTTCAGAAGTGGTCTCCAGCCTTGGCTTGTAGTGGCACCTAGAGCCTCCGCAGCCTTTGTGAGACGCCTTTTGGGCACCTGTCTCCCCCGCATTGTCTTTCCTGCTTTGTGAGACAGCTATACATTGTCTGAGGGCATTAACTGGTTCCAGTGTGTATATAAGTAATCATTTACTCGGTAGATTAATGCAAAAAAGAAAAAAGAAGAAAAGGAAAAAAAAAAACACACAAAAACAAAAGCCACACTGTGAATGGTAGCTCCCGTGGTCCTCTTGCTCTGACAGCAGTTCCGGGCCTCATCCCGACCCGGGTGATGCAGCAGGGGCCTTGTAAGCGGCAGCGCTGTGTCTCAGCCTAAGCCACTAGGCTCCCAAGAATCGCAGAAGGTGGGACGGGCGGCTGTCTCATGCCAGTAAGCCGTCCAAAGATAAACAGCACCATCTGGTGTGGTGAAGGTCCCCAGCTCACCCTCCCACCCTGCCCAACCTGGAGATGACTTTCAGTCCAGAACAAAAGAACAGGGCTGACTTAGAATAGAGTTGGGGAGACTTTAATAAAAATAGTTTCTCACAGAGTGCTTCCCCCCACACTAAGGCAGTGTTGCTGCAAACAGAGAATGTTTTTCCAGTGCTTATATCTGAAAACAGCTAAACCCATGCCTCATGGGGGTCCAGAAAGAAACCAGTATGACTATTCTGTTTCGAGGATGAGGGACAATCCTAACCTAGCATGATAATGCAAAGTACAGATTTTTCACATTAGTACAAATCCACTAAAAACAAAGAATATTACGCCTCTGCAATATCCCCTTTATATCATACCAGTAGGGTTGTCTCTTAGGCAAAGTTTTCTGCTTTGACTATGATGGTAGACATTAGCTATTGGTGGTGGGGTTTTCTTTTTTTTTCTAGATTTCCTACTGACATGATATAAACAAGTAATATATATATATTTAAATATTAGAAAAAACAAAGAAGAATGAATCTGCATTCATTTCACACCAGGGATATAGAGTTAAAAAATGCTGTTAAGTTGCACTTGGCCATCCTTTCTCTAGAGGAGTTGTGAAATACTAACAGCCTTCAATATTCACCATAAGGCTGAAAGGAGTTGATGTTTTACCTTTAAAACAAGATTTATCAGGGGTATATATAAATATATGTATATTGTATATATGTTAGAGAGATTAAGAGTATAACTTATAAAAAGAAAATCTATATAAAATAATTATATATCCATCCTGTGTTACATGTTATCATTAAGTTGGTAACAAATGGCATAAAAATAGCTGTGCCTTTAATTTGTGGTAAAGGCTATTTGCTTTTTCCCATAGAAAGCTAACATATACCTATCACCTATGATGGGGTTTGATGCAGCCAGTCTGTGGCATTAATAAGAATAATGATACTCAAACTTCAAACAATGGAAACGTGTACAAATCCACTCTACCAGATTTAGGTTTAGAGAAAAAAATATTTTTGAAAAGGTTTTGTAGAGAACTATTTAAAAATATACAGAAAGGCTGAGTATGGCCTTCGTGAAACTGCGCTTCTCTAAAATGTAGTAGACTTTTGAGCGTCTAAAGATGCAAGGTGAAACCATTAGAGAGATGGGTATTTAGCATTTGTCATTTTATATTTAAGAAACACCCGTAGCGTGCTTGGTGCTCAACATTAAACATGGTCTTTGGAGTTCTTCTCCACCACCCAGCTAAAGACATTTGTCATATAAACACATCTTTAAAGCAGTTGACTTTGTATATCTTTTGTTAAACAACCGACCAAAAGCAAAAAGGAAGAAAGGAGAGAAGGAAGGAAAGAAGGGAAAGAAGAAAAGAGAAAGTGTCCCATCAGTCTTTGGTAACAGGGGTTTCGAACCATATCTCCTCTGCCTGAACATGCTGATTGGGACTGGAGCCTGTTTCTGAGAGCGTCTGGCGATGGCGCGCGTGCCAGCACCTCTGTGTCCTGGCCTCAGCGAGCATTTCCTCTGTTTCACCCTCAGACCCCCCTGTTCAGCCAGGTGGAGAGTTAGCGCATGTGTTTTGTTCTTTGGATCTGTGTCTTGTGTGGCCAGTTTTGGACAGTCTTGACCTTTAGTTTCTGCTTTGTCCGATGTTTTCACTGTTCACACTGTCAGCCCAAATCCCCGTCCAACAGCATTCGCGCCTCTAAAGCCTCTCCTTCTGTTGGAGAACACAGTGTTGACCGATGCAGCCTCGCTGCAGTGAACTCGGCTGTCCTTGCCCATTATCACCAAAGCGGAGGAGCCGGTCCACCCACAGTCAGGGCCTGTGCAATCGAGGGGTCCTGGATCATGAGATGTGACTAACTTTAATGATTTGCTGGGAGACAAATAAATCAGCCATATTTTCTCCATCAGCCATATGAGAAACCTCAGAAACACCTAAGTCCCTTCAGCCTCACTTCACTATGGAACCATTTTTGTTTAAATGGTCTTTAAAGTTGGAGTTGTAATCATCCGTTGTCTTTACTCACTACCTAATAAAGGATGAAGCCTAACCATAGAACTTAACGCTGGATTCTCTGTGAATTGTTTCCCCACATGCCATGTATTTATCAACACCAGGTCCATATCTGTCATGGTTCAAGGTGCTATCAAGTTCTATCCTTTCCCTGAGGGAACTTCTTTTCATGAATAAAGATCAGGTTGGTCAGCAGTGGTGCTCTGAACATCCTGAGGGGGCTCTGACTTTACAGTTTTATGTCTCTTCTCACGCCACATACCCACGGGCAAGGGAGTGATAGACAGACATCTCTGACCTCATTTCAAACAAATATAAATGCATTGCAAGAGCCAAGTGCTTCAGGAAAAAGCACTGTTGCACCTCATCCAGATTACCCAGGCAAATGGAAACAGTTGTTGGGAAGGCACTGTTTTTCTCTTCTGAGAAAACAGGTGATTACAAGTGACAAATCCCTCCTCTCCCTGGTCCTGAACTTTGAAGGGTGGTCGTTCTATACACAGAAGCAAACACTGTTGGCTTTTGGCCATTAATATTATCACTACCTCATCTCAGAGGACTGCAGTCTTCAGGTCCTGTTGGGTTTCCATTTTTCACTTCCAATAATTCATTGCCATTATCAGAGATATAATTTGGTTTTTTGAAAGGTGCTACATATTTTATTGCCAAGGAACTGATTAGCCAAGAGAACTTTTATACTTACTTGGAAATTAAAAGGACAGGAACTCATAACACAAAGGAATAAAAATGAAAAGGCTTAAAACCAGGATTATTCAGTGTTCTTTGTGGATGTGCTCATGTGTGTTTCCAAGGCACAGAACCATCACATGGTGGTTATGGACAGCGAGTTTCACTTACCATTAACGCTTTAGATTAATATCTGTCTCCACACCATGGAGTATTTCAACTTTCCTGAAGAAATCAGATCAAAAAGCTAAAAAAAAAAAAAAAAAGAATGGTTTAGAAAGAAAACTTCCTTCAAATCTCAGTTGACCTCTGGAACCACCTCCCTGTACGTTAGCATGGATGGCATCACATTAGTCACTCTTGGCACACAGGTGCTGCTGGTGGTAAAGAACGTGCCTGTCAACGCCGGAGTTCGATCCCTGGGTTGGGACGATCCCCTGGAGGAGGGCATGGCAGCCTGCTCCGGCATTCTTGCCTGGAGAATCCCGTGGACAGAGGAGCCTGGCCGGCTGCAGTCCCTGGAGTTGCAAAGTCAGACACAACTAAAGCCACTTAGCAGAGCACAGCACACAGGAAAGAGTTTGTGAAGGAGTGAGGAAAACAGAAGCAGCCTGAAGGAAATCAAGCTTTGCTGCCCTGGGGCACGTGGGGTCTTCCCGGACAGAGAGCGAAACCACACCCCTCGCATTGCAGTGAAAGTCGTTCAGTCGTGTCCGACTCTGCGACCCCATGGACTATCCAGTCCACGGAATCCTCCAGGCCACAACACTGGAGCAGGGAGCCTTTCCCTTCTCCAGAGCATCTTCCCAACCCAGGGATCCAACCCAGGTCTCCCACGTTGCAAGGCAGATTCTTAACCACTGGAGTCCCTAGGAATGAGGAAAGCCGGGAGCCGGAAAGAGCTCAGGGCTCATCGTGCACTTCGTTTCTGCCCAGCAGGTAACATGTCAATAGTCAAAGAATGATTTGGCACTCTTTTCTTCATCAGCAATGTGAGTTAGAGTGAGTTGAGACTGAACTGGTTAAATATTCCTGCATTAAAAAAGACACTTTTCTCATCCTCACTGCTTTCTTATAGCAAACCATACAGCTACTCAAATATTTGCATTTGCTCAGAAAAGTATTCTATATTCCTTTCCTTCCTGAGGATACATCACAGAGTAGGTCCATTCATCTGACTAATCAGAATGTAGACTCATCGAAAGCTGTTAGAAAGAAAGAAGTTTAGTCGCTCAGTGGAGTCCCACTCTTTGCGACCCCATGGACTGTGGCCCACCAGGCTCCTCCGTCCGTGGGATTCTCCAGGCAAGAACACTGGAGTGGGCTGCCATGCCCTCACTAGAGGATCTTCCCGACCCAGGGGTCAAACCCGGGACTCCCACATTGTAGGCAGATGCTTTACCGTCTGAGCCACCAGGGAAGTCCTGACAACTATTAGGGGGCTTGCTAATAACATCAGATTCATGCCAAAGTCATTTAGGATATACTGCATCTGTTGTCTCAGTCTAAAACATAAAAAACATCTGAATGAAACCAGTCCCAGTAACAGCAATGGAAAATCGACAGTATGGCTTCGGAGGGAGCCACGGATACTCGCCTCATCCTGCTCTCCTGGCTGTGCTGTCTCCCTGCAGCCGGAAGGGACCCCATTGGAGCCACTCTTAATCCTGTCCTGAGTTTGCCTGTGTTTTAGGTAAGAGCCTCCCTATTTAGACCACTTCCTCCACAAACAGAGGATATCGGTTGTGCCTTCTTGTTATTGACACAGCAAGAATTTTTTGGACTGAATCCTGACAAGTGAATGTTTTACAAAATGGTAGCTGTTGTTTGTCACTGAAATAGCAGACGTATTTGCAAAGCGTCTTTTCCGGTCTGTCTACAGCATCCTCAGTCATGCAGCACTTACTATCAGGAAGTGAAGCAGATGGCCTCTTTGACTGAGTCTGCATTGCCCACTTCCTGTGCTGAGAGGGTTATCGGGGCTTCCAGGAAAAGATGGGTATGATGCTGCATCTTCCTCATGTGGCCTGCAAGGTCATTACTTCCAGGAACGGTTTATAGCTTACCGGAATTACTAAATGGTGACGGAAGACAGGTTCTGTACTGGGAAAACTTCCTCTGTGCTACTTGATCAAAAGCCCAAGGAGACTGCAAAGAATCACAGAGTTTATGTTATCAGTGCACAGACGTGAAAGGACCAAGAATTGCCTTCAGTCTGATCATCTTTCCCCGCTTCTCAGTGATGGAAGTCATTCTTCCCAGATGGTGTCTCTAGAAAGTGCCAAAATTTCAAGTCAAATTTGATGGCTAACACAGATGACCAAGTTGAGAATAGGGTCAACCGAAAACAGGGTTATTCTCTTCATGACTGACAAGTCAACCTAAAAGTAATTTCCAAAACGTAGAGCTAAAATGATTTGTGAGCAAAGTTATAACTAAGCATAAGTACTTGTACAGTAGCCAGGTCATAAATCACATCTAAATCTAAATGTCTATGGACAGAGAGACACATGCATCTTTTAAAAATGTAAGCCTCAGTACCTATCTTACCTGCTACCACTTTTCAATATCTTATTTTAAAATAATTAGGTTGACTTTACTGTAAGAAGAGGAGCTCTAATCTAATCTCAGTCACTTTAGGGCGTTGGGGAAGTTGACAAGCAGCTGTAATACAAGGTGCTGTGCTCTCTAGCAAGGCTCTATGCTGGCAATCTGAGTTGGGTCATGCAACTGCATCACGGCATATAGCCTACTCATTCTGACTACAGGGCTTGACCTCTTATCCAATCTTCTGCCCCTCCAGGTAGTGTGCAGGACAAGGTAACAAGGCTAAAGAAAACTGGCAAAGAGAGAATCCTTTATTGGGGGCCCAAATTACATTTTTTTCCAGGAAAAACATTTTTTTAAGCCACTCTGTTATTTGTTTGAACTTAGTGAGACATGTCACACTGCTTCATAGTGTCACTTTATATTTTAAAATGCTTATGTAAATGGCTTCCCTGGTATGGTAGCTGGCCAAGAACCCACCTACAATGCAGGAGACCCTGGTTTGATTCCTGGGTCAGGAAGGTCCACTNTTATTTGTTTGAACTTAGTGAGACATGTCACACTGCTTCATAGTGTCACTTTATATTTTAAAATGCTTATGTAAATGGCTTCCCTGGTATGGTAGCTGGCCAAGAACCCACCTACAATGCAGGAGACCCTGGTTTGATTCCTGGGTCAGGAAGGTCCACTGAAGGGATGGGCTGCCCACTCCAGTATTCTTGGGCTTCCCTGGTGGCTCAGCTGGTAAAGAATCCACCTTCAATGCAGGAGATGTGGGTTCAATCCCTGGGTTGGGAAGATACCCTGGAGAAAGGAACATCTACTCACTTCAGTACTCTTGCCTGGAAAATCCCATGGATGGAGGAGCCTGGTGGTCTGCAGTCCATGGGGTTGCTAAGAGTCAGACATGATCGAGCAACTTCACTTTCACTTTTCAGTTTCATGCACTGGAGAAGGAAATGGCAACCCACTCCAGTGTTCTTGCCTGAAGAATCCCAGGGACGGGGGAGCCTGGTGGGCTGCCGTCTTTGGGGTCGCACAGAGTTGGACATGACTGAAGCGACTCAGCAGCAGCAGCAGCAGTGAGACATGAAGCCATTGAGAAACAACGTTACAGAGCTTTATGGAGTTTTTAAGCCATGGTGAGAGTATATAGAATTTTATTAACCATAGATAACAATATGNGGGGTCGCACAGAGTTGGACATGACTGAAGCGACTCAGCAGCAGCAGCAGCAGTGAGACATGAAGCCATTGAGAAACAACGTTACAGAGCTTTATGGAGTTTTTAAGCCATGGTGAGAGTATATAGAATTTTATTAACCATAGATAACAATATGTATATCCTTGGATATTTGTCAACTCAATTTAAAATAAGTTATCTTATCATTCTGGTGCTCTGATGACCTGGGGAGGTGGATAATGAGGGGTGCCACAGGAGGAAGGTCTCAGAGGGAGGGCTGTGTGCATGCGTAAGGCTGATTGACTTCATTCTACAACAGAAGCTAGTGCAGCATTGTAAAGCAATTATCTTCCAATAAAATACATTATCTCATGATTTCAACAAAGAACACTAGGGCTACAGGTGGCTAATACTGAGTAGAGATCTTCCACCAAATGCCTTCTGTCTCTTGTTGACTGTGAGCTGATACTACTGGATGGAGAAAAGTTCTCGAAATTCTAGAAAGTTTAGTTTTCATGAACTAATCAAGAAGAATTTCTTGGTATGCCATCTGCTTTTTAAGGGGATTATGGAAACATATGTGGACGTGTTGGGTACTGGGGAAAAGCCTTGCAGCCAAAGGATCAGGACACAAGACTGGCCATCACAGAACTCGGAGTGTGGTTTCCAGTTTCAACACAGACCAGCTCTGAGGAAACGGAGACAACTCGTTACTTTGGTGATTCCCTTGTGGAAGAAACAAGAATAATAATGGGATTACTTTATAGAGATGTGCTTTTAAAAAGGCTGAATTTAGTAAAAGCAAGTCATTTGCCTCTCAAAATTTGTTCCAAACCTGAGTCTAATTTCTCTAAATTTCAATAAAAATTTTTAAAAAAATGAACCTTATAATTACAGGTTTCATATTGCTGCATGCTATTTGAAATGGAACTGATCTGATTCCAAAGCATTTTGTCCTGAAAAAAAAAGAAGAAAGTTGATGGGTTGTTTCAAGAAATACTGCTTTAAACACACATGAAGCTATATACTAAGAACATCACTTTCCTTGGGAAATTTGTTAGTCCTATTTTTTTTTCATTTATTTTATCAGTTTAAATCTTATATCAGTTCAACTACAGTTTTTTTTTACATAATTGTATGAAAATGTAGTATTTAGCCAACATATGATAAGACAGTCAACTGTCGCAAAAACTGGACATTTGGCTATTTTTATTTTTTAATTTTTTTTCAAGTTTAGTTGATTTACAAGGTTCTGTTTGTTTCAGGTGTGCTGAAACACCTGAAACAAACACTGTGTGTTTCAGGTAATGTCATTGAATTATACATGCTTACATACTTATTTTCTTCAGAGTCTTTTCCACTATAGATTATTACAAAATCGTGGAGCAGCCCAGTGGTTAAGACTCCGCCTTCCAGTGCAGGAGTGCGGGTGCGATCCCGGGTCGGGAGCTAAGCTCTAACGAGCCTTTGGGCCAGAAAACCAAAACATAAAAAGAAATAATGNAAGACTCCGCCTTCCAGTGCAGGAGTGCGGGTGCGATCCCGGGTCGGGAGCTAAGCTCTAACGAGCCTTTGGGCCAGAAAACCAAAACATAAAAAGAAATAATGAGTATAGATCCCGGAGTGGCTATTTTTAAATGGTGATTCTTAACAACAGAGCTACCGACAGATCCTATCAAGTGCATTGAGTGATGACCCTGGATATTTACTGACAGGAGCCAATTTGAGCCTTAGTCTCAAGATCTAAAAATAGCCTAATCCACACGCATTTAGTGACCGCAGGTTGAAGGCTGTGTTTGTTTTTGACAACTAGACTTCTAATGGGAAACTCTGGGGTGAGCATTTTAAACATTTGAATAGTATTCTCAAATTAAAAAAAAAAAAGGTTATTGTTTGTCCTACATTTGTGTAACTGAGGGCAGGGGGACCTACTTAAGGGGAAAAAAGTGTGTAATTTTTGTCCTCCTATAGTCTCATAACTCAGAGAATGCAGGCAGGGCTTTGTCCAATATCAGCTGCTTTGCAAAAGGTTTCATAAGATTTTCAGTTCAGTTCAGTCACTCAGTCCTGTCTGACTCTTTGTGATCCCATGGACAGAAGCACACCAGGCCTCCCTGTCCATCACCAACTCCTGGAGCCCACCCAAATCCATGTCCATTGAGTCGGTGGTACCATCCAACCATCTCATCCTCTGCTGTCCCCTTCTCCTCCCACCCTCAATCTTTCCCAGCATCAGGGTCTTTTCCAAGGAGTCAGCTCTTCAGGTGGCCAAAGTATTGGAGTCTCAGCTTCAGCATCAGTCCTTTCAAAGAACACTCAGGACTGATCTCCTTTAGGATGGACTGGTTGGGTCTCCTTGCAGTCCAAGGGACTCTCAAGAGTCTTCTCCAACACCACAGTTCAAAAGCATCAATTCTTTGGCGCTCAGCTTTCTTTCTAGTCCAACTCTCACATCCATACATAACTACTGGAAAAACGATAGCTTTGACTAGATGGACCTTTGTGGACAAAGTAATGTCTCTGCTTTTTCATATGCTGTCTAGGTTGGTCATAACTTTTCTTTCAAGGAGTAAGCCTCTTTTAATTTCATGGCTGAAATCACCATCTACAGTGATTTTGGAGCCCCTAAAAATAAAGTCTGATACTGTTTCCACTGTTTCCCCATCTATTTGCCATGAAGTGATGGGACCAGATGCCATGATCTTCATTTTCTGAATGTTGATCTTTAAGCCAACTTTTTCAGTCTCCTCTTTCACTTCATCAAGAGACTCTTTAGTTTTTCTTCCCTATCTGCCACAAGGGTGGTGTCATCTGCATATTTGAGGTTATTGATATTTCTCATGGCAATCTTGATAACAATAATAGCTCAAATTCAAGACAGCATCACCAGAAATACCAAAGCAGTATATTGAACATAACTAGCTTTTTATGAAGAAATGGGGGGAAAAAAAAGAATGAAAGCAAGGGTTTTAGAAATTGACTTGCTAGTCAAACAGACGGAGGTCTGTGACCCATCACTCAGCTACACTGATGATACAGGCGTCAGAGCTTTTCCAGCCGATCACGTGGGGACAGGGTGGAGCTGCGGGATCCGAGGGGATGGAGTGGAGCTGTGGGATCCGAGGGGACACAGTGGAGCTGCGGGATCCGAGGGGACATGGCAGAGCTGCAGGGATCCTAGCGCTCAGGCTGCACGAGGCTGCCACGCCAGCCTGTGCAGTGAACGGCTTTGCTCTTTTTCTCTTGCCAAATCATGCTGAATAACCTTTCATCAAAGGTTCTAGATGTCCCCAGGTGGACTTGGACAGTTGAGATGGAATTTTTTGCATGTTTTACATTTTGATAGCTGCGTGATGACTCTTTGCTTTGTTGCTATTATTTCTTTTCTTTGCAGACCCAAACAATGTCCCCTGGTGTGCCAACAGGGCCCTGAAGTCAAAATAATAATAATAATCAGAACAGTTCACATCGTCTGCATCATGCCATTCTTCTGTTTTAAGGCTTGGAATAAAAATCCCCTCTNGCTTTTCCAGCCGATCACGTGGGGACATGGCGGAGCTGCAGGGATCCTAGTGCTCAGGCTGCAGACCTACGAGGCTGCCACGCCAGCCTGTGCAGTGAACGGCTTTGCTCTTTTTCTCTTGCCAAATCATGCTGAATAACCTTTCATCAAAGGTTCTGGATGTCCCCAGGTGGACTTGGACAGTTGAGATGGAATTTTTTGCATGTTTTACATTTTGATAGCTGCGTGATGACTCTTTGCTTTGTTGCTATTATTTCTTTTCATTGCAGACCCAAACAATGTCCCCTGGTGTGCCAACAGGGCCCTAAAGTCAAAATAATAATAATAATCAGAACAGTTCACATCGTCTGCATCATGCCATTCTTCTGTTTTAAGGCTTGGAATAAAAATCCCCTCTATGCCAACTATTTTCACAGTATGAAATGAATCAGTTTTGTTGACTCAAATGTAAAATATAACACATTCTATCCTGACTCTGGTCCTGTACTAAGTCAAAGTTGCAGCTGTGAACAAATTAATCTCTTTTTAAAGAAACCAGGAATTCTTTAAAAGAACCTATTTCAATTTTTAGAAAAGACACTAATGGTGTTTTTATGTGATGGAAACTCCCTACTTCCTTCAGCAGTTCTAGGAACATCGGTAGGCACTGCCCTCTCTTTGACAGTTTCAAAATTGTCCAAGTAAGTAAGATATTACTTCCTATTTCAGGAGGTTGGTTGATTTAGGTCTTTATTATTCACTTAGTCCATGAAATAAATATAGGTGCAAATTATTCTTGGAGAAGGAAATGGCGACCCACTCCAGTGTTCTTACCTGGAGAATCCCAGGGATGGGGGAGCCTGGTGGGCTGCCGTCTATGGGGTCACACAGAGCCGGACACAACTGAAGTGACTTAGCAGCAGCAGCAGCAGCATATTATTCTCTTATCCATAAATAAGCCATAGGCAATATTTAAGACACATTTTTCTTCTTACTTGAAGCTTTAAGGCTTTTGAGAACAAAGTTTACAAACTACATGTTCTACTCTACTTGTTTGCAACATCTTACAGTTCCAAGAAATACAGAAAAATTGTATAACACAATTGTCCCAAGTGTCAGCTAAGACATTTAGTGACTCACAGGACATGTGTCTTGTGACTGTCTCTCAAAACAAATGTACTTTTTGATGGGGGAAGAAAGTAAAATGCTGTGTGTTTATTCTTCTCTAAAGGACAGTGTCCCATGGTCCTTCCTTCTCTCTTATTAAAAAGATACCAATTCTCACGTTTAATCATTTAGTACATTTCAATTAAGTGTTAGGCAGAGCAAGCATTTTATTTATAACTTTGAAACCCAATGGTTGGCCCCTGCTGAAATAAAATTTCACTGCAGACAAGATAGATGTTGCAGGATAATATTCCATGTTTCCATAGGGCAGAAAAGGTCTTTTTTTGTTTGTTTGTTTATTTTGCCTGAACAGTGCCTAAACAAATTTTAATTAGCTCCCAAATGTCTTTTAGAGAAAAGAAAGAAGATTTCCTTTAGTTAGAAATTCTGATTCCTCTTGAAAAATCAGAAAAACCTGAGAGCCCTCGTTGCTGTTGTTTAGTTGCCAAGTTGTGTCCAAGTTTGTGACGCTATGGACTGTAACCCACCAGGCTCCCCTGTCCATGGTTTTCCAGGAGAGAATACTGGGTGGGTTGCATTTCCTTCTCCTGGGGATCTTCCTGAAGCAGGGATTGAACCGGGTTCTCCTGCGTTTCATGAGAATTCTTTACTGAGCCATCTGCGTTCCTATTAGGCAGCCGTTGGCTGCTCTCTGAACCACCTCCTGCTTTGGGGAAAGGAGGGATTTGCTGTGATCTGCGCTCAGAGGCCCCAGCATAGCGTCCTGCCAGGCCAGTGCTCTCACTGGGTCTGCAAACCCCAGAGGGCCTGTGGGTCCTCAGCTAACCCAGGCTCTTCTGCAGGTGCTCTCCAGGGTCTTATACATCCCGTACCTTCACCCCCATCAAATCACTGTTCCTAGAGTCACCTTGCACATGCTTTTGATTCTCCTTTTGGATCGGCAGCTTCCTGGGGAACCTTGTTTTGCCATCTATTTCAGTCAAGCTTCCCTTTACCAGAATATAATTTGTGAGAAATTAAGCAGTGGAGTGTGTGTGGGTTTCTTGGGGTTGAGACATAGGAACTGTTTGATTCAGGCGGTGAGTAGCTTTATTCAGAAAGGGAGTCTGCCATTTTCTTTGCACCCTCCTTTAGGAGAGTCTGGCTTCAGCTAAGAGCAGAAATTGGATTTCAGAAATAAATACCAAGTATCTTACACATGAAGAAAAAAAAATGTCTTTCTTCATTTCTTTCTTCAAGTTAAACATGATGAGAAATACTGAAACAATAATGTTTCTGGATATATTTGCTCCATTTTGGTTTTGGGTTTTTTTTTTTTTTNCAGTGGAGTGTGTGTGGGTTTCTTGGGGTTGAGACATAGGAACTGTTTGATTCAGGCGGTGAGTGGCTTTATTCAGAAAGGGAGTCTGCCATTTTATTTGCATCTTCCTTTAGGAGAGTCTGGCTTCAGCTAAGAGCAGAAATTGGATTTCAGAAATAAATACCAAGTATCTTACACATGAAGAAAAAAGAATGTCTTTCTTCATTTCTTTCTTCAAGTTAAACATGATGAGAAATACTGAAACAATAATGTTTCTGGATATATTTGCTCCATTTTGGTTTTGGTTTTTTTTTTTTTGGTGGGTGGGGAGGGGTGGAGAGGAGCCACATACAACTTTCCCCAAATACCTAGAAGCTGCCAGAATATTTGAAAAAAAATCCACACAAAAGATTTTATTATTAATGTTCAAAATAACCTCTGCTCATTCCCATATTTTAGAACATATTTCCCATAGAATTAGCCATACCATGCAAAATATCTATCCTTATTACTGGACTGGGCAATAAAAGGACACACTGATGCTGATTCACATTCGTGATTTTTAAATTGCTAATTATCTAACAGCAAAGGTCTCCTTCCTGTTGTTTTGCTTAGAAATGCAGCTCCATGGCTGATCATAAGTTCCTGCTGAGTATTCCAAGCTAGGAGGCTGAGCCAAAGCTAGTTTGGAATCCTGACTAGCATACAGCTTCACATTTTTCCAAGTGTGTAATCCAGGCATTGCAAATAATTTCTGGCCAAGTCCTAGGAAACTGCTCATAGTCTTTCTAAACATAGCTGGGAATTGTTACGCTGAAGTTAAAACCAAATGTCAGCTAAGGTCTGATACTGGGGAAAACAATTAGCACAGCAGTGAATTACCCTCCTGTGAAAGAGTTCACCTTCAGGTGTTAATTATTAGTTGATCATGTTTTATTCATTCATCGGAATTATTTTCGAGATCATCAGAGCATTTCAGGTGGGTTGGGTTGTGATGGGAAAGACTACACAAACATCCCCTCTGCAAATTCGTGGTGTATTTAGCTAAAGATGCAGGGCTCCATGGAAGCAGAATGCAAGAGGGCAGGGCAAAACAAGGCTTCTTTTGCCCAGTTTTTTTCCTCTGGGTTAAGTTAGGTGAGACGTGGAGGAGGCCAGACAAGTTTGCCAGCAACCTCTAGTACAGAGAAGGTCCTGCCAGATTTGTGAACGAAAACCCAGGTTATACTGACTGATGCTGAAGCTCCAGTACTTTGGCCACCTGATGTGAAGAACTGACTCATTTGAAAGGACCTTGATGCAGGGAAAGATAGAAGGCAGGAGGAGAAGGGGACGACAGAGGATGAGATGGTTGGATGGCATCACTGACTCAATGGACATGAGTTTGAGTGAGCTCTGGGAGCTGGTGATGGACAGGGAAGCCTGGCGTGCTGCAGTCCACGGGGTCGCAAAGAGTCGGACACGACTGAGCGACTGAACTGAGCGGACACTAAGTGCCATCGTGTAGTTAGACATATTAGTTCCCCGGGCTATCAGAACAAATGACCAAAAGCTTTGATGGCTTAAAAACAGCAGACGTTCCGTCAGTGTTCTGCGGTAGTCTAAAGGGAAAGGAAATCCACAAAAAAGAGCCGATACGTGTATACACGGAGCTGAGTCACTTTGCTGTCCGTCCGTTAGAAACTAAGGCAACGTTGTAAAACAACGATTCTCTGATAAGATTTAAAAACAAACAAACAAACAAAAAAACAGCAGCAGAGACTCATCTTCTCCCAGTTCTGGAATCCAGATGCCCAAAGTCAGGGTGCCAACAGGGTGAGTTTCTGCTGTGGGGCAGTTCGTCACATGCCGTCTCCAGGCTTTCTGCTGTGATCTTCAGTCCGTGACTGTACCCCTGCACACGACCCCGTCTCTGCCTCTGTTTCCTCATCCGGGTCCCCCTGTGTGTCTCCACGCCACCTTTATTCTGTGGGGGGAGTCTCCTCTTCTTCGTTACAAGGACGCCAGTCACACTGGACTAGGACTCATCTGAACAGTCGTGTCTACCAAGATCCTATTTCCAAACAGCGCTGCATTCTCACCTGCTAGATGGAGACAGATCAGCCCCTTCTGCCTCAGCTCATGCTTCCCAGGGGACTGACCCGCAGCCTGCACCTGTACCTTCAACGGGTTGTTTACATGCTTAGGACTTTCCCAAGTCCAGCCAGCACCATCAAGCCTTCCACCTTGATTGGTTTGAGGGGCAGGCAAGCAGAACAGGGTCTCCCAAACTATCTTTTCTCCAACTGGTCTCTTTCTCTTTTTTTTTTCCTCGAACATTCTGCCCCTTGCTTCCACAACCTGTCCTGTTGTCTTTGATCGGGTCTCCCAGAAGCAGAGGCCGAAACGGGACTCTCACGAGAGTTGTTTTTCTCCGAGGGGTGCTCTAGGGAGAAAAGGAACAGAGGAAGCAGGACAGGGCCAGAGCAGACTGCTAAGGGCAAGCCTCAGGGTGGCTTCATGGGAAGCTCGAAATTGTTTTCATCATTCTTTAAAATAGTATTTGATCAATAACATAAGAGTAATGTATTAAAGAGATTTCTCCTGGGGCTCAGTGGTAAAGGACCCGCCTGCCATTGTAGGGGACATGGGTTCAATCCCTGGGTTGGGAGCAGGTCTCCCGGAGGAGGGCATGGCAGCCCACCCCTGTATTCTTGCCCAGGAAATCCTAGGGACAGAGGAGCCTAGTGGGCTGCAGTCCATAGGGTTGCAAAGAGCTGAGACACAGCTGAGTGAATGAGTGAGCACACATAACCACATTAAAAGAGACAGGGGTGGTCAGAAAAAAAATGCTGAACTGAGGAAAACAGAAGTGACTCACATCAGCTGGCACCTCATGCATTGTCTCGTGTAAGCTGATTAGTAATCCTAATCAGCCTGGAACACTTCCAGCTGCCACCTGTTGCCCTGATGGCATCGTCCCTAGTGCTCCATTTCAAGCACAAAAAATGTCCTGATGTGGTTGATAAATTGCATGGACAGTTTATTTTTTACTCTCCTTTATCCAGTTTATAATATGAATGGGTTGGAATAGGTGACATAGAAGGGCTCTTCCAATAATAAAGTGTTCCATGCAGTACTTTCTGTTAACTCAAACATGCCGCTTTTTGCGGGACTCTGCTGAAGGATAGTTGATATTTTACCTTAATAATCAAGTTATCACATTTTCTATTTGACCATTCTTCCATCCCCCATGCTTCCATCCATGCATTCTTTATTAGTGGGTAGTTACTACATACCCTCTGCTCTATCAGATAAGTGAAGGAAATGTGACTGAAACATAGTCAGTCTCTATACCAAAATCCTTTGCCTTAAAAAATTTCACCTTATCAGTGATCACAAGGGTAAAACCTTACTATCCACATGTGACAAATATAAAATAAATAAGACCACAGAGACAGAGCCGCTGCCTCAGGATAAACAGTAAGTGAGCTTTGCAGACAATACTTAGAACATTAAAAAAAATTTTCATCAGACTTTTTCACAGAATAACGAATCTTCACAGAATCCAGCTCAAGAAGAGACCATTGTTTGCAGCCCAGGTGAGGAAGCAGTTACCCATCAGTTTGGTTGAGAAACAGTAGTGTTGACTGTGATCACAGTGATAGAGGCATGATGCTGCTGACGATGCCGAGCTTACTTCGGTTTCCGGACTCTCCACTGGTTACCATCTCTCCTTTTACTGCACAAGGATCTAAGACGTGCAGGTCAAAGCGCAAAATCTACACTCCGCCATCAACTCTTCCACTATACAATGACAAGATTGATATTAGAAGGGTCATCAGTTACTCAGCACCAAGGAGAGGCCCTGCTGAATTAGTGACTTCTTTTCTAAGGTTAATATTTATTTATGTTTTAAACGTCAGTATTATGGATTTACAGTGTTATATTAATTTCTGCTGTGCAGCAGAGTGATTCAGTCACACACGTTTTCTTTCTGTTATGGCTTATCATAGGATATTGCATATAGCTCTCCGTGCTACACCATAAGACCGTGTTGCCTCTCTATATATAGTAGAAGTTTGCTAATCCCAAACTCCCAATCCACCCCCTCCCTGGCAACCACGTCGGCCCTCTGCGTCTGTGAGTCTGTTTCTGTCTCACAGACTCATTCATTCCTGTCATAGTTTAGATTCCACATATAAGTTATATTACGTGGTACTTGTCTTTCTCTTTCTGACTTCATTCACTTAGTTTGATCACCTCTAGGTCCGTCCACGTTGCTGCAAATGGCATTATTTTGAGTCCCACTCCTGGGCATCTATCCAGACAAAATTCTAATGAATGCTTTTCCAGCAGTTGGCAAGCATAAAACCCTGGGCTTCTTGGGCAAGGGATTTCTCTGCCTCTCCCGTCTTTGGCCACCTGATGCGAAGAGCTGACTCACTTGAAAAGACCCTGATGCTGGGAAATATTGAAGGCAGGAGGAGAGGGGATGACAGGGGATGACATGGGTGGCTGGCATCATCGACTCACTGGACTTGAGTTTGAGTAAACTCTGGGAGTTGCTGATGGACAGGGAGGCCTGGCATGCTGCAGTCTATGGGTTCGAAGAGTTGGACACAACTGAGTGACTGAACTGAACTGAACTGTCTGTAGACAAGGGCTCCAACCAATGAAGGTGAAATGGATGGCAGGGGAGGGGCATCTTAGCTGCGGGAGAAAAGTCCACAAGACCACATGTGCCTTCTGATTTTCTGCACAAAAATAACTGCACATCTTGGGATCTAATGGCCTGAGGGTCAAACGATTGTGTCTGCAATTCTTTACAGGTTTCAAAGCATTTAAAGCAGATGGTACCAACTATTAAACACTGAAGGTGCCCTTCAGCACTGTTTGTCCAAGTCTGGCGCACAGGCCACGCCCACCCGAATCCCCAGGAGAGCTCCTGATACACGCCTGAGAGAGGGAGTCAGAAGGCAGTGTCTCTGCCGTTTCCAGCTCTCTTGGTGATTCTTTCATGCACGGAGGCTGAATAACTGTGTGCTCTGTCGTGTCTGACTCTTTGTGACCCCTTGGACGGTAGCCCACCAGGCTCCTCTGTCCATGGAATTTCCCAGACGAGAGTCCTGGCGTGGGTTGCCACTTCCTTCTCCAGGGAAGCTTCCCGAACCAGAGACCGCATCTGTGTCTCTTACTGCACTGGCAATCCAATTCTTTCCCGTTAGCCCCACCAGCCCCGACTAAAGGAGCTTCCTGGGACTTCCTGGTGGTCCACTGACTAAGACAGCTCGCGCCCAGCGTACAGGGCCAGGGTTTGATCCCTGGTCAGGGAACCAGATCCCACGTGTTGCAACTAAGAGTTCGCATGCCGCCACTAAAGATCCCATGTGCTGCAGTGAAGATCCTGTGTGCCACCACGAAGATCCAGCATGGCCACAAAAATAAATAAATAAATAAATATCTTTCCAAACATAAATAAGTAAATAAAAGAACATTAGTTCTGACATCCTGTAGTCGCCTTTCTCCACATCTTTGGTGTAGCGCACACCACTGGGATGCTGACACCACTATGCTTGGGCTTTTTCCATAAAAGGGATTTTTTTTCCCACTTTGGTATGAATTTTCTTTCATGGAAAATACACTATGTAGGTGAAAGATGCTTGACTTTGGGATTTGCTATTCATTTATACTACTCCTCTTCCATAGATTAAAAAAAAAAAAAAAAAGGGAACACATATAAGTGTGTTTCATTTCATGTGATATCTCCATCTTTCTCTGTAATAAAGAGCAGGTATGCAGATCAACCAGAATAAGGCTTAGATACCAGCTGATGTGATTGCAGAGCTGAGGGAGCTTCCAGAAAATTTACATGCCCAGCTATGGCTCCAAAGACAAAACACACACATAGTATTTCCAGCTCCAGATCCAAGAGGCTCCCTGGGTATCTACACTGAGGACCCCTGCCTGCCACCCATCATGCCTGCAGGTCTTGGACCTGGAGGTCCCAGAAGATACAAACACCAAGGGACAGCATTCACAGGGTGAGAATCCGGAGCCTTCTGGTCCAGCTGCCGCACTGTGGGCTTGCACATATGTTCCTGTAAGTCTTTCTATGATGTTTTCAGCTTGATAAGATTGGGTGTTTTCTGATCTGAGCACATGGGCTAGTTACTGCCAGTCATCTGTTTCACAGTGAGACAACTTTGTATCAATACTTGGTAGCAGTCAGTGACTACAGCCACGAAACTAAAAGAACTCTTGCTCCCGGGAAGAAAAGCTGTGACAAACCTAGCTGCTGCTGCTGCTGCTGCTAAGTCGCTTCAGTCGTGTCCGACTCTGTGCAACCCCATAGACTGCAGCCCACCAGGCTCCTCTATCCCTGGGATTCTCCAGGCAAGAACACTGGAGTGGGTTGCCATTTCCTTCTCCAATGCATGAAAGTGAAAAGTGAAAGTGAAGTCGCTCAGTCCTGCCCGACTCTTAGCGACCCCATGGATTGCAGCCCACCAGGCTCTTCCGTCCATGGGGTTTTCCAGGCAAGAGTACTAGAGTGGGTTGCCATCGCCTTCTCTGGACAAACCTGGACAGCATATTAAAAAGCAAAGATACCACTTTGCTGATAAATATCTGTGTAGTCACAGTTATGGTTTTTCCAGCAGTTGTGTACAGACAGGAGAGATGGTCCATAAAGAAAGCTGAGCGCTGAAGAATTGACACTTTTGAACTGGTGTTGGAGAAGACTCTTGAGAGTCTCTTGGATGGCAAGGAGATCCAACCAGTCCATCCTAAAGGAAATCAGTCCTGAACATTCATTGGAAGGACAGATGCTGAAGCTGAAGCTCCAATACATTGGTCACCTGATGGGAAGACCTGACTCATCTGAAAAGACCCTGATGCTGGGAAAGATTGAAGGTGGGAGGAGAAGGGGACGACAGAGAATGAGACGGTTGGATGGCATCACCGATTCAATGGACATCAGTTTGAGAAAACTCTGGGAGACAGTGAAGGATGAGGAAGCCTGGCGCGCTGCAGTCCGGGGGTTGCAAAGAGCNTGAAAAGACCCTGATGCTGGGAAAGATTGAAGGTGGGAGGAGAAGGGGACGACAGAGAATGAGACGGTTGGATGGCATCACCGATTCAATGGACATCAGTTTGAGAAAACTCTGGGAGACAGTGAAGGATGAGGAAGCCTGGCGCGCTGCAGTCCGGGGGTTGCAAAGAGCAGCAGCAGCAGCTTGGCATCACTGCTGCCTTAATGAGCTGGCCTGACAGTTATGCTGGTCACTAACCGCATGGGCTTGAACCAGTTGCTGAATTTCTCTGTGCTGTTTCCCTGCCTGTTAAACTGGCCTAAGAATCATTCATCCACATTATAGTGTTCTTTTATGTCAGTAGCTAATATAATGTAGCAAATTGCTTGATTCAGCACCTGGCACATAAGCTCTATGTAAATATTATTATTATTATCCCTTAAGATGATTTGTGCAAACAAGCAAGAGTTCTTTGGCCAAAAATGGTGTTTTCAGGGAACAATATCCATTTTATACTCCTGATTGTATATGTTTATGTGTGTGTGTGTGTGCTGCATGAATATATGATTTATCATCTATCGGTTCGAATTCTAGTGCTAAGGAAACTACCTCTATCATGCATTTGTGTATCCTGGGATATCTTTGATTATTTTTATTTAGAAATAGAAATATATTTTAGAGTATAGATAGGTTCTTAAGTTCAGAAATAATAGTAACTTCCATTTATTAGGTACTTAGAATTGACCAAACCCTTTCTATTCATAATCTTGTCTCATATTTATAAAAGTCCTTTGAGCTAAGCTTTAATAGGCCCAACTTATATAAGAGATAGTTCATGGTCCCAGAAGTTAAGCAACCAGACCAAATAGCAATAATATAGTAGATATTTAAGCCCAGTTTTTTTTCCTTTGTTTTTTTTTTTTTTTTTTCTGGCCAATGATTTTTCATTTATTTTCAGAAGTGTACAAGATTCACTATAATCTAACTTTAGAACATTGTTTACCATCCCTACTGTTTTTTTCTTTAAAACCAATTGTTTTTTTCACTCTACTGAATCTTCTCCCAAATTAATGAGTCTTTAATTAGTGGGCTTTAAAGGTAGTAATGCCAAGATTTCTGTTAGGTCTTCTTATCTAGTTTGGTCATCTACCCATCCACCCATCCAACAAACATTTCTTGAAAAGACAATTTGCTAAGCAACTGGGATTTTTAAAAAAGCTTAAGACCTAGCATCTGCCTTGAGAAGTTCACACTTTAGAAAGCAAATGGATGTGCACATGAATGAATGAAAATTTGCTAGGCTTCTCTGGTGGCTCAGACAGTAAAATAATCCTCCTGCAATGCAGGAGACCTGGGATCGATCCCTGGGTTGGGAAAATCCCCTGGAAGAGGGCACGGCGACTCACTCCAGTAGTCTTGCCTGGAGAATCTCCAGGGACAGAGGAGCCTGGTGAATGCAGTCCATGGAGTCACAGAGTCAAGCACGACTGAGAGACTAGGCTCACACAGCATACTAGGAAAGTGGGCAAATGCTGTGAGATCCCAGAGAGAGGTGCCTAGCTTCTAGGTGGAAGAGAGGCCAGGAAGCCAGCACAGGCTTCCAGATGAGACGAGGAGTTGAAACTAAAAGGGATGCTACAATCTTTCTGAAGGATGATGTGCTGGTCCTCAGAGGCCTGGCAAGTTTTTTTCAGACAGCTAGAGACATTGATAAGAGGATTCTTTCAGTTCAGTTTAGTCGCTCAGTTGTGTCCAACTCTTTTCGACCCCATGAATCGCAGCACGCCAGGCCTCCCTGTCCATCACCAACTCCTGGAGTTCACTCAGANTTTCAGACAGCTAGAGACATTGATAAGAGGATTCTTTCAGTTCAGTTTAGTCGCTCAGTTGTGTCCAACTCTTTTCGACCCCATGAATCGCAGCACGCCAGGCCTCCCTGTCCATCACCAACTCCTGGAGTTCACTCAGACTCAGGTCCATCGAGACAGTGATGCCGTCCAGCCATCTCATCCTTGGTTGTCCCCTTCTCCTCCTGCCCCCAGTCCCTCCCAGCATCAGAGTCTTTTCCAATGAGTCAACTCTTCGCATGAGGTGGCCAAAGTACTGGAGTTTCAGCTTCAGCATCATTCCTTCCAAGGAAATCCCAGGGCTGATCTCCTTCAGAATGGACTGGGTGGATCTCCTTGCAGTCCAAGGGACTAGGTTGTGTCAAATCCCCCACCACAGACCGAGGGGAACACGAGTGGGAGGGGACGAAGGATGAATGAAAGTGGAATTGCCTGGCATCTCGACAGAGGCTATTTGGAACCGATTTCATTGGTTCAACTGCCTAATTCCTCAGGCAAGTGCATGTGTAAAAATTATCTGATGTTCTACCTTGCATTTCCTTTCTTTTTTCCATCCCACTATCCTCTTTTCCAAGCAAACTGCAAGATTCTTGAGAGGAGCACAGTGTGAAACGACTGGAAATGCAATCAGAACAACTCCTCAGCCAAGGCACTGTTCTAGTGGTGAATTCAGAAATGACATCTGACAGAGAGTCATCCTTTTAAATCAAACTCTCATCCTTGACATTGTTTCTCCTGTAATTTGAGAGTTTTGAAACACGGTGTTTCACCATCCCCTGAAAACCAAAGCACTTTCCACTCGTGAGAATAATTTACAGAGAGGGAAGAGAGTTTGTGTGACTTTTCAGATTCAACACAGGAAGGACTGAACATCAATTGCTATTCAGATGCAACAGCAAGATCCAGAAATCTCTCCTCAGTGAATAAAGTTATTTGGAGAAGTATTTATTTATTAAAAATGTGCATGTTGCTAAGATACGAATCTGCAACAGGCAGAGTGCTTTGCTAAAGTTGCCAGCTCCTGGAGGGCAGTGTGCTGTGGGTGTGGGCTACCCTTGACTGCCAAGCGAGAGCCCTCTGTCCTTTCCAGGGCAGTGGCATCTGGACATCATGCCCCTGTCCTGCCCTTTTCTGGGGGCCAGAACTAACTCCTCTTGGAAAATTGGTGGACAAATCCCCACATTCAGTGGATTGCCTCTTGTTTTCATTTTCCATCATAAGAAAAACCCCTTGATCCCTTTGTAAATTTTAGACAGAATTTTGGTCAAACACATTGTGAAATATTTGTCTTCTTGCTGTAAGTTACCTGTATTTGTTTTGTGCCTTTAGCTTTAGCAAATGGCTTGTGATGTAAAGTTATTGAAACAGGAACATTGGGGTGGGTGATGAGCAACGTGGAGCCTTATGCAGAAGGAAAGAGGACATTCTCATGGTTCACTGATGTGTGCAAAGTATTGATAACAAAAGCTAAGACCAAGGGGTTAAAATTTCACAGAGAGACTTTGACTTCACATAGAAGCATGCTTTGGAATTGATAATGTCATCTGGCAATCAAGCCAGGGTGCCAGAATGCTGAGAAAGCCGGCTTCGGAGATGTCATGCCTCGCTTAGAACTCTGGCTCAGCCACTCACTACCCATGTGTCCTCAGAAAACTTGCATCACCCCTCTGTGTCTCATCTGTGTTATTTGTAAAATAAGGATAATTGTAGTGCAGAAAGCACAGAATTACTAAGAAGATCAAGAGAAAGACGTGGATGGCTTAGCACACTGCCCTGTAAACAGGAACAATAGAAACAACTCCAGTCTAGTTAACATTTACTGAATGCCTCATGTGTGCAGTCACGGTGCCAAGAGTTATATAGATGACCTCATCCTGTCTTCCTAATGTGCTGAATGCTGTCACTTCAGTCGTGTCTGACTCTTCGTGACCCCATGGACTGCAGCCCACCAGGCTCCTCTGTGCATGGGATTCACCAGGCAAGAATACTGGAGTGGGCTGCCATGCCCTCCTCCAATTTTCTCAGTAATCATAAGTTGTCAGAAATCTTATGACTCCCCACCTTAGAAATTAAAAATACAAAGGTGTTAAGTGAGGTACAGAGGCTCAAGCTCTCACAAGCCTAGGATAAAGATTCTAACTCATGCAGTGATTTCAGGGTCCGAGGTTAAAACCGCTGATCCTGTTCTTGGTTTTAGAATATGCTTGGCACATTGTAAGCCTTACATAAACATTAGCTATTCCTTTTCTTATTATTAACTATCAGTAGATGCCTTGGAAAGCACAGACCTGGAACTAGTCAGAATTTGGTTCATCATTCTCGAAGAATTCTGGATGAAGGATGACTGCAGTTTGTAGAAAATTATTAATTGGCCTTAAATGACTCTTTCAACTCTGCACTGGCTTTGGAACAAGCTGATGAGGATTAAAATTCTCATTGTGCCACTTTTTGCACTTCCCCAGTGGCAAAACAGTAAAGAATTCTCCTGGCATGCAGGAGCCGCAGGATCCCTGGGCCAGGAAGACCCCCTGGGGGGGCACGGAAGCCCACTCCAGTGTTCTTGCCTGCAGACCCCCACGGACAGAGGAGTCTGTCCTGCTGCTGCTGCTGCTGCTAAGTCGCTTCAGTCGTGTCCGACTCTGTGCGACCCTATAGATGGCAGCCCACCAGGCTTCCCCGTCCCTGGGATCCTCCAGGCAAGAATACTGGAGTGGGCTGCCATTTCCTTCTCCAATGAGTGACAGTGAAGTCCGCAGTCGTGTCTGACTCTTAGTGACCTCATGGACTGCAGCCCACGAGGCTCCTCCGTCCATGGGATTTTCCAGGCAAGAGGACTGGAGTCCATAGCATCACAAAGAGACAGACAGGACTGAATGACTGAGTACGCATGCTCTGCCACTTTCTGGTTCTGTGACCCTGGACAGGCTGTGTAACATCTGTGAAAATTTCAGTTGCCTGAAAAGTCCCAAGAGTAACATCCACTGTAAGGGGTGAGTGGAAGTCATGTGTGTAGAATTTCACACGCTGATTGATACGTGGTACTTGGAAGGTGATAGCAATAATTTCTAATGTTATCGTATTATTTATACTGATTGGCTTCTTACTTCTTCGACCGGTTTCACTGTCCAGTCTCATCTTTTCATGTTGTTGGACTGCTTAGTGTCTTAGAACAGAAACATTTTGCAGATGGTTCTGTCACTCTGTCAAACAGAAACACAGAGTTGGGTGCCCAAGGTTAAAGGAAGATGGAAAAGACTAGAAGGAGCCGCTGGAAGTGGAGGAAGTGGCGCTGAACACCGGAGGGGAGGAGACCGGGAGATCTGCCGGCTGCCTGCTCGCGGCCGCCTGAATGGGGGCCACCGCCAAGGACGGCTAACGCTGCAGGGGGGCGACAGCGATGGGCGTCCGCAGGCCACGCCGGGCTGGGGCGTCCCCAGCAGCGCTGATAAGAGGGCTGCCCCGCGCGGGTCGAGCGGGCTCGCCGGCCAGGCTTCCCCTCCAGGGGCGCAGGCAGTAAGACCCCGCGGCCGCTCCTGGCCTCCGCGTGAGAACCGAGGTGAGCGCTGCCTTCACCAGGGGACAAAGAGGGGTCCCAACAGGGCTGAGCGGCCCTGATGGGACGGAGCCCAGCGGGATCCCCCAGAGGCCGCACACGCAGGTTAACATCCTGGGTTCAGATTACACGTCTTGAGGATGGCCTCAAGCTCATACTTTTTGTAAAATTATTTACCCGGATCCCAAAGAATTTAAAGTCCTTTTTATGAGAGGAAAGCAGAAATTATTTGCAGGTTTATTTTACTGTGAAGGGTTTCTATTCCTTTGCAGGCTTCACGCTGTGAAAAGGGAGGGGTAGTGGGAGGATGGGGCCTCACAAAGGAAGCAGAAGATTCCGCCTCCGCGCTCCCCACACTGTAGTTACGCTGCCACTAATGCAGCGATTAACTTCTCACGTCCAGACTTATCATGCTGTCATTGTAGCACTCTTCTTTGCTGATGTGGCAAGCCTGATGTATCAAGCCACTATTGCATACCTGTTGGCGTCTCATCTATTTAAGGGAAACAAGTGATTACCCGTTGCCAAGGAGACTAATAAGGAGTGTGCAAGCAAAGACTGCAGAGCTCTTGCTGGAAGATAACAAGTGGCTGGTATTTTATTTTCGATTAAATCGTAAACTACCTCATTGTTTGAAGAAAAATTATCTTCTTTCTCCCATAAAAAAAAAAAAAAAAAAAAANTCCGCCTCCGCGCTCCCCACACTGTAGTTACGCTGCCACTAATGCAGCGATTAACTTCTCACGTCCAGACTTATCATGCTGTCATTGTAGCACTCTTCTTTGCTGATGTGGCAAGCCTGATGTATCAAGCCACTATTGCATACCTGTTGGCGTCTCATCTATTTAAGGGAAACAAGTGATTACCCGTTGCCAAGGAGACTAATAAGGAGTGTGCAAGCAAAGACTGCAGAGCTCTTGCTGGAAGATAACAAGTGGCTGGTATTTTATTTTCGATTAAATCGTAAACTACCTCATTGTTTGAAGAAAAATTATCTTCTTTCTCCCATAAAAAAAAAAAAAAAAACTAGAGCACTTATTTAAAAGCTAAGTCTAGAGACTTTTGAAAAATGCAATAGATGAACATGATCGAACAAAAATATTTTGGAACATAAGAACATCTGATAAGTTTCCCTAGAAAGAAAATTAATTTGGGGGATTTTGAAAAGTTTTCCTCTCTATCAGAGAAACCTGCAACAAAAATATGGCCCAGTTGTTTCTTTTAAAAAATTAAATAAGACACGAGGCTATGGATATGAACTATAGATTTTCACAGACTCTGTGACGCATGTTTCAAGGAAGTCACATGGTCTTTAAACAAAATTAGGGAGATCTGGGTATTCTTTCTCAGCCTCAGTGGTTGGCTGCCAATCTGGCCCAAATGCTCGTCTTCTTGCGTTCCTTCCTTTGCTTATAAAACAGAGAAAATGACATTTTCCACAAGCATGGTTGCAAAAGTTACATGAGATAGCATTTATTAACCATCTACAATATGTAGTTTTCATGTACCTCTCAATACTGTGTTATCATCATTGAATTCACGCTTTCATTCAGTATCTGCATTTACTTACAGTTAACAAATATGAATAAGACACCTCACAGTCTCTAAACTCAGAATTGTTACAGTAGTCTAATAAGTGATTCAGATAAATAAAATATAATTTTAATACTGTTTTCAGTATGATTACAGAGTCCACGTGTAAGGCCAGCTATTGTAACAGATCAATATCTAAGTCTTAGCAGTTTAACACTTCAATGATTTCAACATGTGTGTTTCTAATGGTTAGGTGGATGGACTTCCCATGTTTACGTAGGACCCAGGATCCTTTCAGTCTCTTCTGAAGAATCTGCTTCGTCTTCAGTGTAGCAGGCAGAGAGGACCAAGGATTATTCTAGAGAGGTTTTCTAAAGCCAGACCTGGAAGAATTGCACGTCACTCTGCTTGAACTGCATTGTAACTGATTGGCTAGAAACCCATTCCAAAGCCACCCTCACCTGTAAGGGAGCCTGGGAAGGGTCCACTAGCTTTGAGCCCGGGAGGAAGCAAGTGGTTTATAGTCTCTGCAACCCAGAATCAAGCACACATACCGAGGCAAAGCAAACAGGGCTACAGACTTCTGCCTAAGGTGAGTGGTGAAAGGGAGTGAGGAAGGACTTCCTGGAGAAGGGATCATTGGGCTTTGCTGAAAAAAAAAAAACAACCGCGCTATCTAAGCAACATTGGACACGAGAGGGTGCTTGAGGAGGCGGAAACAACAGAAGTAGAGATTTAGAGAATGAGGGACTTCCCTGGAGGCGCTGCAGCGAAGGATCCGCCTGCCAGGGCCACAGACGTGCGTCTGACCCCTGACCCAGAGATGCCGCCTGCACGGAGCAGTCTGACCCCTGACCCAGAGATGCCGCAGAAGCGGAGCCGGGGCCGCGTGTGCCCGGCTTCCCCCGCACCCTGGGCTCCCCAGCCAGAGAAGCCACCGCAGCAGCAGGCAGCCTGCTTGCAGCAACTAGAGCAAAGCTCGCGCAGCAGCGGAGACCTAACACACCAAAAATCATTATGACTTTAAAAAAGGTTCAGAAAAATTCAGGCTATATGAAGTGATGGAGTAAACAGTGTGATACACAGAGAATACCGAGGTGGTTCAGTATTACTGGAGCGAAGCAACGCGCGATGGAGTGTGACATTAGGTAATAAGGAAAGGGTGGGAGAAAAATGATAAATAATCTTTAAATTTAATATTTATTGTTGTTGTTCAATCACTCAATCGTGCCCGGCCTTTCAGACCCCACGGACGGCAGCACGCGGGGCTTCCCCGTCCCTGACCACCTCCTGGCGTTTGCGCAAACTCCTGTCGGTTCTTTACAGCACCAGACACCGCGCCGCCGAGCACCGTCTCCGCTTTGGCCCAGCCGCTTCATTCTCTCAGTAATTGCCCTCTTCCCTCGCAGCATACTGGACACCTTCCGACTGGGGGAGGGGGTTCATCTTCTGCTGTCATAATCTTTGCCTTTTCTACTGTGAAGAAGGCTGAGCGCCGAAGAACTGATGCTTCTGAACTGTGGTGTTGGAGAAGACTCCTGAGAGTCCCTTGGACTGCAAGGAGATCCAACCAGTCCATTCTGAAGGAGGTCAGCCCTGGGATTTCTTTGGAAGGAATGATGCTGAAGCTGAAACTCCAGTACTTTGGCCACCTCATGTGAAGAGTTGACTCATTGGAAAAGACTCTGATGCTGGGAGGGATTGGGGGCAGGAGGAGAAGGGGACGACCGAGGACGAGATGGCTGGATGGCATCACGGACTCAATGGAGGTGAGTCTGAGTGAACTCTGAGAGATGGTGATGAACAGGGAGGCCTGGCGTGCTGTGATTCATGGGGTCGCAAAGAGTCAGACACGACTGAGCGACTGAACTGAACTGAACTGAACTGATTGTTCATAGGGTTCTCGCGGTAAGAATACTGGAATGGGTTACCATTCCCTCCTCCAGTGGACCATGTTTTGTCAGGACTCTTCACTATGACCCAGCCGTCTTGGGTGGCCCTGCACGGCCTGGCTCATAGCTTCACTGATTGCACAAGCCCCTTTGCCTCAAAAAGGCAGTGATCTATGAAGGGGAATATTTATTGACTACTTACTAAACACCAGGCCCAGTTCTAACATTTTATGTGTATTAACTAATTTGATCCTCAGCAATCCTGAGTCAGGCAGATCCCCTAGAGGAGGGCATGGCAACCCACTCTAGTATTCTTGTCTGGAGCATCCCATGGAAAGAGGAGCCTGGTGGGTTGCAGTTTATGGGGTCACGAATTGTTGGACACGACTGAAGTGACTATGAGGTGGGCATGGATTATCCTATGACAAGGGTGAGGAAATTATCCTATGACAAGGGTGAGGAGAGGACATAGTTTGCCCGTGAACGCAGAGTGATTAAATGATAGAGCTGGGATTCAGACCTAGGCTGTGAACTCCCAATCATAACCGTAAACATTTGAACAAGTCTAGTATAAGATCCTAATAGAAGGTCACATTGGCTATGGGGGACTAATTGCATCAGAGTGAGCAGGGGAGAGGAGCTACACAGCGAAACCTGCACTCCGAGTCTGTAGCTCACTCTGGGGGCTGCTGGGGGTGAATTGGGTGCTACCTCTGGGCAGTGCAGGAGGTAATGAACCCTCTGGCCAGTGCAGGAGGCATCACAGACATGGGCTGGATCCCTGGGTAGGGAAGATCCCCTGGGGGAGGGCAGGGCAACCCATTCCAGTATTCTTGCCTGGAGAATCCCATGGACAGAGGAGCCTGGTGGGCTGCAGTCCACGGGGTCGTATTGAGTTGGACATGACTGCAGGCACTTAACACGTGTGCATGCACGGAGGTGAATTATTAGAATGTTTATCCACATGAGTGTACCCTGAACTCCCCTGAGTTTATTAATCCCCAAACAGCTGGGCTGAACCAGCAGAGTTTCTGGTTTGGTCGCGCTGAAGTGAGGTCTAAGGTGTGTATTTCTAAGACGTTCCCAAGAGATGCTGTGCCCACATTTTGAGAATTACTGATGAGAAAGGGTAAGAATGAAATAAGCGTATCTGGGTTGGCAGTAGCTAACACTTGGGGTTATAAAGAGTAGGTATGTAATATCCGATTCCCTGCTCCTTTGTTAGAATATTATCATTTTTTGTTCTATTTTCTGAATTATAAAATGTCTATGAGATTTTTTTTTGATTGATACTGTGAGCTTAGTTGCTCAGTTGTGTCTGACTCTTTGTGACCCCACAGACTTCAGCCCACCAGGCTCCTCTGTCCGTGGGGTCTCCCAGGAAAGAATACTACAGTGGGTTGCCGTTTCCCCCTGCAGGGGATCCTCCTGACCCAGGGACCCAAACTGCATCCGCTGTGTCTCCTGCCTTGCCAGAGGGCTCTTTACCTGCTGAGCCTTCAGGGACGCCCCTTGTTGATTGGTAGTTGCCACCAACAGGAACAACAGACTTAAGCAATTACACCACAGTAAATACACTGTGTTAGCTTGCTGGGGTTGCCGTGACAAAACGTCAGAGTATGTAGCTTAAACAACAGAAACTTTTACTCCCCGTTCTGGAGGCCAAAACTCCAAGACCAGAGTGTTGACAGATATGTTTTCTTCTGATGCCTTTCTCCCTGGCTTGTGGATGTCAGCTTCTTGCTGTGTCCTCACGTGACCTGAATATGTGTGTCTGCAGTCGTGATGTTTCTTCGTCTTTTTGTAAGAACACTGGTCATACTAGGTTAGGTCCCATTGGATTAGGGCCCCACTTTATGGGCCTCATTTTAATCTAAATACCTCTTTGAAGGTTTTATTTGCAAATAGGGAGGGAGCGTCACTCAGTCGTGTCCGACTCTGTGTGACCCCATGTGGACTGGAGCCCACCAGGCTCCTCCATCCATGGGATTTTCCAGGCAAGAGTACTAGAGTGGGTTGCCATTTCCTTCTCCAGGGGATCTTCCCAACCCAGGGATAGAACCCAGGTCTCCTGCATTGCAAGCAGATGCTTTACCCTCTAAGCCACCAGGGAATTAGAATTCATCCATATATCTGATTTTGATTCAGTTATCACTTTAAAGGCTATATCTCCAAATACAGTTATTCTGAAGTACAAGGTTTTGAGACTTCAATATATGAATTTTGGAGAGATATAATTCTGTTCGTAAATCTGCTAGTTTAAATCTACTACGAAGTGTTAAGTCTTTGGCGTATGGCAGCAGTGATACCGGGGGGACTCGGTTTCCCCAGATTGCCCAGTTACTGACACCTGCATCTTATTCTTTAGCCAAACAGCTAAAGCAAGATTGTTCATCCTTCAGATCCAGACAGAGATCCAGTGTTACTCTGCCATGCAGCCTGTATACTCAGGACAAAATATTCTGTTGAATACAGGTACCTCATACATTACTAGAGGGCATATTAAATGGTACAGCCCCAAGGAAGGAGAATTTGGTAATCTCTAGCAAACTTATATGCATTTTTTTCACCCAGGAATATCAGTTGTAAGAATACATACCATAAATACACTATCAAAAGTATGAAAAGAATGTCAAGATCATTCATTGCACTATTATATTATTATTTTACTAAAATCAAAATACTGAAAATAATGCCCAAAGATTAATGTGTGTCAGTTAAACTACGACATATTCATACAGTGGAGAATTATGCAGATGAGAAAATGAATGAGGAATATATCCATATACTACCATATCTAGGGCATGTAATTAAATGAAAAAGCAAAGGCAGAGTAAATTCTACATGGAATGCTGCTGTCTATTTAAGAAATAATATAAATTATGCAAGCAGTCTAATGTCTGTAGAGGAAGGGGAGATAGGGTAGAAGAAATGGAAACAATACTTTATAGAAGTACATTGTCTGTAGTTTTAAAATCGCATTATTGAGGTAGAACGATATCCAATAAATTGCATATAACTGAAGTTAACATTTACTAAGTTTTGAAGTGTATACATCCATTAAATTAACATCATAATTGTGAGAATAATCATCCATCATTCCCAAAAAATCATTTGTGATCTCTTCCCTCTCCAAATACCTTTCATATCTCCACAGGGCCATCTCTAATATTCCTTCTGTCACTAGAGAATTTTAAATTTTTCTCTAGAACTTTGTTTAAATGGATTCACACAGGATGCACTCTTTTTTGCATATCATTTCTTACTCAGAAGAGTTATTTTGAGATACATCTACATTGCTGGTGGATCAGTAAGTCATTACTTTTCATTTTCAGATGGTATTCCATTGCACTGGCCTTGGCATGCCAGTTTTTTATTGATGCTATTGGTAGATATTTGGATTGCTCTAAGTTTTTGGCTACTACAAATGAAATTATTATGAATGGTTGGGTGCATTGTACTGAGATACGGTTTCATATCTCTTGGTTAAATATCTCCAAGTGAAATGGCTGGGTGTTATGGACTGTATATGTTTTACTTTTTAAAGAAATTGCCAGGCTGTTTTTGCAAAGTAATTGTAACAACCGGCAGTTTATGAGAGCTTCCAAATTCTCTACGTTCTCCCCACATGGGATGCTGATACGTAGTATGGTCAGCTCTTTTGGTTTTAGCCGTTCTGGTAGATGTGTAGGAAGGGCTTCCAAGGTGGTGCAGTGGTGAAGAATCCGCCTGCCAAGCTACAAGATGCAGGAGACGTGGACAGAGTCCCTGGGCTGGGAAGACCTCCTGGAGGAGGAAACGGCAACCCACCCCAGTATGCTGTCGACTAAAAGAGATGCACAGTGTGAGCATCGTGAGTTACGTTTTATTGGGGGCAAAATGAGGACTCAGCCTGGGAGACAGCACCTCGGAGAGTTCTGAGGAACTGTTCCAAAGATGTAGTGGGGAAAGTCAATATATAAGATCCTGGTGAAGTGGGAGTTCAATGCAGGCAGGAGCTTACTTTACAAAAAAAGGTTTCCTGCTAGTCACGAGGAGCTGATGTCACCATGAAGGGATCTAGAGCTTTTCTAGACATGAAGAGATGCAGGGTTGGGATCATGGAGTCAGTTCCTGAAAATGTCGAAGATCTAAAGACCTGTTGCACCAGTTTCCCTGGATCACAGGGTGCCCCACTCTCCACGCTGACTACCCCTCAGGGTGTGTCGAAGGTCAGCAGCTGCAGCAGCCCAGGGTGAAGTCTCAGCAGAGGCAGCGGGCAAACGCCCTGCGGTTCAGTCACTGGTAAATGCTCTTGGCAAGTGCCAATCTGTGGTTGCCAGTGCTTGCTTGGGCAGTCCCAATCCGAGAGGAGCCTGCTGGGCAACAAAGAGTCAGAAACGACTCGTGGGGTCGCAGAAAGTCAGAAACGACTGAGCTACTGAGCAGGAAACAGATGTGCAGTATCTTACTGTGGTTTATTGGATGAAGGCCCGTCTAGTCAAGGCTACGGTTTTCCCGGCAGTCATGTGTGGATGTGAGGGCTGGACTATAAAGAAGGCTGAGCCAAAGAATTGATGCTTTTGAACTGTGGTGTTGGAGAAGACTCTTGAGAGTCCCTTGGACTGCAAGGAGATCCAACCATCCATCCTAAAGGAGATCAGTCCTGGGATTTCTTTGGAAGGAATGATGCTAAAGCTGAAACTCCAGTACTTTGGCCACCTCATGTGAAGAGCTGACTCATTGGAAAAGACTCTGATGCTGGGAGGGATTGGGGGCAGGAGGAGAAGGGGACGACAGAGGATGAGATAGCTGGATGGCATCACCGACTCAATGGACATGAGTTTGAGAAAACTCCTGGAGTTGGTGATAGACAGGGAAGCCTAGTGTGCTGCAGTCCATGGGGTCTCAAAGAGTCGGACACAGCTGAGCGACTGAACTAAACTGAACTGAAGAATCTTACTGTGGTTTTAATTAGCTTGTTCTAAAGACTGATGTTAAAAAAAAAAAAAAAAAAGGTCACCTGTATATCTTCTTGGTGAAATGTGTCTTCAATGCTCTTTGTAATCTTTTAATTTACAAGAAAAATATAACTGTGGTCCTTCTGAAGACCAAAATACATTTCTCATATTGTATTTAGTCTTCCTTCACAGTTCCAGGCTCACAGCTCCCCAAACTCTTGGAATTTCCCAAGTGTTCAAAGTGACAAAGTACACCTTTTGCTGTGTTAATAAGGAGCCTTTTGGAAAGTCCTTGACCATCTGATTAGGGAGCCCCACCCCTGACCTCCAGGGAGGGAAGAGGGGCTCAAGGGTAAATCACATGGATGGCCAGTGCTTTAGCCAGCCATGCCTGTGTGATGAAGCCTCAGTAAATACCCGAAAGGACGGGGTTCAGAGAGTTTCTGGTTAGGGGGCCACCTGAGTTTGGGGACCACAGTGCTCTCCAGTGCATGGAAGCCCCATGTACTCTCCCCGTAGCATCTGGCTGTTCCCAACTTACATCCTTTATAATAAGAAGGTCATCAAGTAGGTATAATGTTTCTCTGGTTCAGTGAGCTGCTCTAGCCAATTAATCAAACCTCAGAAGGGGATCATGGGAGCCGGTGGGTCAGAAGGACAGGTACCAACTTGGACTTGCGACTGGCATCTGAAACCCAAGGTGGTCACTGGAACTTCCAATCTATAGCCAGTGGGGTCAGAAGCATCTGGACTTGTAATTGGCCTCTGAAATAGGGGTGAGTGGGCAGTCTTGTGGGATTTAGCCCTCTATTGATGGAATCTAATGCTGTCTCCAGGTATATAGTATTAGAATTGAGTGGAATTTTCAGACAACCTAGCAGTATCGAAGGATTGCTTGTTGGAAGGTATGGGAAATCCCTCACTCTCATGTTGAAATTGGGTCCAGGAACCCTGAGTCTCACCTCTTGCCCCTTTTAATCAAGCTGTTTATTTTCTTATTATTGAAGTCTAAAGGAATATTTACATATTCTGGAGTCAAATCCTTTATCAGATATTTGCTTTGAAAAGATTGTTTTTTCCCCAACATATGGCTTTTCTTCTCATGTTCTTAACAATGTCATTCAAAAGGCAGAAGCTCTTGCATTTAGTGACTTTCAAGTTACGTTTTTTTCTTATGTTTCATGTTCTCGGTGTCAAATCTAAGTAACCCTTGACTATGCATGGTTACAAAAGCTTTCTCTTGTATTTCTTCCAGAAGTGTTATAACTTTACATTTTACATTTGGATGTTTGAACTAATTGTAAAAACGTTTGTATATGGTGCAAGACAGGAAACCAAAGTGGGTTTTCTGTTTGTTTGCTGCATATTTCAGCTGAATGTTTCAGGAGTATTTGTTGAAAATACTGTAGTTTCCCCTATATAATTTTCCTTGCACATTTACTGAAGATTCATTGACTACATAAGTGTGGGTCTATTTCTGGGCTATATATCTATGTTTCATCACCCTATTTGTCTGTCTTGGTGTAAATACCATATTATTTTTAATATTGTAGTTTTACATTCCCTTAAAATAGGGTAGTTTTAGTCTTCCAACTTTGATTGTTTTAGAAGGCTTTTTGGCGTTACCATATGGATTTTAAACTCAGCCTGCTAATTTCTACAAAACATTCTACTGGAGTTGACTGAAATTACGCTGAATCTATAAATAAGTTGCAGGAGAATTGGTAGGAAGCCAGTGTTGCGCTCATTTGTTTTGGTTTTCTTTAATTTCTCTCAACTATGTCTGGAAGTTTTCAGCTACAGTTTTTCACATTTTTGTGAAAATTTTCCCCACGCATATATTTCATATTTTATGTTTTTCTGAGTGGAATCTTTAATATTTAAATATCTGATTATTTGCTGTCAGTATAAATAGAACTGATAATGTCACTGCTTAACTGTAATGCTTTATTTTAGATGCTATCAGACTTTCTACAAAGATCATCATGCCACCTGAGAATACTGGTCCCTCTGCCTCCTCCCTGCCTGGCTGATCTTGTGTTTGTTTTTGTTTGCGTGGTTGCACTAGCAATCGCTCTAACATAATGCTTGACAAAAGGATGGCTTCAGTTTGTGGCTGTTACAAATAAAATTTTCTTACTTCTTATTTTAGAGGGAAATTATTTAGCATTTCATGATTCAGTATAATATTAACTGGAAGTTTTTGTAGATGCCTTTTATTATGTTGAGAAAGTTCTCTTTTTCAGGTTGTGCAGAATTTTTCTCATGAAGAGATATTAAATTTTGTCAAAAACTTTTTTCTGAATCTATTGAAATGATAATATAGTTTTTCTTTTTTAGTCTGTCAATATGGTGAATTATGTTTAATGANCAAAGATCATCATGCCACCCGAGAATACTGGTCCCTCTGCCTCCTCCCTGCCTGGCTGATCTTGTTTTTGTTTGCGTGGTTGCACTAGCAATCGCTCTAACACAATGCCTGACAAAAGGATGGCTTCAGTTTGTGGCTGTTACAAATAAAATTTTCTTACTTCTTATTTTAGAGGGAAATTATTTAGCATTTCATGATTCAGTATAATATTAACTGGAAGTTTTTGTAGATGCCTTTTATTATGTTGAGAAAGTTCTCTCTTTTTCAGGTTGTGCAGAATTTTTCTCATGAAGAGATATTAAATTTTGTCAAAAGCTTTTTTCTGAATCTATTGAAATGATAATATAGTTTTTCTTTTTTAGCCTGTCAATATGGTGAATTATGTTTAATGATTTTTAATGTAAATCAACTTTGCATTCCTAAGATAAACCTTACTGGGGAATGACGTATCATCTTTTTTATATACTGGGTGACTTCCTAAAATTTTGTGAAGAATTTTTGCGTCCAGTTTAATGTGCACTTCAGGCCTATAGTTCACTTGTTTGGTGATATCTCTGCTCTCTGGTTTCTGTTTGTTTGTTTGGATTGTTTTATCAGACTCATTCCTTCCTCGTAGAGTGAAGTGGGAAATACACTTTACTCTTGAATTATTTGGAAACTTTGTGTAAAACAAGTATTGTTTACTGCTTAAGCTTTTACTGAAATCCTCAAGGAAAGCCATCTGATCTTGAAGTTTTCTTTTTGGGAAGAATTTTCACTGCAAGTCCCATTTCATTAATAGATGTGGGACTACTCATGTTACCTAATTCCTTTTCAGTGAGCTTTAGCAGTTTATGTCTTTAAGGAATTTGCTCATTTTATCTAGTTATAAAATATATTGGCATGAAATGGTTTCTATTATTCATTTATTTTTTTTAACATCCACACAATCTGTTTTGATGTCATGTCACATTTTATGTTTACAGTTGACCTCTTTTATCGTGATCAATCTGGCCAACATTTACCGGGTCGTATTGATCTCACGTGATTTAATTGATTTTTCCCTTTTATTTCCTTAATTTATATTTATTTCTATTCTGACCTTTTTTGTTTCCCTCTTTTGTTTTCTCTTAAGTTGGAAGCTGAGCTCTTTGAGACCTTTTATCTTGCTTTCTTTTTCTCCTAATGGGAGCGCTAGTCCTCTCTCTTTCAGTACTCTATTAACTGTATGTCATACATTGTGATGGTGGAGAAGGGGCCAACAGAGGATGAGATGGCTGTGTGGCATCACCAGCTCAGTGGACATGAGTTTGAGCAAACCCCGGGAGAGAGTGAAGGTCAGGGAAGCCTGGCATGTGGCAGGCTTGAGAAGAATATGTATGCTGCTGGTTTTAGCTGGAGTGTTCAATAAATGTCAGTTCAGGGCAAGCTGATTGATAGTCTTGTTCAACTGCTCTGTGTCTTTACTGAGTTTCTGTTTCCTTATATTAATTATTGAAACAGACTTGCTAAAATCTCTGATGATAATGATGGATGTGCTTATTTCTTTTCTCAGTTCTATTAGTTTTTGCTTTATCTATTTTCAAGATCTATTGTGAATTGAAGAGACATTTAGGATTGTTACATCCACTTGAAGAACTGACCCTGTGGTCTTGAAATTACTCTTTATCCATGTAATGTTCTTTTCTCTAAGATCTGCTTTGCTTGTTATTGATATGGCCACTCACTTTATTATTATTATTATTGTGCAATCACCATCTTTTAGTTTATTTGTGTTTTATCTTTAAAGTGAGTCTTTAATAGGCAGCATACTTACGTGCGTGCCAAGTCGCTTCACTTGTGTCCAGTTCTTTGAGACCCTGTGGACTGGACCCCGTCAGGGTCCTCTGTCCATGGGAATCTCCAGGCAAGAACACTGGAATAGGTTGCCACGCCTTCCATCAAGGGGATCATCCAACCCAGGGATCGAACCTGTATCTCCAGCATCTCCTGCACTGGTGGGCAGATTCTTTATCACTGGTGCCACCTGGGAAGTCCAGGCAGCATACACGTGAGTGTTATTCTATCATTTATTTATTTGCAAGAGCCTGGCTGTTTACTTAAAGAAGACTGAAGAGTTATTCACAAAATGGACTTGAAGTTAAACATCTAAACAGCAAATGCGTTCCTCTTGGTTTTACTTTTTTCAGTTCCCTGTGTGCTCAATCACTAAGTCATGTCTCACTGACTCTTTGTGACCCTGTGGACTGGGGGCCACCAGGCTCCACTGTCCATGGAATTTTCCAGGGAATAATACTGGAGTGGGTTGGCATTTTCTCCATCAGGGGATCTTCCTGGCCCAGGGATGGAACCCATCTCCTACATTGGCAGGCAGAACTTTACCACTGAGCCACCTGGGAAGCCCCCCCAAAAAGCCCATCGCCCGCTTCTCCTTCCAGGACATTGCAGCCTTGTGTCATCCCAGGCCCTCCAGTGGGGGCAGCATGCAGGACGGTTATCAGGCAGCGTTTCAGGAGAGTTAATGGCACACACTCCATTTTTCTCTCANTGTCCATGGAATTTTCCAGGGAATAATACTGGAGTGGGTTGGCATTTTCTCCATCAGGGGATCTTCCTGGCCCAGGAATGGAACCCATCTCCTACACTGGCAGGCAGAACTTTACCACTGAGCCACCTGGGAAGCCCCCCCAAAAAGCCCGTCGCCCGCTTCTCCTTCCAGGACATTGCAGCCTTGTGTCATCCCAGGCCCTCCAGTGGGGGCAGCGTGCAGGACGGTTATCAGGCAGCGTTTCAGGAGAGTTAATGGCACACACTCCATTTTTCTCTCAGCCTTTGAGTCAGTGCTCAGCTGCAGGGCATATCAAGCACTTTAACAGCAGAGTTTGCTAGGAGTCATGTATGAATGTGAGAGTTGGACTGTGAAGAAGGCTGAGCACTGAAGAATTGATGATTTTGAACTGTGGTGTTGGAGAAGACTCTTGAGAGTCCTTTGGACTGCAAGGAGATCCAACCANTGGGGGCCACCAGGCTCCACTGTCCATGGAATTTTCCAGGGAATAATACTGGAGTGGGTTGGCATTTTCTCCATCAGGGGATCTTCCTGGCCCAGGGATGGAACCCATCTCCTACATTGGCAGGCAGAACTTTACCACTGAGCCACCTGGGAAGCCCCCCCAAAAAGCCCATCGCCCGCTTCTCCTTCCAGGACATTGCAGCCTTGTGTCATCCCAGGCCCTCCAGTGGGGGCAGCATGCAGGGAATGGGACGGTTATCAGGCAGCGTTTCAGGAGAGTTAATGGCACACACTCCATTTTTCTCTCAACCTTTGAGTCAGTGCTCAGCTGCAGGGCATATCAAGCACTTTAACAGCAGAGTTTGCATATCAAGCACTTTAACAGCAGAGTTTGCTATGAGTCATGTATGAATGTGAGAGTTGGACTGTGAAGAAGGCTGAGCACTGAAGAATTGATGCTTTTCAACTGTGGTGTTGGAGAAGACTCTTGAGAGTCCTTTGGACTGCAAGGAGATCCAACAAGTCCATCCTAAAGGAGATCAATTCTGAATATTCATTAGAAGAACTGATTCTGAAGCTGAAACTCCAGTCCTTTGTCCACCTGATGGGAAAAGCTNAGTCCATCCTAAAGGAGATCAATTCTGAATATTCATTAGAAGAACTGATTCTGAAGCTGAAACTCCAGTCCTTTGTCCACCTGATGGGAAAAGCTGACTCATTTGAAAAGACCCTGAAGCTGGGAAAGATTGAAGGCAGGAGGAGAAGGTGAGGACAGAGGATGAGGTGGCTGGATGGCATCACCAACCCGATGGACATGAGTCTGGGTAAACTCGGGAGCTGGTGATGGACAGGGAGGCCTCATGTGCCGGGAATGGGATGGTTATCAGGCAGCGTTTCGGGAGTCTTAGTGGCACACACTAACATACATTTTATGCGTGTGTGTCCATGGGGTCGCAAAGAGCCAGACACGACGGAGCGATTTCACTTTGCTAGGATGGGAAATCCAGATCTTCACAGAGCTGTGCTGCAGAGGTGTAACTGTCTGTAGGCACACACCTGAAACAGCGGCTCTCAGGAGGCCCCTTCTCCACGGGGATCAGGGTAAAGTTCAAAAGATTACCTGGCTTCATGATTCATTTCTCACCACTCCCCACTCATCCTCCCACACTCCACTTTATTTTCTCTTTTAAAACTTTATTTCATGTTGACATATAGCTGACTCACAGTGTCGCGTTAGTCTCAGGAGCACAGCAAAGTGATGGTGCTACGTCTACACATGTCTGCGTTTTCAGATTCTTTCCCATATAGGCTATTACAGAGTATTGTTCTGTGCTGCAAGGTGGGTTCCCTGTGCTGCTCAGTAGGCCCTTATTGGTTATCTATTTTGTATACAACAGTGAATATCATTCTTTTACCCAAGCCTGCATTCTCTGCTTTTTTGAGTGGACTATTTACATTTATAGTGACTATAGGTCTAACTGGTCTATTGTATCATTTAAAGTTTGCGTTTCTTTGTTAATTTTCTGCTTAGTTGATCTGTCCATAGGTGTGAGTGGGGTATTAAAGTCTCCCACTATTATCATGTTATTGTTAATTTTCCCTTTCATACTTGTTAGCATTTGTCTTACATATTGTGGTGCTCCTATGCTGGGGGCATATATATTTATAATTGTTATATCTTCTTCTTGGATTGATCCTGTAATCATTATGTAGTGGCCTTCTTTGTCTCTTCTTACAGCCTCTGTTTTAAAGTCTATTTTATCGGATATGAGTATTGCTACTCCTGCTTTCTTTTGTTTTCTATTTGCGTGGAATATCTTTTTCCAGCCCTTCACTTTCAATCTGTATGTGTCCCTTGTTTTGAGGTGGGTCTCTTGTAGGCAGCATATATAAGGATCTTGTTTTTGTATCCATTCAGCCAATCTTTGCGTTTTGGTTGGGGCATTCAACCCATTTACATTTAAGGTAATTATTGATAAGTATGCTCCTGTTGCCATTTACTTTATTGTTTTGGGTCGGGTTTATACGCCCTTTTTGTGTTTCCTGTCTAAAGTCTATCCTTTAGTATTTGTTGGAGAGCTGGTCTGGTGGTGCTGAATTCTCAGCTTTTGCTCATCTGGAAAGCTTTTGATTTTTCCTTCATATTTGAATGAGATCCTTGCTGGGTACAGTAGTCTTGGCTGAAGGTTATTATCTTTCATCACTTAAAGTATGTGTTCCCATTCCCTCCTGGCCTGAAGAGTTTCTATTGAAAGATCTGCAGTTATTCTTGTGGGGATCCCCTTGTGTGTTATTTGTTGTTTTTCCCTTGCTGCTTTTAATATTTGTTCTTTGTGTTTGGTCTTTGTTAGTTTGATTAGCATATGTCTTGGGGTGTTTAGCCTTGGGTTTATCCTGTTTGGCACTCTCTGGGTTTCTTGGACTTGGGTGATTTATTTCCTTCCCCATTTTAGGGAAGTTTTCAACTATTATTTCAAGTATTTTCTCATGGTCTTTCTTTTTGTCTTCTTCTTCTGGGACTCTAATTCGAATGTTGGAGCATTTCATATTGTCCTGGAGGTCTCTGAGGTTGTCCTCATTTCTTTTAATTGGTTTTTTTTTTTCCTCGCTGATTCATTTATTTCTACCATTCTGTCTTCTATTTCACTAATCCTATCTTCTATCTCCCTTATTCTACTATTTGTTGCCTCCAGAGTGTTTCTGATCTCATATGTTGCATTATTCATTATATATTGACTCTTATTTCTTCTAGGTCCTTGTTAAACCTTTCTTGCATCTTCTCCAGGCTATTTATCTGTGTTTCCATTTTTATTTCAAGATTTTGGATCATTTTCACTATCAATATTCGGAATTCTTTCTCAGGTAGATTCCCTATCTCTTCCTCTTTTGTCCGGTTTGGTGGGCATTTCTCCTGTTCCTTTACCTGCTGGGTATTCCTCTGTCTCTTCATCTTGGTTATATTGCTGCGTTTCGGGTGGCCTTTCTATATTCTGGGAATTTGTGGAGTTCTCTTTATTATGGAGTTTCCTCACTGTGGGTGGGGTTGTACAGGTGGCTTGTCAAGGTTTCTTGGTTAGGGAAGCTTGTTTCGGAGTTCTGGTGGGTGGAGCTGGACTTCTTCTCTCTGGAGTGCAATGAAGTGTCCAGTAATGAGTTATGAGATGCCTATGGTTTTGGAGTGACTTTGGGCAGCCTGCATATTGAAGCTCAGGGCTGTGTTCCTGTGCTGCTGGAGAATTTGCCTGGTATGTCTTGCTATGGAACTTGTTGGCCCTTGGGTGGTGCTTGGTTTCAGGGTAGGTATGGAGGCGTTTGATGAGCTCCTATTGATTAATGTTCCCTGGATTCAGGAGTTCTCTGATGTTCTCAGGATTTGGACTTAAGCCTCCTGCTTCTGGTTTTCNTGCTGGGCATACACACCGAGGACACCAGAATTGAAAGAGACACATGTACCCCAATGTTCATTGCAGCACTGTTTATAATAGCCAGGACATGGAAGCAACCTAGATGTCCATCAGCAGATGAATGGATAAGAAAGCTGTGGTACATATAGACAATGGAGTACTACTCAGCCCTTAAAAAGAATACATTTGAATCAGTTCTAATGAGGTAGATGAAACTGGAGTCTATTATACAGAGTGAATTAAGCCAGAAAGAAAAACACCAATATAGTATACTAACACATATATATGGAATTTAGAATGATGGTAATGATAACCCTCTATGCAAGACAGCAAAAGAGACACAGATGTATAGAATGGACTTTTGGACTCTGTGGGAGAGGGAGAGGGTGGGATGATTTGGGAGAATGGCATTGAAACATGTATACTATCAGGTAAGAAATGAATCACCAGTCTATGTTCGATACAGGATACAGGATGCTTGGGTCTGGTGCACAGGGATGATCCAGAGAGATGATGTGGGTGGAAGGTGGGAGGGAGATTCAGGATTGGGAACTCATGTACACCCATGGCTGATTCATGTCAATGTATGGCAAAACCAATACAGTATCGTAAAGCAAAATAAAGTAAAAATTAAAAATTTAAATAAAAATGAAACCAGCTTGAACATCAGAAAAAAAATAAAGTAACTATAATATTCTGTTTACATTTATTAATTTCTTACTTATTTTCTATTACTATTTGTTTTCTTCCCTTTTTTCTTCCACATCTGTCTTGAGAAACCTGGATATTTGTTGAAGGGATATTTGTGATATTAAA
>SJYB01005157.1:916462-968213 GCA_006408585.1 Antidorcas marsupialis | reverse complement strand
AAGAAAGCTGAGTGCCGAAGAATTGATGCTTTTGAACTGTGGTGTTGGAGAAGACTCCTGAGGGTCCCTTGGACTGCAAGGAGATCCAACCAGTCCATTCTGAAGGAGATCAGCCCTGGGATTTCTTTGGAAGGAATGATGCTGAAGCTGAAACTCTGATACTTTGGCCACCTGATGCAAAGAATTGACTCATTGGAAAATACCCTGATGCTGGGAAAGACTGAAGGCAGGAGGAGAAGGGGACAAGAGAGAATGAGATGGTTGGATGGCATCACCGACTCGATGGACATGAGTTTGAGCAAACTCTGGGAGTTGGTGATGGAAAGGGAGGCCTGGTATGCTGCAGTCCATGGGGTCACAAAGGGTTGGACACAACTGAGAGATTGAACTGAATAGTCATTCAGTCCTGGAGTTTTCTGTGTCCTTAAAAGTATAGGACTTAAAACCTTAAAAGAAAATTAAGTAAAATTTTAATACTTTCCCACTTGTTTTTGTTTTGGTTTTGTTTTTTCCACCAAGTCTTGACCAAAATCCTTTGTTGTGCCAGCCAGTACTATTACAAAGAAGTAATTTACATCCTCATAGCTAACTGTCAAATATTTTTAACATCCCAAAGCAAATAGGATATCCCAGGGAACATGCTTCCCAAAACAACAATATGCTTTCTTTGGCAAATAATCAATTTTACTAATTATGATTTTATTTACATTAAAAAGTTAGAGATGCATAGCAATAAATATTTAATTGTATGGTTAAATTTTCTTTAAAAATCATAATATTTACATTTATTTTTGGTGTATTAAAGACTTTTATATAGGTTTTGTAGATATTTCTAATTCTCAGAGCCATGATAGAGATTCTTATATAAATTTTATACATGAAAAATAATCCTTGAAATTCTAAAGAAGTTTTTTAGCATGCCCAAAGTCTCAAAACCCAATGAGTGGAAGATCCACAAAGTTGTCTGAAGTCTATCACATTGAAAACAGTTTTTCAGTGAGGACAGCAAAATCATATACTAAATTACATTTTAATACCTAATATGTATATATTAAAACTGTTTAGAGAACATTTAGGATCCTCGTATAATAAAGGCTGAATTTTGCTGTCTGATAGAAATATACATTTTACACATAATGAAACATATTCATATGCTTCACGTTAAAAGAACTAATAATAAAAAATAATTTTGAAAACAGAATCATTTCTTTCCTCCCAACAACAGCTACGCGGNTGATTAAATTTTCTTTAAAAATCATAATATTTACATTTATTTTTGGTGTATTAAAGACTTTTATATAGGTTTTGTAGATATTTCTAATTCTTGGAGCCATGATAGAGATTCTCATATAAATTTTATACATGAAAAATAATCCTTGAAATTCTAAAGAAGTTTTTTAGCATGCCCAAAGTCTCAAAACCCAATGAGTGGAAGATCCACAAACTTGTCTGAAGTCTATCACATTGAAAACAGTTCTTCAGTGAGGACAGCAAAATCATATACTAAATTACATTTTAATACCTCATATGTATATATTAAAGCTGTTTAGAGAACATTTAGGATCCTCGTATAATAAAGGCTGAATTTTGCTGTCTGATAGAAATATACATTTTACACATAATGAAACATATTCATATGCTTCACGTTAAAAGAACTAATAATAAAAAATAATTTTGAAAACAGAATCATTTCTTTCCTCCCAACAACAGCTACGCGGACTTCGATTAGCAGATGCGGATCGCTGCTTTGTTTAGTCACTAAGTTGTGTCCCATTCTTTCTTGACCCCACGGGCTCTCCATGGGGCTCTCCAGGCAAAAGTCCTGGAGTGGGCTGCCATTCCCTTCTCCGTGGGATATTCCCAACCCAGGGAAGCCACGTCTCCTGCATTGCAGGCAGGTTCTTTACTGCTGAGCCATCAGGGATTTAGTTTATTACAAGGTTTCATACTTACACAGTCTGAGGAAATACCTCCCAGTTACATCACAGTACCTTCAGTGTCTCCAAGTGAATGCTCACAGCTCTAGAATGTTCATACAACATCCTATTAATGAAAAGAATGTATTATGACTCCTGGGAAAACTAGTGGGATAAAACTGGTTATCCCTTTTGCTAATCTTTCCCCCTGACCCCTCCATGCTTTATGGCAACTGGTCAAAAGAATTTTAAAGAAAAAAAAAACAGTTGGGAAAAATTCATTTAATCATTACTTAAGGAATGGTCCAAACCTCTTAATACAAGTCCAGAGAAATTTCTGCTATATATAGCATCACCGACTCAAAGGACATGGGTTTGGGGGGACTCCAGGAATTGGTAATGGACAGGGAGGCCTAGCGTGCTGCGGCTCATGGGGTTGCAAAGAGTCGGACTTGACTGAGCAACTGAACTGAACTGAATAGAACCGATAAGATTGTTCTGAAAGTAAACCTCAAGGGCCAAAACATGACTTTTCCTCCAAAAGAATGATAAGTTATTTACACAATCACATATTTTGAGCAAAATGTAATAAATCAAATAAATTCAAACACATGCGCTGAAAGGTTCTAGAGAAGCAAAGAGGAATTTTGAATCCCCTTTCTGGCCACATTCTGACAAACACTTAAGTGACTCTTCTGAGTCGGGTACTGTTTTGAGGCACTGATGACATCATGGGGATCAAGGCAGACACACCCCAGCCTCCAGCAGACTGGATACTTTAGAGGGGGCAGAAAGAGGGAAATAAACCAGCAGATTGATGAGCTAGGATGCCAGGTAGCGATCTTTGCAAACCCACCTAACATGGTTCAAAATGGAATAACACACCTGTCAGTAGCCACTCAGGACTGGAACTTTCTGAGGTCAGTAAGTCTGTTCTCAGAAAAACCACACCTCACAGAGAAGCACCGGCCTGGAGACTGCTGGGGGCCGGAGCAGACCTCAGCTCACCCCGCTGCCTCCTGCGGCTCGCCCGTTGCTGCTGCTCCCGCTGCTGAGTCGCTTCAGTCGTGCCCGACTCTGTGCGACCCCACGGACCGCAGCCCACCAGGCTCCCCCGTCCCTGGGATTCTCCAGGCAAGAACACTGGAGTGGGTTGCCATTGCCTCCTCCAATGCATGAAAGTGAAAAGTGAAGTCACTGAGTCGTGTCCAACTCTCAGTGACCCCATGGACTGCAGCCGACCAGGCTCCTCCATCCATGGGATTTTCCAGGCCCATTAGAGCTCAACAAAAGGTTCAAACCGCCACCCTTGGCGCCCACACCACTCCATGTGTCTGGCCCCTTTCCTCTCTCGGAAAGTGAGTAAAAACTCTCTTCTCTTCTCTGGTCAATGCTTCTGTGAGCTCCTTCTCAGCCTGGCTCAGCAACAGTCACAGGATGGAGACAAATGACATCGTCCGCGCACACGCACAGCTGCGTCCCCGCGGTCCAGCACTGCTGACTGGCTGCACCCCAGTACGGAATGCTTCAGTGTCGAAAAGAATAGAAATTTAAAAAAAATGACAGAGTCCAAGAGAACAGAANTCCAATGCATGAAAGTGAAAAGTGAAGTCACTGAGTCGTGTCCAACTCTCAGTGACCCCATGGACTGCAGCCCACCAGGCTCCTCCATCCATGGGATTTTCCAGGCCCATTAGAGCTCAACAAAAGGTTCAAACCGCCACCCTTGGAGCCCACACCACTCCATGTGTCTGGCCCCTTTCCTCTCTCGGAAAGTGAGCAAAAACTCTCTTCTCTTCTCTGGTCAATGCTTCTGTGAGCTCCTTCTCAGCCTGGCTCAGCAACAGTCACAGGATGGAGACAAATGACATCGTCCGCGCACACGCACAGCTGCGTCCCCGCGGTCCAGCACTGCTGACTGGCTGCACCCCAGTACGGAATGCTTCAGTGTCGAAAAGAATAGAAATTTAAAAAAAATGACAGAGTCCAAGAGAACAGAAAGAGGGGGCGGAATCTTACAGACAGAAATACTGAAGAAGGAGCCTGAGGAAGTGGCGCTTCTGCGTGGCCGTGAATTCAGTGAGTGAGTCAGCACGTGAACAGTAACAGGGAGAAGCTCCCAGGAGCCACGTGTGCAAAGGCCCTGAGACTGGGGTGGGGCTGACACACATCAGGCTTCTACTGTGTCGGCCAAAAGTTCACTCGGATTTTTCCAAAACATCTTATAGGAAACCCCGGGGGAACTTTTTTAAGCCAGCCAGTGCTTACAGAGCGGAGAGAAACTGTAGCTGCATTTTCCTGTGATTTATAGTCTTAGTAACAAGAAACTTAGTAACAAGTTTCTTCCTGCTTTCCGTAGGGTTAGGGCCATCTTCTTCCAAATCTGAGCCACCATGGTCTAGAGCTGGAAGAAATCAGCAGGAAGTAAGGACCAAGCGAAGAAATACTCGGCTTCCCAGGTGGCACCAGTGCTAAATACCGCACTGCCAATGCAGGCTGGACATGAGCCACGGAAGAGGCCTCCCTGGCTTGGGAAGACTTCCCCGGCACAGGAATCCACTCCAGCGTGCGTGCCTGGAGAAGCCCCGCAGGCAGAGCAGGCGGGTGGGCCACACGCCAAAGAGTCAGACGTGGCTGAAGTGACTTAGCATGCATGCGTGCAAGGAGTATGACTGCACGCTTCCAACTAGTGGCTGTGAGAGCATCTTCACAGGAGGAAATGAGTGCTTGTCCTTACCAAACCTAATGCTGATAAATCGCAAAAATGACTTTAAAACCAACATCTCACCAACTTAGCTGGTCTGTCACGGTGGTGGGGACATTCCCAGAAAAGGAAAAACAATCTCTTAAGATATTTAAAAGATGGCATGAGCCAACCATATGCTGTCTATAAGAAACTCACCTCAACCAGAGGTAGGTTAAAAATAAAATGCTGGAAGATAGTATATCAGATGCCAAGATTTTTCGAAGGAAAGAAAGAGTGACTATATTAATATTAAATTCTGTAGTCTTTACAGCAAAGAAAATACCCAGAGAAATAGATCATAGCATTCAATGATGAAAGGCAAGTCCCTCGTGCTGCATAGCAGTCCTACACGTGTGTGTGCAGCAAACGAGTGAACTGTCAAATGTGGGAAGCAGGAACCGACAGAAGCAGAGAGGAAAATAGAAAGATCCCAAGACTTAAGTACAGATTTAGCACCACCCTCACAACTGACAGAACAGATACAGAGGTAATCCGCCAGGCATTAAAGAACCAAAAACCATCAACCAAAAGGATCCCATTTGCTAAAAGATTCTACTCAACATCAGAATATACATTCTTTCCAAGTGCCCACGGGGCATGTACTAAGACAGGCTGTATCATGCATCAAAACACAAATTGGAAAAAATTATACAAATTATGTTCTTTGAGCACACTGGGATCAAACCAGAAGTAATAACAGAAATATAAATGGGAAATCTCTGAATAGTTGGAAACCAAGTAAAACATTTCTAAATGACTCTTGAGTTAAAGAGAAAGCTTCAAAAAAAATTAAAGATACATTGAACTTGAATAAAAATAAAACTACAGCATGAAATTTGTGGATACAACTGTAGCAGTTTTGAGAGGGAAATTTACAGTGTTGAATATTACATTATATAAGAAGAGAAGCATCCAATGATTTATATATCTCAGATCTCAAGGACTTAGAAAAAGGGGGCACAATAATTCCAAAGTGATTATAAGGAAGAAAATAAAGATGACAGATAAAATCAATGAAACTGAAAACAAGCAAGAACAGCAGATAAAATCAATGAGACAAAGTTCTTCTCTTTTAAATAATAAAACTATCAACTCTCTAGTAAGACTGACAAAAAGAGAGAGAAAAAGCACAAATTACTAATATTAGAAATGAGATAGAAAATATCACTACAGACAGTACAGACTCCCAAAGGATAATAAAGTTATACTAATAACAATTATACACCCATAAATTTGACAACTTAAAAAGATATATACCAATTTCTCAAAAATCGCAAAATACTGCAACTCATACAACATGAAATAAATAATTTGAAATACCCTGCAACTATTTAGTAAATTAAATTTATAATTAATAACATCCCTAAAAATATCTTCAAGTCCAGATGGTTTCACTTGAAGAATTCTATCTAATGTTTAAAGAATTAACAATTCCTTATCTCTTCCAAAGAGAATACTAAGATAAAGAGAAAATTTCCCATTTTGTGAAGTTAGTAACCCTGATAACAAAAACAAAGATAGCACTAAAAAAATGAAAAAGATTAAAGACAACCCAATATCCCTCTTGAATAGAGATGTAAAAATTCTTAACAAAATAATAACAAGTAGAATTCAATATTCAGCGACTTATAAATAATTTCTATCATGGCCAAGTGGGACGAGAAACTAGAACAAGATGAGAAGAATAAGACAGTAAGTAGGTCATGAAATGACTGAAAATGGAACCAATGTGCTCAATAACTGCAAGCATACACAATATTAGTTTATATTATAAAACGAAATCCAATCTTGAGCTGTTTATAAGAGACTAATGAAAAATCTATATAACGAGGCATACACAAAAGATAAACAAAATTGCAGCATTAAAATGTTAAAAAAAAAAAGTTTTCTGGATTCCAGTTAATCGTGAATAAAATGTTTCACTTTATAAGCTTAAAGAACACCGAGCAGGAAGCTTCTGTGGAAGACACTATAATGACACACCGTTAGGCACCATGCAATCAAACATATGAGCAAAACAAGTTTAAGCAGAGTGCTAGTTTAAAACTGGACAGCTACGAGTACAAGGAAACCAGAACTCCTCCTAACAGAATACACAAAAGCACACTCAAAACGGGTTGAAGATTAAATGTAAGGCCAGAGACCATAAAGCTCCTAGAGGACATACAGGTGGCGCAGTCCGTGACATAAATCACAGTGAGACCCGCTGTGACCGCCTCCTAGAGCAATGGGAATAAAAGCAGAGATGACCAAGTGGGGCCTGATTACCTTAAACGTTTTGACACAGCAAAGAAAATATAAATTAGGTGAAATAGCAGCCCTCAGAATGGGAGAAAATAATACCGAAGGAATCAATTGACAAAGGATTAATCTCCAAAATATACAAGCAGCTTATACAGCTCAATACCAGAAAAACGACCCAATCAAAAAGTAGGCAGAAGGCCTAAACAGACATTTCTCCAAAGAAGACATAAGATGACTAATAAACAGATGAAAAGATGGCCAACATCACTCATTATTCAGTTCAGTTCAGTCGCTCAGTTGTGTCCGACTCTTTGCGACCCCATGAATCAGTACGCCAGGCCTCCCTGTCCATCACCAGCTCCTGAAGCCCACCTAAACTCATCCATTGAATCAGTGATGCCATCCAACCATCTCATCCTCTGTCGCCCCCTTCTCCTCTTGCCCTCAATCTTTCCCAGCATCAGGGTCTTGTCAAATGATACATCTCTTCTCATCAGGTGGCCAAAGTATTGGAGTTTCAGCTTCAGCATCAGTCCTTCCAATGAACGCTCAGAACTGATTTCCTTTAGGATGGACTGGTTGGATCTACTCATGGTCCAAGGGACTCTCAAGAGTCTTCTCCAACACCACAGTTCAAAAGCACCAATTCTTCAGTGCTCAGCTTTCTTTACGGTCCAACTCTCACATCCATACAGGACTACTGGAAAAACCATAGCCTTGCCTAGACAGACGTTTGTTGATAAAGTAATGTCTCTGCTTTTTAATATGGTGTCTAGGTTGGTCATAACAAGAAAGCTGAGCACTGAAGCGTTGATGCTTTTGAACTGTGGTGCTAAAGAAGACTCTTGAGAATCCCTTGGACTGCAAGGAGATCCAACCAGTCCATCCTAAAGGAAATCAGTCCTGAATATTCATTGGAAGGACTGATGCTGAAGTTGAAACTCCAATACTTTGGCCACCTGATGTGAAGAGCTGACTCATTGGAAAAGATGCTGATGCTGGGAAAGATTGAGGGCAGGAGNTATCAACTCTCTAGTAAGACTGACAAAAAGAGAGAGAAAAAGCACAAATTACTAATATTAGAAATGAGATAGAAAATATCACTACAGACAGTACAGACTCCCAAAGGATAATAAAGTTATACTAATAACAATTATACACCCATAAATTTGACAACTTAAAAAGATATATACCAATTTCTCAAAAATCGCAAAATACTGCAACTCATACAACATGAAATAAATAATTTGAAATACCCTGCAACTATTTAGTAAATTAAATTTATAATTAATAACATCCCTAAAAATATCTTCAAGTCCAGATGGTTTCACTTGAAGAATTCTACCTAATGTTTAAAGAATTAACAATTCCTTATCTCTTCCAAAGAGAATACTAAGATAAAGAGAAAATTTCCCATTTTGTGAAGTTAGTAACCCTGATAACAAAAACAAAGATAGCACTAAAAAAATGAAAAAGATTAAAGACAACCCAATATCCCTCTTGAATAGAGATGTAAAAATTCTTAACAAAATAATAACAAGTAGAATTCAATATTCAGCGACTTATAAATAATTTCTATCATGGCCAAGTGGGACGAGAAACTAGAACAAGATGAGAAGAATAAGACAGTAAGTAGGTCATGAAATGACTGAAAATGGAACCAATGTGCTCAATAACTGCAAGCATACACAATATTAGTTTATATTCTAAAACGAAATCCAATCTTGAGCTGTTTATAAGAGACTAATGAAAAATCTATTTAACGAGGCATACAAAAAAGATAAACACAATTACAACATTAAAATGTTTAAAAAAAAAAAGTTTTCTGGATTCCAGTTAATCGTGAATAAAATGTTTCACTTTATAAGCTTAAAGAACACCGAGCAGGAAGCTTCTGTGGAAGACACTATAATGACACACCGTTAGGCACCATGCAATCAAACGTATGAGCAAAACAAGTTTAAGCAGAGTGCTAGTTTAAAACTGGACAGCTACGAGTACAAGGAAACCAGAACTCCTCCTAACAGAATACACAAAAGCACACTCAAAACGGGTTGAAGATTAAATGTAAGGCCAGAGACCATAAAGCTCCTAGAGGACATACAGGCGGCGCAGTCCGTGACATAAATCACAGTGAGACCCGCTGTGACCGCCTCCTAGAGCAATGGGAATAAAAGCAGAGATGACCAAGTGGGGCCTGATTACCTTAAACGTTTTGACACAGCAAAGAAAATATAAATTAGGTGAAATAGCAGCCCTCAGAATGGGAGAAAATAATACCGAAGGAATCAATTGACAAAGGATTAATCTCCAAAATATACAAGCAGCTTATACAGCTCAATACCAGAAAAACGACCCAATCAAAAAGTAGGCAGAAGGCCTAAACAGACATTTCTCCAAAGAAGACGTAAGATGACTAATAAACAGATGAAAAGATGGCCAACATCACTCATTATTCAGTTCAGTTCAGTCGCTCAGTTGTGTCCGACTCTTTGCGACCCCATGAATCAGTACGCCAGGCCTCCCTGTCCATCACCAGCTCCTGAAGCCCACCTAAACTCATCCATTGAATCAGTGATGCCATCCAACCATCTCATCCTCTGTCGCCCCCTTCTCCTCTTGCCCTCAATCTTTCCCAGCATCAGGGTCTTGTCAAATGATACATCTCTTCTCATCAGGTGGCCAAAGTATTGGAGTTTCAGCTTCAGCATCAGTCCTTCCAATGAACGCTCAGAACTGATTTCCTTTAGGATGGACTGGTTGGATCTACTCATGGTCCAAGGGACTCTCAAGAGTCTTCTCCAACACCACAGTTCAAAAGCACCAATTCTTCAGTGCTCAGCTTTCTTTACGGTCCAACTCTCACATCCATACAGGACTACTGGAAAAACCATAGCCTTGCCTAGACAGACGTTTGTTGATAAAGTAATGTCTCTGCTTTTTAATATGGTGTCTAGGTTGGTCATAACAAGAAAGCTGAGCACTGAAGCGTTGATGCTTTTGAACTGTGGTGCTAAAGAAGACTCTTGAGAATCCCTTGGACTGCAAGGAGATCCAACCAGTCCATCCTAAAGGAAATCAGTCCTGAATATTCATTGGAAGGACTGATGCTGAAGTTGAAACTCCAATACTTTGGCCACCTGATGTGAAGAGCTGACTCATTGGAAAAGATGCTGATGCTGGGAAAGATTGAGGGCAGGAGGAGAAGGGGACGACAGAGGATGAGATGGCTGGATGGCATCACCGACTCGATGGACATGGGTTCGAGTAAGCTCCAGGAGATGTGATGGACAGGGAGGCCCAGTGTGCTGCAGTCCATGGGGTCACAAAAAGTTGGGCACAACACAGCTGAGCGACTGAACTGAACTGAACTGTGTCGGCCTTTATGAGTCCACTGCCCCGTGAGAGTGCCTGTGACCAGACCCTGGATGCCGTGTCACCTGTACTGGGTCACACGCCAGCCACTGCAGCCCAGCACACTCTGTTTCACTCAGACCACGTGGGTAGGGTGATTCTCACAGGAAGATGAGCCCATTAGTTTCCAAAAAGAGAAGGAATGCTAGGGAGGAAGACGCAATATTTTTTCACTATAAGGATTTGAATTTCACTATAAGGATTTGAATTTCACTATAAGGATATTCAGTTAAAAAGAGTAGCCTTATAGATACAGACACCTGAATCTAGCTTCCTCCTCCTTATGTGCAAATAAGGTCAAATTAATACAAGCATCATCGCTAGCTTGCAGCCCACCAACTTTACAGCAACCTGTTCTCTGTCATTATACCTTGCCTCCATCTATGCAGGTTCCTCAGGCTTTCTTACTTCTCCCAACAGTTCTAAGCATCTGTAGAGGTCTTCCATGCTCACAGGTAGTTTTTAAATTATTTCTGTTTCTGCCACCCTAGCTACGTGGAAGCCCTCTTCTGTGGTTCCAGTTGGGTGATTCTCTAGAAACTGTGCCTCACCTTTGATCAACCTCCTTGTCAGCACCAAGATTTCACATATTTCTTGTACATTTTCATCCTGGAGTGCTGTTGGTGTGTAGTTCATATTCTCCTGCCCACCCATTTTCAGTCTTGTGTATCATTCCCTTCCCTCTGTCTCCTGTGGTCTCGCAGAACGCTGGCAACACTGGATGGGCTTTATTAAAGGCTGAGTGGCAGGTGCTTTGTGGGCTTGGGTGGCTCTTGGGGTTTCATCATGGCACCTGCTAGACCCGCTTCTTTGCTGGCTCCTCGGCCATTGCCTCGAGCTCCCAAGTTTCCATGAGAAAGCCTGTACTTCTTAGTGTGAAGGTTAAACAGGGTGACCGGATTTTCAAAGGCAGCACAGGACAAAGGCATATCAGGCAAAAATACTATAATAGTAGGATATATGAAATAATTGTCTGCATATTAAATTATGAGTTATTACTTTAACACAAAAATACGAAGAACAGATGCTTGAAATTCTGTATTCCTCTTTGTTATCTAATTTTTTTACTGTTGTTATTCTCAGCTGTGTCTGACTCTTTGTGACTATATGGACTGTAGCCCACCAGGTTCCTCTGTCCATGGGATCTTCCAGGCAAGAATACTGGAGTGGGTACCCATGCCCTCCTGCACGATATTTCCTGACCCAGGGATCAAACCCACGTCTCCTGCATTGACAAGTGGTTTTTTTTTTTTTTATCACTAGCTCCAACTGGGAATCCGCTGTTACATACAGCTATTATTTGAGCACAGCAACAACAGGACTAGTAACAGTGACAATTAATAGTGACTAACAGTGGGCTAACAAAAGGCAGCATGTGGAAAAATACAGCAGTGTTTTATGTTCCTTTCTGCCCTTTGATTTTTCGGTTTAACTTTAAAATTTCTTTATTTATCAGGTCGCATCATTGTATATTCTAGAGGTACATAAATTTAAGAATTTTAAAGGAGAACATCAACATAATGGATGGAATTAAAGAAATATTACCTAAATTTTATTTTAAAATAACAATGGTGTGGGGTTTTTTTCCATTCCACAATAGAATAGGATACTTTAAATCTTTCTGTTTCTTTTCAGGAATACTTCTCTGAACTTCATTTTGCCTTTAGGATATCTTTTTATTCTTTTATGTAGTGGCAAAATTGAACACAGTTAAAGGTAAAATTCACTTTGACTTGAAATTTTGTTCTTATCAAAGCTATACTACGTTGATTCTTGGTGCTAGTCTAATATGGCAACATCAAACTAAACAGGCTTTCAACAGAAGCATAAGAGCATGGAGTACTTAGGGTTTTACTTACCAGCAATGGCAGTCCTTTTCAATTTGTAGAAATTAATTATCAGTTTTCCAATAATGTCACCCAGGGACTCCTGGCTTCTGGTCTGACATGTAAGGAGGTTGGAAGGTATGAATCCCGTCCCTGAAATAGGAAAAAAGGTAAACAAACTGAAAATCACCATCTATCCCTTGATCTATCAAAGAACTGAGGTTATAGATCAAGACCCTACCCTGACATTGAAGAGACAGTTGACTAACGGGATTCACAGCTTACTTGGAACAAAAACACGTGACTGAACTGTGTACCAGAAGGAAAGCTCAAGTGCTAGTTGCTGGAGGCTCAGCCCTGCCCAGCCTGAGAGCTGCAAGCTCCTGGAGTTTTTTCAGATATAACACCACAAGCGCAATCAATCAACAAAAACTGAAAAGTGGAATATCACTGAAATTAAAAATGCTATGAAGGCACTATTAGGAGAATGAAAAGATAAGTTACTGATTGAGAAAAGACCTTTGCTAAAAGCATGTCAGACAAAGGACTTGCATGGAAAATATATGAAGAAGTCAAAACTCAACAGTAAGGAAACAAACTCAGTGAAGTGGGCATAGAGAGAACATATCTCAACAGAGTAAAGGCCACGCATGGCAAACCAACAACTAACATCATACTCAGCGGAGAAAAGTCCAAGGTTCCTCTGAGACCAGGAAAAGGACGAGGGTGCCCACTCTTGCTGCACCAGCGCCGTGGCTTACTTGGTGGATGAGAAGGGTGAGGACGGACGAAGCATCAGGCCCTTCTCTTCACTGAGAGAAAACTTGGGAGATGCTGGCAAGTGTCTGGAAGGAAGAATGCATTTCTGCATCATCATGGACTTTGAGAGTAACTCTGCTTAGACTTATATTTAAATTGTCTGAAGTGCTTTAAAAAATAATCTATAAAACCAAGGGGGGAAAAAAAACACCTTCAATAAAAAAGAAACAAAAAGCCCAATTATAAAATGTGAAAAATATTTGAAACTCAACAAAGAAAATGCACAGATGGCAAATAAACATAAGAGAAAGATATAAACATCATACGTCATTAATGAACTGGAAATTAAAAGAAGAATGAGATGCAGCTACATGCCTTTTATAGTGACTGAAATAACAAGTGCAGTGAAGTCATCCACATTGCGTCTATATGCTTGTTTGGCAGATGAACAGCTTGCCATTCAAGTCATTTTCATCTATAAAGTTTTTATATAGATTAGCCATGTCTAAACACCCATCATTTTTAAGCGTTCAGAAGCTCAATGGATTTCATCTTAAGTTGCATTCCTACAGGGTAATGGATTTAATACCCAGGGATAATTTGAACTTGTAAGATCAAAATTGGATTCCAAATTTTAAACTACAGTTTTTGTAAAGATGTTGAGAAAGTCCTATGTAACGTGGCTTCCCTTTTCTGTAGACGCACTTTTGAATTTCTAGTACATGTGTCATGTATTTCATCATATGAATTTTTGCTGCAACCCACACATAGTATCAAATAACTCATGAGCAGTCAGGTCATCCTTTCTGCGACTCATTATGGCCCTTTTAAGATCATTAAACAGTTTAAGAGAAACAGCACACAAGTTTCTGTTTTATTGCAATTCTTTTCCCATTTTTTTATACTCTATGTAAATATTTCTGAATTGAAGAACATTTTTCTTGTCCCAAACTTTTGAAATATGATTTTACAACAGGCCAACATTTTAATATATCTCCCGTGACTCAGTGATTAAGAATCACCTGCCGTGCAGTAGACACATGAGATCAGACACAGGAGACCAATCCCTGGGTCAGGAAGATCCCCTGGAGAAGGAAATGGCAACCCGCTCCAGTATTCACGCCTAGAGAATTCATGGACAGAGGAGCCTGGCGGCTACCGTCCATGGGGTCAGAAACAGTCAGACATGATGACTCTCTTCATCACAGAGTCATCCTCTAGACATGTAAAAGGCTATCATCTTTTATTTCAATAAAGTCTAAAACACTGTAAATGTCCCTCTGCACATTTCAAACAAACTGAAAAGTGGTTAAAAAAAAAATCTCACTACAAAATCCTCACTCTCACAAATAAGCAAATCACACACTTTAGCACTGCTGTGTAAAGGTTTGCAGAAAATTCAACAAGGTAAAATCTTTTTGTTTTCTTTTCTAAGACGTTTATAAACTGAATGGAATTTTTCAAAATTTACTTTTGCTTTATAGGCCAAATCAACAGTTTAATGAACAGAATTTAGAAGCTACTTGGACAGGACATCAGCAATTTTTTTTTTTACATGTACTCATGTTTCATTAAAATCTCACAGAAATTTAGAAACCAATTTCAAACTGTCTTCTTCAAATCAGTACATGAGAGCTAGGGATAATATTTTCATTTGTTTGCTTTTTCTGTTATTCAGCTCATCAGCTGAGATACTATAAAATATATGATTGTTAATAAGATATGACAGAAAGGGCTATACACTCCAAGGAACCAAGAGGTTTGCAAAATTTCTCCTTCTGTTTCCTCATAAGACATTTCAGGTTGCATCCTGAACCAGGAAAGGCAGCAACACGTTTTTATAGCATAACAAGCAGAGCGATGCGCTGTCATCCAGAGTGCAGCTCGTGGACTGGAGGTGCCGTCTCGTCCTCCAAGGTGCTCTGCCAGGGTGGGGCCCTCTCTTGCACGTACCCTTGTCAATCTGGGTAAAGAGGTAAATGAGGGCAAGCTTAAATCCCATGGACCCCATGCAATGTTCATTGAAGCACTACTTAAAATCGAGGTCACAGAAGCAACCTAGAGGTCCATTGACAGATGAATGGAAAAAGTTATAGTACATTTATACAATGGAATATTACTCAGCCATAGAAAATGAATTGACTTGAGCCAGTTGTGGTGAAGTGGGTGAACCGAGAGCCTGTTATACAGAATGAAGTAAGTAGAAAGAGAAAAACCAGTATCATATATGAACACATATACTTGGAATCTAGAAAAATGATACTGAAGGACCCGGTAGAGAACAGACTTATGAAAATGGAGGGGGAAGGTCAGAGTAGGACGAAATGAGGAAAGAGCACTGACACACACACACTAATGTGTGACATAGATCGTGGGAAGCTGCTAAATAACACAGGGAGCCCAGTCTGGTGGTAACCTAGGCGGGTAGGATGAGAGGAAGGGAAGGAGGCTCAGAAGGGAAGGAATATACGTGTAATTATGACTGATTCATGCCATGGTATGGTAGAAACCAACAGAAAATTGTAAAGGAATTTTGCACCAATTAAAAAATACGTAAAAAGGACCTGCTGTATAGTATAGGGGACTCTACACAATACTCTATAATGTCCTATATGGGAAAATAATCTTCAGTTCACTTCAGTTGAGTTGTTCAGTCATGTCTGACTCCTTGTATCCCCATGGACTGCAGCACACCAGGCCTCCCTGTCCATCACCAACACCTGGAGTCCACTTAAACTCATGTCCATCCAGTCAGTGATGCCATCCAACCGCCTCATCCTCTGTCATCCCCTTCTGCTCCTGCCTTCTGTTTTTCCCAGCACCAGAGTCTTTTCCAATGAGTCAGCTCTTCGTGTCAGGTGGCCAAAGTATCGGAGTTTCAGCTTCAACATCAGTCCTTCCAGTGAACACCCAGGGCTGATCTCCTTCAGAATGGACTGGTTGGATCTCCTTGCAGTCAAGGGACTCTCAAGAGTCTTCTTCAGCAACTCAGTTAAAAGGCATCAATTCTTCGGCGCTCAGCTTTCTTTATAGTCCAACTCTCACATCCGTACATGACCACAGGAAAAACCATAGCCTTGACTAAATGGACCTTTGTTGGCAAAGTAATGTCTCTGCTTTTGAATATGCTATCTAGGTTGNATCCAAGGGACTCTCAAGAGTCTTCTTCAACAACTCAGTTAAAAGGCATCAATTCTTCAGTGCTCAGCTTTCTTTATAGTCCAACTCTCACATCCGTACATGACCACAGGAAAAATCATAGCCTTGACTAAATGGACCTTTGTTGGCAAAATAATGTCTCTGCTTTTGAATATGCTATCTAGGTTGGTCATAACTTTCCTTCCAAGGAGCAAGCGTCTTTTAATTTCATGGCTACAGTCACCATCTGCAGTGATTTTGGAGCCCAGAAGAAATAAAGTCTGTCACTGTTTCCATTGTTTCCCCATATATTTCCCATGAAGTGGTTGGACCAGATGCCATGATCTTTGTTTTCTGAATGTTGAGCTTTCAGGGGCCAGATTCGGGGGGGGGAAGAGTGGATAAAAAAAAAATATAAAAATAAAAATTAAAAAAAAATTTAAAAAAATAATTTGGGAAATGCAAATTGCAGCCAACTATGGGCAAGTCTGGTGAGAGTTTGGGATGGGTTGTATTTATAGGCTGGACATGCAAAGACTGCCTGAGGGTGGGAAGTCTGGATTAGAGTCCACATGGTGAGTTAATTGGCTTAAGGGGAGAGGGCCCTCTTGGCAGACAGTCATTGCTCAGGAGATCAACTGCAGTTTTCTGTAGATCAGGCAGGGAAATGAGTCTCCCTGTTCTTGAGATTCTCCCCTTTGCCCACCTTGCCCCCCACCGCCTTAAATGTGTGGGATTCTCCATTTCATTTCAGATTGAAATCGTTTCACACTCTAGATAACAGCTGGCAGAGTCACAAGCAAGTGTAAGTTTCAGATGTGTCCTGTGGCCAAGTCTCCCCCTTCTCCCAGGGCCCTCCCTGTGTGCTTCTTACAGAAGACCCCCATGGAGCTTGCTAAAGCTCCACTGTTTTGGTCTGAATGGACTCACTCAGCCTTAGCCTCGCTACCCAAAAGCACCCCATGCACTAATCCTAATAAAGAGACAGCCCTAAGCCCTGTCGTTGTCCCCACCTGAGCCCTGCCTTTATGTCCCCATGTGGACCCTTGAGGCATGCCGCATATTTCTTTCAAGATCAATCTTAAGCTTCTCTATTTCACTTTCCCTAGAAGTCTTTCGCTGAATCCAGGCTTACTATCCTACTGTAGATCCAGGGTTCTACTTACCAATTATTAATTCAAAAAAGCCAAAAGAGATGTGCGCTTGCTAAGTTGCTTTAGTCGTGTCCGACTCTTTTCAACCTTATGGACTGCAACTCACCAGGCTCCTCTGTCCATGGGATTCTCCAGGCAGGAATACTGGAGTGGGTTGCCATTTCCTTCTCCAGGGGATCTTCCTGACCTGGGGATGGAACTCATATCTCTTAGGTCTGCCTCATTGGCAGGGCGTGTTCTTCACCATGAGGACACCTGGGAAGCCCATCAGATAAGTGAGGTGAAGAATGTCGAGTTGATTCAGTGGTTGCTTTTTATGGAACATCAATATCATTGGAGGAGATCAAAAAGCTTTTAATTGGTTTAGAAGGACTTGCATATCTAATCCCAAACTTGTGAGACTGTCTACTTCTCCACCCAGCTCCTGTCCAAGTTCCTCCGTGCATATTATTAACATGCTCTGTTCTGACCATTCGCCTTCCTCATCCACTTGTATTTCCACCTGTTATTAACACAGGCACTTAGCCTTCTCTTTGGGTCATGCTAGTAATGGAATTGGGATCATTCTCATTTTTACTATTTAAACCCTTAGAATACATGATCACACTATTTACAATGTTAAAAATTAAATTTTCATTCTCTTGATAAAAAGTATAGCAGTTCATCCACAGGAAAAGACAACTAATGAACTCATGATTATAATATATTTAATTTTTATATTTATATTGTTGCATTGATTAGGCCTTACAGTTACAAATACACCAATATTGGATTTTCTATTATGAATTTTGCTTTATGTTTGCATAAATAGATAGTTCATTCAAGGCGTTTTGTAAATCTGATAACTTATATGCCCAAAGGTGTCCTCAAATCTCATAAAATCAGCTCACATCTGTTTCCTTAAAAATAATTTTTAGTGGAATATAGTTGCTTTACAATGCTGTGTCACTTCCTACTGTACAGCAAAGTGAACCAGCTACACGCATCCATCCATCCCCCCTGTTCTGTATTTCCTCCCCTTTTAGATCCCCGCTGAACACTGAGGAGAGCCCCCCATTCCACACGGAAGACTCGCATGGTCGTCGATTCTGTGCTTCGTGTGGACAGCACACACGTGTCGGTCTCCAGCCTCCAGGTCCCCTCCCACACCCCCCTTTCCTTGCGCCCATGCACATGTTCTCTAGGCCTGTGTTTCTACTTCTGCTTTTACAGAGGGTCATCTACACCATTTCCCTGGATTTCACAAAGATTTCACCATTTCCCTAGATACTCATGTCTCTGAATGCCTGTTCTTCCAGGGTCTACTGTTGCAATGAAAACTTCCAACTTCTAGTCAAGACTGAGTGAGGTTCCTAATTCTCTATTTACTCTGCAAACTGAAAATACGTCTAGAAATTCTGTAGGTGGCAAACTATTAGAGAAAATATTGGTGGAATTAATTTTTTGGAGAAGGTGATAGCACCCGACTCCAGCACTCTCGCCTGGAAAATCCCATGGATGGAGGAGCCTGGTGGGCTGCAGTCCTTGGGGTTGTGAAGAGTCAGACACAACTGAGTGACTTCCCTTTCAATTTTCACTTTCATGCATTGGAGAAGGCAATGGCAACCCACTCCAGTGTTCTTGTCTGGAGAATCCCAGGGACGGGGGAGCCTGGTGGGCTGCCATCTCTGGGGTCACACAGGGTCAGACACGACTGGAGAGACCCAGCAGCAGCAGCAGCTGCAGCAGGTGGACTTCTGACAAATATTCCTTGGCCTGTTACCACAGGAGTCTACAGGTTACTCCCTTTGGAGATCCACACACGAAATACAGTTCAGTCATCTCAGAAGTCCAAAAGAGTCAGGAAGTTCTTAGTTTTAAATGACATATCCTTAAAAACTCCTCTTGAGGAGCACTTGCAAATACTCTGGACACTGGTGGATATGCTACTCAGCTTAGTGCTGACATTTGGCTGATGCCAGGAATTGCTTCCCCATTACCTGAAGGTACATTGTATGTATTTCAGAAAGACAGTAATGTCTGTGTGATCAAGTTATCATTACCACTGCATATGTGGGAATATGGGGGTTCCATTTGCTCCCCTGTGATCGCAACCTTATGGAGAGAATCAGACATAGAATGCAGCACTCTTTTCTCCTGAGCGTCTGCTCTTAGCATGATACACCTTTCTTAATTTTTGGGGGGGGGGGTCTGAATTCAGTTTTATTTGGCTGTCAGAATTGCAATCGATGCTTTCATATAATTCTCCTTTGTCTCTGTCCTCGTCTTTATTTTTAGCCTTTTTGAATCACTGTTTTAGGTGTTCTCTTGCATACACATTGAGGTAGATTTTGCTTCCTGATCCAATTCTTTAAAAAGATTTTCTTGATGTGGATCATTTTTAAAGCTTTTATTGAATTTCTTATGATACTGCTTCTGTTTTATGTTTTGATTTTTTGAGCGTGGAGCATGGGGGAACTTAGCCCCCGCACCAGGGGTCACACCCACACCTCCTGCACTGGGAGGCAAAGGCCCAGCCTCTGGAGCGCCAGGGAAGCTCCCTCACCCAACTGGGGGAGCTCTTCCTTCAGGCTGCGAGCGAGGCCCGCAGGCTCTGCTGCGACTGGTGCCTGCAGGCTCAGCCGCTTCGCTGTTTCATGTTTGCTGTGCATACTGTGCTTACCGTGTTTCTTTCTGTAGTTGGCGTGTCTTCTCTGCTTTAAATTTTTATTTTGGTAAATATGAAGATTTCAGTTTCTGCTTTTGCTGTTTGTTCTGGAGATAATTATTTTTATACTTTTTAAAGTGCTCTCCATCCCCCTTTCTCGTGCTTTTTACTCACCTGTCACTGCCTGGCCAGTATTCACTGGTATCCTCACACTAATCCACGGTTTATCCCCTTTTTCCCATCTCTCTCATGTGCTCCTGCTCTCCAGTCACGTTCTTTATTTTTCCAGAGCGTATGATGGTGCATATTCTTCCTTCACGTTTTGTTCTAGACTCAGTTGTAAAATTCAGTATATAAAACACTCACTATTGCTCTGTTGGTCAAAGCTTTCCATCCTGGTTGGGTCAAGTTCATTTCTAGTAGACTCCACAGAGAGGATGCATGAGTGCAGCCTTCTCTGAGCACCTGAGTGTTAAAAATTATTTTCCAACAAACTTGGTACTTAATAAAGAAAGCATCAGCAGATGAACAAATAAGAAAGCTGTGGTACATATACACAATGGAGTATTACTCAGCCATTAAAAAGAATACATTTGAATCATTTCTAATGAGGTGGATGAAACTGGAGCCAATTATACAGAGTGAAGTAAGCCAGAAAGAAAAACACCAATACAGTATACTGACACATATATATGGAATTTAGAAAGATGGTAACAATAACCTTGTATGCGAGACAGCAAAAGAGACACAGATGTATAGAACAGTCTTTTGGACTCTGTGGGAGAGGGAGAGGGTGGGATGATTTGGGAGAATGGCATTGAAACATGTATACTATCATGTAAGAAATGAAGCGCCAGTCTAGGTTCAATGCGGGATGCAGGATGCTTGGGGCTGGTGCACAGGGATGACCCAGAGAGATGGTATGGGGAGGGAGGTGAGAGGGGGTTCAGGATTGGGAGCACGTGTACACCTGTGGTGGATTCATGTTGACGTATGGCAAAACCAATATAGTATTGTAAAGTAAAATAAAAAAAATTAAATTAAATTTTAAGAAATGGTAAAGGTGAAATGAAAAATTAAAAAAAAAGGAAGCTTTCACTGGCTCTGCTTTCAGGAACTGCTGCTCCGTTGTGCCTTGATGTGTAAGTTGAAGACTGATGCCTGTATAACTATCTTATTCTTCTAAGTTATTTCACCCTTTTGCCTGGAAACACTAAGGATATATTCTTTCCCTTTGAATTCTAATCATTTTAGTAACTGATTCTTGCCCATCCGCATTTATGGCAAATTGGTGGGACTTTTCAAGTTTTGTATTATGTCTAGGAGTTTTTCTTGGGTCAGAATTTTGCACATCTATTCTGTTCAGATGTTTTCCTCTTCTTTTCCAGCACGTATCATGGTGTCTTTCCTTCTTTTCCATTTCAACCGTTTTCTCTCTGACTCTTTTTTAACCTCGTCATCTCATTTTCACTCTCTTGTCTGTTTATATAATAGTGAAGTCTCTCAGTCATGTCCGATTCTTTGCAATCCCATGGACTGTAGCCTGCCAGGCTCCTCCACCCATGGGATTTTCTAGGCAAGAATGCTAGATTGGGGAGCCTATCCCTTCTCAGAGCATCTTTCCGACCCAAGGATTGAAGCCTAGTCTCCTGCGTCTCCTCTGTTGTCTGTTTATAATGTGTCTTATTTACTTTTCTTTTACACTTATTCTTCCTTGAGTGCCTTATAATTTTATCTTCTTTTCAGATATAATTTTGTGGTTTCCTTCTATATCTTTTTAAATCTAGTCAACATGTTTGCTTGCTTCCTGCTTTTTTACATTTCTGTCTTTACGTTTCAAATGACAGATTCTAATTGCTTTGCATATCCCACAGGCATGTGATAGGATATTTAATTTAGCTTAGTGAGTGACTGTGGGAAGACACACATATCCTAATCCCTGGAACTTGAGAATGCTACTCTGTATCCTGAAAGGAACCTTGCAGGTGTGATTATATTATGGATCTTGAGATGGGAGGATTATCCTGGATTCTCTGGATTGACCCTGAAGTAATTATTATTGCTGTTGTTTAGTTACTCAGTCATGTCTGATTCTAGGTAACCCCACAGAGTATAGACCGCCAGGGTCTTCTGTCCATGGAATTTCCCAGGCAAGAGCACGGAGGGGGTTGCCATTTCATGCACCAAGGAATCTTCTCGACCAAGGGATCCAACTTGGGTCTCCTGCACTGCAAGCAGACTCTTGACCGTCTGAGCCACCAGGGAGGCCCCCACTGAATACACCTAATATACACCTACGTGTGTTTTGTGTATGGCATAAAAATATTTACCGTCTAATCCATTGCATCTTATTTTCTGTGACTCTTGTACAAAATGAAACTAAAGGTCCATTTACAAAATTGCAGTTTAAAGGTATGTATTCAGCTTTACCATGAAATTAAAATATAGAGTATAAAGCCTGAAGAGACAAACATATGTACACCAACTGCATGGTGTCCAGGTGAAAATGGTTTCAGGGATGAAAATTAGGAACTATGACCCTTTTTCCTTGTTGCAGTAATATCTGACTGGTAACTTCTTGAAAGTCGCTCTTGAGATCCACAGAGTAAGGCATTTTGCTTTCTTTTCAGTATTCACAACAACCTTGGGCTGAAGAAAGGTTAAGTGGCTGGCATCAAAGTATGAGAGAGCCTGTGTTCTCCAGGGCATTTTCCATCACCCCGTGGGATTCATGGCTGCAGGTTACCCTGTCTCTTCAGGAGCCTCGAAGGTTCTGCTAATCAGGGGCCTTCCTAACATATGGGTGTTGCATCTAAAGATTCACATTCAGAGACGTTACTGTGTACAGCCAGACGATGAACAGAAACATGCAAAGCATAGGCGGGGGGGGCGGTGAACCTGTGAGGTGACCACAGAGCAGCACTGGTGGACTGACATGAGCCTGGAAGGAAAGTCCTCACTCCCTTCCCGCCTCGTTGTGTTCCTTCCTTCTCTTCCTCGTTCCTCTCCTGCGGGCTCCCACCTGCTTCTTCTGACACTGCCCTGGCTGTTCGTTTAAACTGGAAATGGCGCGGGGGTTCCCAGCTTCTCAGCTCAGATTCTCCACGGCAGCCTGCAAGTATGGCTACATTTTTCCATTTATGCTTTCCCCTTCTACTACCTCAGAAATGTCTGAAATGTGATAACCTCTGATTGGAACAGGTCACGGTTGAAGAATCAGGGAAGTAGGCTTATACAACTAGTGTGGGATTGAAAATAAAACACAAGAAATTCTCTTTCAAATTTATTCTGCAAAAGCATTACTGGCATACCGTGGAGGTACTGGGTGTTTGGTTCTGGACCGCCTCAGTGAAGCGAATACTGTGATCAAGGGGGGAACATAAATTCTTTGTTTTCCCGCAAGTTACGTTTGCATTATACCATAGTTTATTAAGTGTGCAATAATATTATGTCTAAAAAAGGTACATTCCTTAATTAAAAAGCCCCTATTGATAAAAGTCGCACACTGTCATCTGAGCTTTCAGTGAGCTGTACTCTTTGCTGCTGGAGGGTCTGGCTTCACTGCTGATGGCTGCTAACTGATCAGGGCGGTGGCTGCTGAAGGCTGGAGTGGCCATGGTGATTTCTTAAAATAAGACAGAAATGAAGTTTGCCACGTTAACTGCTTCTTTAATTTATGAACGATTTATTTGTGCATGCAATGCTGTTTGATAGCATTTTAACCCATAATATAATTTGTTTCAAAACTGGAGTCAGCCCTCCTAAACCCTGCTGCTGCTTCATCAAACGCATGCATGATAAGTCGTTTCAGTTGTGTCCGATTCTTTGTGACCCTATGGACTGTAGTCCGCCAGACTCCTCTGTCCGTGGGATTCTCCCAGCAAGAATATCTGAGTGGATCGCCATTTCTTCCTCCAGGGGATCTTCCCGATCCAGGGATTGAACCCACGTCTCTATGTCTCCTGCACTGGCTGGCGGGTTCTTTACCACTGACACCACATGCTAAGATTTACCAAACAGGATTATGCAATATTCTAAGGGCTTCTCAGGTGACCCTAGTGAGGAAGCATCTGTTTGCCAGTACGGGAGATGTAAGGGAAGCAGGTTTGGTCCCTGGGTTGGGAAAATGCTTTTGAATTGTGGTGCTAGAGAAGACTCCTGAGATCCATTTGACTGCAAGGAGATCAAACCAGCCAAGCCTAGAGGAAATCAATCCTGAATATTCATTAGAAGACTGATGCTGAAGCTGAAGCTCCAATACTCTGGCCACCTGATGTGAAGAGCTGACTCACTGGGAAAGACCCTGATGCTGGGAAAGACTGAAGGTGGGAGGAGAAGGGGACGGCAGAGGATGAGATGGTTGGATGCCATCATGGACTCAACGGACATGGGTGTGAGCAAGCTCAGGGAGACAGTGAAGGGCAAGGAAGCCTGGCACACTGCAATCCATGGGGCTGCAAAGAGCTGTGCAGGACTTAGTGACCAAGTAACAGTGACATTTTAAATCCCTTGTTGTCATTTCAGTCATCTTCACAGCACATTTACCAGGAGCAGGTGTCATCGCAGGAAACCCCTTTCCCTGCTCTTCCACGGGAAGCAGCTCCCTATCCTTTAGTGTTTCACCCTGAGATCTCCCTGACTCAGTCGCATCTTCAGGCTCCACTTATCATTTTATCATTTTAGTTCTCTTGCTATTTCGACCACGTTTGCAGCTATTTCCTCAACTCACACCTTGAGCACCATAGCGTCACCCATGAGGACTGGAATCAGTGTCTTCCAAACTCTTAATGTAGATATTCTGATTTCCTGTGGATCACAAATGCTTTAAGATGACATCTAGAAAAAAAAAAAGAAAGCATCTAGAAAAAAAATTAAAAAAAGATGGCGTCTAGAATGGACATGCCTTGGGACTTCCTCGGTGGCCCAGTGGCTCAGACTCCACGCCCCCAGTGTAGGGGCCTGGGTCTCATCCTTGGTCAGGGAACAGGATGCCACATGCAGCAGCTAAGAATCTGCTACAGCTAAAGGCCCTACACGCTGCAGCAAAGACAGGAGGTCCTTTGTGCTGCAGCCGAGACAGAGCAGCCAACTAAATACACACACACACACACACACACACACACACTAGAATGATGAATCCTTTTCAGAAGGCTTTTGATTTTCTTTACCCAGATGCATCAAAGAATCACAGTTACAGCATTACAAAATGATTCCTTAAAAAAAAATAAGACTTGAAAATCTAAGTGACTCCTTCATACATGAGCTGCAGAATGGACGTTGTATTAACAGGCATGAAAACATTAATTTTGTTGTACCTGTTCATCACTCCATCAGACCTCTTGGGTGACCAGGTGCATTGTTAATGAGCAGTAATTTTTTGAAAGGAATCTGTTTTCTCCAAGCAGTAGGTCTCAAGAATGAGCTTAAAATAATCAGTAAACCGTGTTTTAAATAGATGTGTTATCATCCAGGCTTTGTTGTTGCATTTAGAGAGCACAGAGTAAGTGTAGCATAATTCTTCGGGGCCCTAGGATTTTTGAAATGGTGAGTGACCATTAGCTTCAGCTTAAAGTCACCAGCTGCATTACCCTCTAACGAGAGAGTCTTCCTGTCCTTTGAGGTTTTGAAGCATTGACTTCTCCTCTCCAGCTATGAAAGTTCTTGATGGCACCTTCCAAAGTAAAGCTGCTCCATCGACACTGAGGAGCTGCCTTCAGTGTGGCCACCTGTGTTAATTATCTTAGCCTGATCTTCCAGATACTTTGCTGCTGCTTCACCTTGCATTTTTCAATATGTATTGATTTGGTTGCTTTGGGTCTTAGTTGCAGCATGTGCGATCCCTTGCTGAGGTGCACGGAGTCTCCAGCTGTGTCACAGGGCTCAGCAGCTGTGGAGCACAAGCTTAGTCCTCCGAGGTATGTGGGATCTCAGTGCTCATCAGGGAAGGAACCCACGTTTCCTGCATTGCAAAATGGATTCTCAACCACCAGACCACCGGGAAAGTCCCTCACCTTGCAGTTTTATGTTATGGAGACTGACTTCCTTTCTTTTTCCCTTTGCTGTTCGTGAACTAACTTCTGCTACCTTCGAATTTTCCTTCCGCAGCTTCCTCATCTTTCTCAGCCTTCACAGACTTGATGAGAGCTAAGGCCATGCTCTGAACTAAGTTTTGGCTTAAAAAAATACCGTGGCAACATGACGTTCTATACAGATGACTAAATCTTTCTGGATGTCAGCAATAAGTCTGTTTTTCTTTCTTAGCCTTGTGTTCATTGGAGTCACACATTAAGAACTTTTCTTTTGCACATACAACTTGGCTAATTGTGTGGTTCAAAGGGCCTAGCTTTCAGCCAATCTGGGCTGTTGACATGCCTTCCTCAATGAGCTTAATTATTTCTAGCTGTTGATGGGAAGTGAGAGGTGTGTGACTCTGTCACTTGGACACTTACAGGCCATTATAGGGACATTATCGTCATGTCTCAGGGAATGGGGGTGCAGAGGAGAGGGAGAGAGGTGGGGGCATGACCCATCCATGGAGCAGCCGGAACACACGAAATATTTGATTAAGCTCACTGCCTTACGTAGCTGAAGCTCGTGGCACCTCAAAAAGACGATAAGAGTAACATCAAAGATCTCTGATCACAGATCACCATAACAAACACAGTAATAATGAGAAAGTTTGAAATATTGTGAGACAGAAACAAAATATGATACAGAAACACACAGTCAGAAAACATTGCTGAAAAAATGATACCAAGAGACTTGCTTGACACAGAGATGCCAGAAAACTTAAATGCTCAACAACTGCAATATCTGTAAAGCATGATAAAGAGAAGCGCAAGAAAAAGAGGCGTGGCTGCTCGAGAGAGTGCGGCACGACTGCTGCCTCCTGCGCTTCTGAGATGCAGCCATTCGTATACATTTTAATTTACCTTAGAAAATAATTTTATTGTAAGGAAAATAAAACAGCTTAACGTTCAATTGAAATTTTTTCTTGTGAAAACAGTTGGGGAATCTACCCAATACAAGCATATCAGGAAAGATGATGGTGTGGCTCTTTGTGGAAATACTGGTGTGTCTTTACCAAGAGGCTCTGCACTTAGGGACAGCAAGTCCTTTCAAGCCTGTAGCAAGGCAAAGCAAGATTTTTCACACAACCACCCATCTGTGCCAGGTTTTTCAGTGAAACAGTTATTCACTAAGGATGGAGTAGGGGATGAAGTAATTATAGCCAGGATATGGAAGAGAGGGGTGGCCTTCCAGGCATCTTATAGATCATAAACTGTAGATGCTCCAATTTTGCCCAAACAGACTGTTGATGGAAAAATTAAAATATCACAGCCCTTTTGCTCTACTGCAAGCAAAAACATTTTCCATAGTATATGAATCTAAATTTTAGAATTAAAAAGGAGCAAATAGTTAAATATTTCTGAATGTCTTACAGTATGTGCATGTTATGGTCAATTTACATGGTATTCTGTATATCAGTAAAAGTATATTAATGATATTACTATGCAAATGCAGTGATCTGTAGACTGCCAATCTTACTCTCTAAATCAAAAACCAAAATTTTTCATTTGGTGAATATTCATTTTTACAAGAGAGCCAAACTTCCAATATTCCACACCATTTTCTGTTCTTGAGAATTTCCACTGACCCTGTAGAAATGGCATGGTGCTGACATTTAAAACTAACAAATAGGAAATAACTTAATCCATGTCATGCCCAATCCCTCATATGATTTTGTATTGGAAAACGCTACTTATTATATCCAGAGATACTTTGGATTTTGATCCAGAAAGCAGAAGCAGGGACTTCTGCCAGCATTTCCATGGAAAAACAGTTGAAGCTCATCCTCTTTGCTTTCACATGTACAACGGCCTTGGCTCAGGGTCATGAAGGCTCCCTGCTCCCTTATCTCATGCCACTTGGTGATTTAAAACCAGCACCCTGTAATTTCTGTTGCTCACCCTTCTGAAAGTTGGGAATTGAGCCAGGGCAAAAGATGGGTGTGTGTCCCGACGGCGTTCAGGGCTTCCGCAGATCAAGTCTCAACACTCAAGGGCTGCCCATGACCGCTTTCCAGTCGTGTGTTCACACCTCAGTTCTATCTCGGGGCTATTTCCTTTCACTGTGCTCAGTTTGGCCCCTGTCAGCTGCAGGCTGGCACTTGCCAAGAGCGTTTGCCAGCGACCAGACAATAAGAACAAGGGCACTTGCCATCTGCCCCTGTGGAGGCTGAGCCCCGTGCTGCCGTAGCTGTTGACCCTCAGTGCCCACTGAGGAGTGCAAGGTGGAGCCAGGCACCCTGTGCTCCAGGGAGCTGGTGGGACAGGTCTTCAGATAGCTGGATGCTTTCAGGAACAGAGCTTATGATCTCAGTCCTTGCATCTCCTCATATCTAGAGAGGTACTAAATCCCTTCATGACGACATCAGACCCTTGTGACTGGCAGGAAACCTCTTATAAAGTAAGTGCTTGATTGCGCTGAACTGTCCCTTCAGCAGAGTTTCATATGCTGACCTTCTCAGCAGTCTCTCAGACTAACCGAGCTGCTGCCTCCAGGGCTGAAGTCCTCATGTTGCCCCAAATAAAACTGAACTCGCCGCTCTCAAGTTGTGCTTCTTTTTAGTCGACACCCCCGCTATGTGCTTAGCTGAGCTTCCCCATAGTATGAGTGGGCTTCCCAGGTAGCTCAGCTGGTAAAGAATCCACTTTCAGTGCCAGAGACCTGGGTTCAGTCCCTGGGTTGGGAAAACCTCCTGGGGAAGGGAATGGCTACCCACCCCAGTATTCTTGCCTGGAGATTCCCATGGACAGAGGAGTCTGGCGGGCTACAGTCCGTAGAGTTACAAAAAGTCGGACATGACTGACTAAGAACATAATATGAGCATCTCAAAAGGGAACACGCCATGTGCAAATGCTTATTAATTCTCTGCTTGCATCATACTAGCTGACGCTCCATTGACAAAAGGAAGTCCCTTGGCCAAGTCCAGAGTCCTTATGGGAGAGGGGCATGCAGGGCATGAGCGCGTGAGGCGAGGCTCACTGAGCGCCGCCACTGGAGCTGTCCATTTCAACCTCGTGGCCTGTGGTCTGGATGTCTGCGCCCCCACCCCCACTCACATGCTGAGTCCTACTTTCCACTGTGATGTTATCAGGAGGTGAGAACTTCCATAGGCGCTTTGATCGCAAAAGTGGAGCTTTCTTTCATGGAGGGCTAGTGCTCTTATAAGAGAGACCCCTCAGAGCTCCCTGGTTCCTTTCATCGTGTGAGGCTGCAGAAAGAAGGCGGCAGTCTGCAACCTGGAAGAAAGCCTTCACCAGAACCTGACTGTACTGGCATCCCAACCTTGAACTTCCAGCCTCCAGCACTGTGAGACATTAATTTATGTTATTGATAAGTCACCCAGAGTGTGGTATTTTGTTATAGCATCTCAAATGAACTAAGACAGAATACAAAGTTAGCCTAGCTTTGGGTTAGAACAGGGTCTTTTGATCTATAGAAGCAACAGCATTAAAAAGAGGAAAGCTTGTCTACTTGTTGTTTAAGTCCCAGAGTCGTGTCTGACTCTTTGTGACCCCACGGGCTGTGGCCCACCAGGCTCCTCTGTCAGTGGGATTTCCCAGAGAATACTGTAGTGGGTTTCCATTTTCTTCTCCAGGGGGTCTTCCTGGACCAGGGACTGAACCCGCATCCCCTGCACTGGCAGGTGGATTCTTCACCACCGAGCGACCAGGGAAGCCCAGTATACTTTTTAGCTCAAATGCATAGATTTGGACATTGAAGAACTGTTGTTACGGATGAAGAGATACATGCCTAACAATAAGTCGATTATCTTTTCTTTTCGAAATGCTGTGGCTTTTATAGATCAAAAGACAGGGTTCTAACCCAAAGCTAGAGTTAACTTCTTCTTAGTTCATCTGGGATGCTACAACAGAATACCACAGTCTGGGGGGCTTATCAGACTTGAGGGGACATGTAGGTAGGGCCCATCCTTAGGAGCTGAGGTACCTTGATAAGATACCCAGTGTATCTTAATGAAATGCCTACGGCTGGGGAGAGGGCTAGATGATCTCCATTTTGTGCAATGTTAGCTATTTAAACACAGCTCAGTATATTAACTATTTACCCTTGACCCTTGACTTATGTCACTATCTTCTCCTTAAAGGGGCCTACACCTGAACTTGTACACTTTGATTTTTCCTTCATGATACTGGAATCCTTTAGAGTGCCCAGAAGGTTTAACACTCCGTTATTTTTTTTTTCAATCTTTGTCTTTGGGCATTGTTTCCCAGTTCTCAGAAATTCTTAGTTTGCCCTCCTCCTCCCTGATCAGACTAACGCCCACCTTGTGGGATCTGTCAGGCCTGTCCGCCAAGCAGGAGCTTAGACAACGTACATCTACTTTTATGTCATTTTAGTATAAAAATCTGAAGAATCCCCCCTGATTGCTTAAAGGTGTCTTTTGAGGCTTCCAGTTTCCACAATATTGATTCTCAGTCCTTTATATCAATAGTAATGCCTTTGGAATCTACTGAGAAACCTCTACAAGTCCAGTGTCCAGGACCCGAGGACTTCATATAATCCAGTTAACTAGCAGTGCAGACTATGGGCCCCGCCCCCTTCTTTTGATAACAGGTACTTTGTAATGCTTCTTTAGCATCCTGAGATGATAATCATACTTACTGAACCATCTATACATATCAAAAATTAATAGAAATTCATGAATTCTAAAGTAAATAATGCAAAAGGAAAGTAAGTGGTAATGAAATGCCAGTTTTGATACACAAACCCTAAAAGGTGAATTAAGTAGCCAGATGTTTCCCCCAACTGTAGAATTCCTGGGATGTGACCACTGCAAACACTGATTGATACAGGAATGTGGAATGAAGTCCCAAATACCATGAAAAGCATTACTGTTGGCATGGAGCTTTCTGAAGTAACAAAGAATGGTACGCAAAATTTCTTACGAAACAAAGGACGATCTTTACTCCACACACACAGTAGTTCCGCTTCCTGGAGCCTTCAGCATATATTAAAACAATGTCATGGAATCCCCTGGTGGTCCAGTGGTTAGGGCTCCGTGCTTTCACGGCTTAGGACCAGGGTTCAATCTCTAATTAAGGAAGCAAGATCCCCCAAGCCATGTAACACATCCAAAAATAAATAAAACTGCTAAAATACTTAGAATTTTATGACAACTTGCTGTTTGTGGGTTCAGATAAATACAAACAGCTTTTCATTTATTTGACTGTCTAGTGGCTAATTTTTTGAAACTTGTGTATAATAAAGACCATTTCTTGCTTGTGCCAGATGATCTCAAGAATGGCAAGATGTCTTAACAGATGGCCAGTGGGCACATGAAAAGATGCTCAGCATCATTAATGATGAGAGAAATGCAAATCAAAACTACAGTGAGGTACCACCTCACACAGGTCAGAATGTCTGTCATCAAAGTCTACGAGTAACAAATACCAGAGAGGGTGTGACGAAAAGGGAGCCCTCTTACACTGTTGGTAGGAAAGTAAGTTGGAGCCGCCACTATAGAAGCCAGTATGGAGGTTCCTCAGGGAACTAGACCTGGAGCTACCACAGGATCGCGCGGGCACAGCCCTGGGCATAAACCCTAAGGAGATGGGCCACAGGATCGTGTGGGCACAGCCCTGGGCATAAACCCTAAGGAGACTGGCCACAGGATCACGTGGGCACAGCCCTGGGCATAAACCCTAATGAGACTGGCCACAGGATTGTGCAGGCACAGCCCTGGTCATAAACCCTAAGGAGACTGGCCACAGGATCGTGCAGGCACAGCCCTGGGCATAANCACTATAGAAGCCAGTATGGAGGTTCCTCAGGGAACTAGACCTGGAGCTACCACAGGATCGCGCGGGCACAGCCCTGGGCATAAACCCTAAGGAGACGGGCCACAGGATCGTGTGGGCGCAGCCCTGGGCATAAACCCTAATGAGACTGGCCACAGGATCGCGCGGGCACAGCCCTGGGCATAAACCCTAAGGAGACTGGCCACAGGATCATGCAGGCACAGCCCTGGGCATAAACCCTAATGAGACTGGCCACAGGATCGCGCGGGCACAGCCCTGGGCATAAACCCTAATGAGACTGGCCACAGGATCGCGCAGGCACAGCCCTGGGCATAAACCCTAATGAGACTCATCACAGGATCGCGCAGGCACAGCCCTGGGCATAAACCCTAATGAGACTGGCCACAGGATCGCGCGGGCACAGCCCTGGGCATAAACCCTAATGAGACTCATCACAGGATCATGCAGGCACAGCCCTGGGCATAAACTCTAATGAGACTGGGCACAGGATCACACGGGCACAGCCCTGGGCATAAACCCTAAGGAGACTGGCCACAGGATCGCACAGGCACAGCCCTGGGCATAAACCCTAATGAGACTCATCACAGGATCGCGCAGGCACAGCCCTGGGCATAAACCCTAATGAGACTGGCCACAGGATCATGCGGGCACAGCTCCCTAATGAGACTGGCTCAGAAAGATGCTCGTGCCTCTGTGTGCAAAGCAGCACACTCAGAATAGCCAGGACAGGAAGCCACCTAGATGCCTGTCGACAGGGGACGGACACAGGAAGTGCAGCGGCGCACCCTCCCCACTGAAATGTGGTGTCACCTCTTTCTTCGATTAATGCCAGTGCGGCTCAGTGGTGAAGAGTCCGCCTACCAAGGCAGGAGACACAGCTTCAGTCCCTGATGGGGGATGCCCTGGAGAAAGAAACGGCAACCCACTGCAGCATTCTTGCCTGGGACTTCCCAAGGGTAGAGGAGCCTAATACAGCTGATGGGCAGGACTTGTGGCTAAACAATGCCCCTGCTGTTGTGCACCAGTGACACAGTCTGGCACTTCCGTTTTGCTACATTGGTCTTAGTGTCAGTGAAGACACAGTTTCCACACCCTTTAAGGAAAAAAAGGTGTGGTAATGCATAGATGCAATGGAGTACCACTCGGCCAGAAAGAGAATAAAATAGTGTGATCTGCAGCAACACAGATGAAGTTACAGGTTATCATACTAAGTGAAGGAAGTGAGAAAAAGCCAAACACCATGTAATATCACTCACGCAGAATCTAAAATATGACACAGATGATCCTATCTGTGAAACAGAAATAAAAAATCACAGATCAGGCTTACAGCAGTGAGAGAAGGGGGATGGAACGGGAGTTTCAGGTTGGCTGAAATGCAAACTAGGACATTTAGAATGGATAAACAACAAGGCCCTACTATTTAGTATGAGGAACTACATACGGTCTCCTGGGGTAAGCCATAATGGAAAAGAACATAGAAAATAAAGCATATATGTGTATAACTGAGTCATTCAGCTGCACAGCAGAGCTTGGCACAACGTTGTAAATCAACTATGCTTCAATTTAAAAACTGTAAGATGTCTGTCATCATTAGACTTCCTCCTAGTAAATGCCTGTTAGCATTCTTTAATCAATACAATTTTTAAAAATATCCAATTTCCCCATAGAGGGCAATCCCATGCCACTGAATGATGTCTTTTTTTTTCTTTTCAGGAGATTTGACTTTATTATTATTATTATTTTTTACTTTACAATATTGTATTGGTCTTGCCATACATCAACATGACTCTGCCACAGGTGTACACGTGTTCCCCATCCTGAACCCTGTACCGTTCCTGTGGGTCGTCTCAGTGCACCAGCCCCAAGCATCCAGTATCCTGCATCGAACCTGGACTGGTGGTTTGTTTCTTATATGATGTTATACATGTTTCAGTGCCATTCTCCCAAATCATCCCACCCTCACCCTCTCCCACAGAGTCCAAATGACTGTTCTATACATCTGTGTCTCTTTTTCTGTCTCGCATACAGGGTTATCATTACCATCTTTCTAAATTCCATATATATGCATTAGTATACTGTATTGGTGTTTTTCTTTCTGGCTTACTTCACTCTGTATAATCAGCTCCAGTTTCATCCACCTCATTAGAACTGATTCAAATGTATTCTTTTTAATGGCTGAGTAATACTCCATTGTGTATATGTACCACAGCTTTCTTATCTATTCGTCTGCTGATGGACATCTAGGTTGCTTCCATGTCTATCAAGGTAAAAGTTTGTCAGATCCAGCTAGTTGATTCAGCGAGAGGCTAGGTCCAACACCATTAGAGAGGACTGACTTTTTGCACTGATTGATAAGGTCAGTCCTTGAACACCAGATTCTCTTATTGTTGGGAAACGTGTAACTATATTCTGAGCGTTCCCTTTCATTGTCTAACCACACTCTGACAAGAATTCTCACTTATTTAACTTAAATCTCTCACTTTAGTGAAAGCTAAAGAACTAAGAAGGTTATAAAAAGCTATAGAACCAAGAATGTTCAGTGGCATCTTAAAAATGTATAATCATAGTAGAAAATAAGTTCATCTCTCATTTTTTTAATCTCATCCAAGAAAAAATGTGACTCCACGCTTAGCAGGCCATCTCAACAGCTGGCTGTCTTCCAAGGTGTTGTCAGTTTGGCAAATCAAGAAGTAAGTTACTTGAACTACTTACAAAGTGCACTCGTTATTTCGGCATCACGCAGTCTCTTTAACAGGTGTGTGCGTCTCATTTTCTCGCTTTTGAGAAGGATGTAAAGATGAACGGAGCCGAGCAACCCTTGGTTCGTGCGTCTTTCAAGACCGCTACAAGAAGGCTGACTTGTTGGGTCAGCCCGAGGTCGATGCGAGCCTGCAGCCGTGGGGAAGGGGGATGCGAAGATGCTGTCGGAGCCCTAAGTCATCTGTCTGCCCAGAGGCACTATGGTTTTCTCTCCTGTTTACAATGTGCGGTCTCTAAGTTCACGGTGGGCATGCTGAAAGGATATGGCATCAGTGGTTACCTGGTGTGTACCCACGCCTTGCTGTGACTGGGCAGATCGCGCCAGCCTCAAGGGGCTGTAGAATGCTCCAGCACTGGCAGAAGGGGATGAAGGCTGGGCTCAGAGGACGGAAAGACAGTAGAAAAGGTTTACTTAACTGACCGGAAGGACACAGAACCAGAAAACGGAAGTGCGAAGCAACACGGCTGGAGTCAGTTCCGGAGAATGGTAACTTTTCCATGATTATGCGCCCCTGGCATCACGGACTCAGTGGACATGAGTCTGAACAGCTCAGGAACTTGGTGATGGACAGGGAGGCCTGGCATGCTCAGTCCATGGGGTTGCAAAGAGTCGGACATGGCTGAGTGACTGAACTGAGCTGAAGTTCACTCTTTATTTAGTTGGTTATGTGTAGTTTGAGACATTGGTTTTAACCACGATAGTGGTTTTATTGGGAAAATTCTGAGGGTCTTTACTTCAACAAAACTGTTCGGTGACCCTATGGGCTGAAGCCCGCCAGGCTCCTTTGTGCATGGGGTTTTCCAGGCAGGAATACTGCCGCGGGTCGCCACGCCCTGCTCCAGGGGATCTTCTCAACCCAGGGACAGGGCCCAGGCCCCTTACGTCTCCTGCATTGGCAAGTGGGTCCTTTACCGTTAGTGACACCTTGGGAGCCCACTAAGAAGTCAAGAGACCAAAACGGATTTTCATTTTCACACACAGTTCCATCCACTCTGGAATTTGCCCTTAAGATAGATCCCCTTTCCGAACTTCTGAACTTTCAGGAATAGATCCAGCCATTCACTCCAGATCTTTTCTTGTATCTACTCCCTCCTGCTGCAACACACACATGTGCACACACGCACACACACACACACACACACACACACACACCATTGTCTATCCTGTTACCAAAGGGCTTGAGGGCAGCATCTTTTATTTCCTTATTGAAATATTTTAGGCTATCAGCCCATCATCTGAGCAAAAATCAATTTTAGTCTAAACACCATTTTTAAGTATGTCATCATTATTACTATTCATTGATTTTAAATGGAGAATTTTGGGAAATTAAACTAGAAAAATATTCTTTCACTTGCAAATGGCAGAAATTCTAACTACTTTCAAATTTTTTGGACTACTTTAAGCCCAGTAGACATGCATTGTTATTTTTCTTTTAGCTTTCCATCATATTTTGATCTTATAAGCCCCATGCCACATTTTCTTATTTCTGAAAAATTCCTCAGTTCAGTTCAGTCACTCAGTCATGTCCAACTTTTTGAGACCCCATGGACAGCAGCATGGCAGGCTTCCCTGTCCATCACCAACTCCTGGAGTAACTCAAACTCATGTCCATTGAGTCGGTGATGCCATCCAGCCATCTCATCCTCTGCTGTCCCCTTCTCCTCCCACCTTCAGTCTTTCCCAGCATCAGGGGCTTTTCAGATGAGTCAGTTCTTGGCATCAGGTGGCCAAAGTATTGGAGTTTCAGCTTCAGCGTCAGTCCTTCCAATGAATGATTTCCTTTAGGATAGACTGGTTGGATCTCCTTGCAGTCCAAGGGACTCTCAAGAGTCTTCTCCAACACCACAGTTCAAAAGCATCAATTCTTTGGCACTCAACTTTCCTTATAGCCCAACTCTCACAACCGTACATGACTACTGGAAAAACCATAGCTTTGACTAGACGGACCTTTGTTGGCAAAGTAATATCTGTTTTCTAATATGCTCTCCAGGTTGGTCATAACTTTTCTTTCAAGGAGTAAATGTTTTTTAATTTCATGGCTGCAGTCACCATCTGCAGTCATTTTGGAGCCCAAGAAAAATTTCTAAAGAATTACTTATATTCTTTTTAGACCTGGTTTCCTCATTTGCAAAATGCAAATTCGGATCTCCATGATTCTCCCCCTTCTCTCTGTGACCCCATGGTTGTTGCTTTCTCTGTCTTCTTTTTCTTCTTCTTTTTTTAAAAAAATCTTTTGGCCACACAGCAGGTGAGATCTTATCTTCCCAGCCAGGGACCGAACCTGAGTCCCAGCTTTGAAAGTGAGGATTCTTAACGGCCCACCAGGAAAGTGCCTTTCCCTCTTCTTGACTGCAGAGCAAAAGACTGCAGACTTTGACAGCTGCGTTCATTCTATGATAAGGGAAGTGACCTGAAGGGCCATCAGTAACTCTCAGCTTTCCTGTAAAGACAGATCACAAAGACATCCAGCTATTGCTTTTCTGGTCTCAGGCAGAACTCGGGCAAGTCCTGAGGCGGTGCACACACTTAGAATGCCTTTGCACCTTTCATCACGACGGTGACAATGGATCCTTCTCCGTTTCCTACTTAATTAGTACATCATTCAAAACGCCAGTCTTTCCTCTCACTCATCACACTGAAGGCCATAAACGCCATGGAGAAGCGGGTGTGTATTAGTTATTATTTCCTTTATTTGTGTTAATTAGGTTAAACATCAGGGTTTAAAACAAACACAAACAGTATTTTGGAAATCTTTTGCATTTTGTGACCAAGTTGAAATAGTAAATCCTTTATACCTAAAGTCAGAAACAAAATTATTTATTACCTATTTCCACTACACACTTTTACATTTATCTGTCAGTTTACTTATTTAATAACTGCTGTTTAATGTATATCCACTTATTTCTAAAAAGCATTTGAGGCAGTTTCAAAGAGATACACATACTTGAGGTGTACTTGAAATGATTAAATAAAATTAAACTTTAAAAACTTGCACATAACTTGCATCTGGTTTGAATAAAGCAATGTGGACAATATTTATTTACAAAAGTTTGGCTTTTTCATATGAGATTTTCCTATTTTTCAGTTTTCACAGTAGTAGGATGTACATCCTATATTTTGTTGATAATTTTTTAATGGCTTCATCTCCTATGAATGCCAGCACGCCATGGATATGACCCGAATCTTTCTNGATTAAATAAAATTAAACTTTAAAAACTTGCACATAACTTGCATCTGGTTTGAATAAAGCAATGTGGACAATATTTATTTACAAAAGTTTGGCTTTTTCATATGAGATTTTCCTATTTTTCAGTTTTCACAGTAGTAGGATGTACATCCTATATTTTGTTGATAATTTTTTAATGGCTTCATCTCCTATGAATGCCAGCACGCCATGGATATGACCCGAATCTTTCTCGCTGGTATTTTCCTCTTTTAGCAGCTCATAAATCGGAGAGTTGAAGAGCTGCTGCAGAGCTGAAAAGGCACAAACGCTTATGTTTTGCACCAAATAGTGGACCCCTCAGTGTTACTGCTCTTGGACGTTTCTATTTAAATCCTAATATGATTTCAGCTTTTTATAACTAATATCTTTATATGAGGAGCTAATTTTCATAACGCATTCTGGCATGGTCTTCAAAACCAAGTCAGCCCTTTGTGAGACATATATTCTGACCAATCAGGACCAAGCGCACCCTCATTCAGTGGTAGGACTACTTCAGAGTGTTCCAGGCCGGGGAATACCCGCTATGCCTCCCCCTAAGTGCTGGCTGTTTTAGTTGAAAATTCAACAGTCAACATTAAAAAAAAAAAAAAAAGCAAACCATGAGAGTTATGAGATAAGCTTTATTTGGGGTCAAATGAGGACTCTAGCCCAGGAAACAGCCTCTCCGGCCACTCTGAGGTACTCTCAGAAGAAGGGGGGAACAGGTCAGTGCAGACGGGATTTTACCTAAGCGGCAGGCGTGACGTGAAGCACACACTCGGATAGGAGGCTGTTGCTAGTCACAAGAAAGTTGCTGCTCCTCACGAGGAGCAGAAATCCCTGCTAATGATTTCAGTGCTTTTCTAGGTATAAGAAGATGCACGGGGCGGGCTCATCAGATGCTCCACTGAAAATGTCTATCTGACATCTGTTCTGGCAGTTCTTGCCAGAGCACCGAGCGCCTCGTCCTGTTCCCCACCCTGAAATCTTTTCAGGGCTTGTGGAAGGCCAGCAGCTGCAGTGGCTAATGATTCCATTCTTCTAGAACCAGATGGTGAGTGGCAGTTTTTAGTTGGCACCGTAAAGCTGGTGTTATTTTAAGGCTGAAGAGAAGAAGGTTCAGAGAGAAGAGGAGACTCACCAAGACGATGTGCTTTATCATCTACTAATTTTTGCTCAGTTCCGTTCAGTTCAGTCGCTCAGTCGTGTCCAACTCTTTGTGACCCCATGGTCTGCAGCATGCCAGGCCTCCCTGTCCATCACCAACTTCCTGAGTTTACCCAAACCCATGTCCATCNCTATATCTCTCCTTTTCTCCTTTGCCTATAGCTTCTCTTCTTTTCTCAGCTATTTGTAAGGCCTCCCCAGACAACCATCTTGCCTTTTTGCATTTCTTTTTCTTGGGGATGGTCTTGATCACTGTCTCCCATACAATGTCATGACCTCAATCCATAGTTCTTCAGGCACTCTGTTTAACACACTTAATCTCGTCAATCTATTTGTCACTTCCACTGTATAACTGTAACGGATTTTATTTAGGTCATACCTGAATGGTCTGACCAAGGCAAACCACTCAATATCACAGTTCTCCAAGTCTATGTCCCAGCTAGTAACACTGAAGAAGCTGAAGTTGAACGGTTCTATGAAGACCTAGAGGGCCTTCTAGAGCTAACACCCCAAAAAAGATGTCTTTTCCATTATAGGGGACTGGAATGCAAAAGGAGGAAGTCAAGAAACACCTGGAGTAACAGGTAAATTTGGCCTTGGAGTACAGAATGAAGCAGGGTGAAGACTAACAGAGTTTTGCCAAGAGAACGCACTGGTCATAGCAGACACTCTCTTCCAACAACACAAGAGAAGACTCTACACATGGACATCACCAGACGGTCAACACTGAAATCAGATTGATTATATTCTTTGCAGCCAAAGATNTTCTTGGGGATGGTCTTGATCACTGTCTCCCATACAATGTCATGACCTCAATCCATAGTTCTTCAGGCACTCTGTTTAACACACTTAATCTCGTCACTCTATTTGTCACTTCCACTGTATAACTGTAACGGATTTTATTTAGGTCATACCTGAATGGTCTGACCAAGGCAAACCACTCAATATCACAGTTATCCAAGTCTATGTCCCAGCTAGTAACGCTGAAGAAGCTGAAGTTGAACGGTTCTATGAAGACCTAGAGGGCCTTCTAGAACTAACACCCCCCAAAAGATGTCTTTTCCATTATAGGGGACTGGAATCCAAAAGGAGGAAGTCAAGAAACACCTGGAGTAACAGGTAAATTTGGCCTTGGAATGCGGAATGAAGCAGGGTGAAGACTAACAGAATTTTGCCAAGAGAACGCACTGGTCATAGCAGACACCCTCTTCCAACAACACAAGAGAAGACTCTACACATGGACATCACCAGACGGTCAACACTGAAATCAGATTGATTATATTCTTTGCAGCCAAAGATGGAGAAGCTCTATACAGTCAGCAAAAACAAGACCAGGAGCAGACTGTGGCTCAGATCATGAACTCCTTATTGTCAAATTCAGGCTTAAATTGAGATTGCACCCAAGAACTGCACTTCAGGCTCTTTTGTGGACCATGATGGCTACTCCATTTCTTCTAAGGGATTCTTGCCCACAGCAGTGGAGGTAATGGTCATCTGAGTTACATTCACCCGTTCCAGTCCATTCAGTTCACTGATTCCTAAGATGTCGGTGTTCACTCTTGCCATCTCCTGTTTGGCCACCTGCAGTTGATCTTGACTCATGGACCTGACCCTCCAGGCTCCTATGCTATACTGCTCTTTACAGCATCAGACCTTGCTTCCATCACCAGTCACATCCACAGCTGGGTGTTGTTTTTGCTTTGGCTCCGTCTTTTCATTCTTTCTGGAGTTATTTTTCCACTGACCTCCAGTAGCATATTGGGTACCTACCGACCTGGGGAGTTCATCTTTCAGTGTCTTATCTTTTTGCCTTTTCATACATTCATGGGGTTATCAAGGCATGAATACTGAATGAATTTTTGTTAGTTAACTGTTAACCTAAACATAATACAAATTAACTTCATTCACAGGTTAAGCACATTAAGTAGGCACTCTGTGATTCATATGGACCCTCCGATAAGTCTTCATAGACCCATGCTATTTCTGTTCCTGCTCTGCCCAACTATGTACTTGACATTCATTTTCAAGTTTGCCTCATTGCCCAAAGTGGCCGCTGGAATTCTGGAAACTGCATTTATAGTTCACTGAGGAAGCAAAAGGAGTCATGAGGGAGATAGAACTGGTGCCATGCAGATTTGTGTCCTCCTCTTAAGGACTTTTATTGGGAGCCATCCACATCGAATGCTTCTCTCTTAAGAGCCACTGGCCAATCATAGCAACATACAAATGAGAGCGATGTTGCTGGTGGGGGTGTGGGATGGAAGAAAACATTTCTATTTTTAAATCAAAGTCAAGGATGGATTTGGGGCAGAAATTAATAATTTCTGCCATGATAGGGGCAGAGTCAGGCTCTTAACCCAGATGTCACAGGTTTCAATTCCTCCATATACAGTGTAAGCCACCAGAGCTGAGAAACCAAACATTACATCTATTTCTTTTTGTATATACCACAGTCTGAGCATAGCATAGAGAGTTATCCAGCACTCTTGCCTGGAGAATCCCATGGAGGGAGGGGCCTGGTAGGCTACAGCCCATGGGGTCGAAAAGAGTCGGACACGACTTCGCTTTCACTTTCATAGACTTATATGTGTTTGTTAAATTGATAGATGAATGAATGCATGAGTCAAAGAAATGCATGAAGGATGGAGGAGCAGGGCTATACCTGCTCGTCAGTCGGGGCTGCATAGTCCTATATACTAGTGTTTTTATTTTATAAATAATGGAAGTAGAGCTTAGGATGGATTGGTGTTCATGGTGAGAAATGAAACAAATTAAATTGTCAAATCTAAATTCTGTGTGTTACTGTTTACAATTAGCAGTTAAAGTACATGTGTTAAATAGCCAAGATTTGAAAATGATTTACATATCCAACAACAGAACGTATAAATCAGATGTGGTATATATATATATTTATATATATATACAACTGTATATACAATAAGATAGTACTCAGCTCTAAAAATGCATGAAATAATGCCATTTGCAGCAACAGGGATGGACCTAGGGATTAGCACACTAAGTGAGATCAGTCAGACAGAGAAAGACAAATATCATTGTTGTTCAGTCGCTAAGCCATGTCCAACCCTTTATGACTGCATGCAGCGTGCTAGGCTCCTCTTTCCTCCACTGTCTCCTGGAGTTTTCTCAAACTAATGTCCATCGAGTCAGTGAGGCTATCTATCCATCTCATCCTCTGCTGCCCTCTTCTCATTTTGCCTACAATCTTTCCCAGTGTCAGGGACTTTTCCAGTGAGTTGGTTCCTTGTGTTAGGTGGCCAAAGTACTGGAGCTTCAGCTTCCATGTCAGCACTTTCAATGAATATCCAGGGTTTACTTCCTTTAGGATTGACTGGTTTGCTCTCCAGGTAACCCACATGACTCTCAGGAGTCTTCTCCAACCACAGTTAAAAAGCATCAATTTTTCGGCTCTTTACCTTCTTTATGGCCCAGCTCTCACATCCATACACAACTACTGGAGAAACCACAGCTCTGATGATGCAAACCTTTGCTGGCAAAGTGATGTCTATACACTGTCTGGGCTGCTCATAGCTTTCCTTCCAAGGAGTAAGCGTCTTTTAATTTCATGGCTGCAGTCACCATCTGCAGTGATTTTGGAGCCCAAGAAAATAAAGTCTGTCACTGTNTCTATACACTGTCTGGGCTGCTCATAGCTTTCCTTCCAAGGAGTAAGCGTCTTTTAATTTCATGGCTGCAGTCACCATCTGCAGTGATTTTGGAGCCCAAGAAAATAAAGTCTGTCACTGTTCCTATTGTTTCCTCATGTATTTGCCATGAAGTGATGGGACCAGATGCCATATCTTGGTTTTCTGAGTGTTGAGTTTTAAGCCAGCTTTTTCAATCTCCTCTTTCACTTTCATCAAGAGGCTCTTTAGTTCCTCTTCACTTCACTTTCTTCCATTAGAGTGGCGTTATCTGCACGTCTGAATTTGCTGATATTTCTCCTGACAATCTTGCTTCTAGCTTGTGCTTCATCCAGCCCGGCATTTTGATTGATGCAATCTGTATGGAAGTTAAATATGCATAACTACAATATCAGCCTTGACATATTCCTTTCCCAATCTTGAAACCATCTGTGGTTCCGGTTCTAGCTGTTTCTTCTTGAGCTGCATACAGGTTTTTTAGGAGATAGGTAAGGTGGTCTGGTATTTCCATCTTCTGAAGACTTTTCCAGTTTGTTTTGATCCACACAGTCAAAGGCTTAGCATAGTCAATGAAGCAGAAGCAGATTTTTATTTTTATTTTTATTCCCTTACTTTCTCCATGATCCAACAAGGGTTGGCAATTTGATCTCTTGTTCCTCTGACTCTTTAAAACCCAGTTTGTATATCTCAAAGTTCTTGGTTCATGTACTGCTGAAGGTTAGTTTCAAGGGTACGGAGTATAATCTTTCTAGTAAGAGAAATGAAAGCAATTATATGGTATATTGAACATTCTTTGGTATTGCCCTTCTTTGGGACTGGAATGAAACTGACATTTTCCAGTCCTGTGACCACTGCTGAGTTTCCCACATTTGCTGACAGACTGAGTGCAGCACCTTGACAGCATCATCTTTTAGGACTTTAAGTAGCTCAGCTGGAATTCCGTCACCTCCACCAGCTTTGCTCACAGTAATGCTTCCTAAAGCCCGCCTGACTTCACACGCCACGATGTCTGGCTCTAGGTCAGTGACCACACCATGTGACATCACTTACATTTGGAATCCAATATATGAAAAAATGGACTTACCTACAAAACAGAAACAGACTCACAGATGTAGAGAACAGACTTGTGTTTGCCGAGGGGAGAGACCGTGAGGAAGGAGAGACTGGGAGTTTGGGATTAACAAGTGCAAACTCTTATTCACAGAACAGATAAGCCATAAGGCCCTACTGTATAGCACAGAGAACTATGTTTAATATCCTGTGATAAGCTACGATGGAAAAATATCAAAAAGAAATTGCTTCGCTTTGCTGTATGGCAGAAATTAACACAATCTTGCAAATCAACTCTACTTCAATAAAATAAATTAAAAATGAATAATAAAGCACATGTGTAAAAATCTTTGAAACACAGAAGGGGCTAAATAGCCATCAGCTTCACTCACTCATATGCACTCCTTTTATCAAAAATTCATCTCACTTATATGCATAAGTATATTTCTCCTTTTAATGACTGTATTTGACAAGTTTCTGATTGTCAATGTCTCAAAAAATCTGTATTTTGAAGTAAAAAATGAGATGGATAAGTAAAACAATTATCTGAATATTTCAGAAAACTTTTTGTCTCAATTGCTGTAAAAACCATTATCAAGATATTTCCCTTGATTTCCATTTCAAACACTGTGTTTGTCAATGAAATTAAATCAACCATTCAGCTCTTGATTATTTTGTATTCTCTTTTTAAATTAAACACACACACTGCCATGTAGTTAACCTACTCTGATTATTTTATGCACTTTTCATTGTCTAGTGAGCTCAGTTACTCTTAATGAAGATGCCAGATTTGGCCTCTTTGGCAAGTAATAATTAAGTGTGTAGTGAATCTTAGTCCTTATTTGGGCAAACCGCTTATGCGTGACAGCACAGCTCACGCTGGCACACAGGGGGGTGCAGACTGTTTCAAGCACAGTCGGTTCTAAGTTGCTTGCACTTGAAGCAGAGAGTCCAGAATCACCCAAACCTGCTTCTCTGAGCTCCGCCCATCAGAGCAGGACCGCCCTGAGACGGCCTACAGGTCTCTGACGCAGTGATATTATGCTGTGTCAAATGCCACTTAAAATAGGCGGGCTGCTGATCAGGCCTTGCAAAGACTTTTACAATGTGGAACCTCAGGTTTTAGTGACATTTGTTGGATAATCGCCTGCCTTCTTAACTTATTGGTAAGCTTTGTCTGAAGATTCAGGTTTCTTTAATAGCTATATATATTCCACACAAGCTGTTAGGCCAGTTTTCAAGGTTCAGTGTGTTTCAAAATAATAACCAAAACTAAATGTGGAAAAACAGAGGTAGAAATGAATTACCAAAAGCAGGGAAAGGGTATTTTCATTTCTGGTAACAAATGTCACATACTTCATTTTCTATTTGCTAGAAAAAAATTGATTTTGCTGGGAGAGAATATTAAAAGGAAAATGAGCACAAGGGAGACTGCTTGTAGCCGACTCAGGATAGCTTGACGCTGGCAGCAATCAGATGCGTTTCAGGGAACATGCGAGAGGAGTGAGGTTCACCTCCACGGACAGGGCGTCTCAGCCTGCAGAGCTAACAAGAAGGGAAAGCCGGTTAGGGCCCGCATCTCACCACCCCCCACAGCTGCGCGGCTGCCTCGTATTCTCGGCGCCACAGCTGGAGGGCACTTTCCTCCTCCCTCTCGTTGCTCCGGTTAACAGCAGCTGGCACTAGATGCCTGTTCCCGTTACCTGGGCCTGTCAGCCTGGATCAGTCACCGGTGCCAGCGCTCAGAAGGCAATCACTTCACCGGACATGCATCAGCCAGTCGTGCAAGATAAAGGATCTTTCCAATTTAGAAGATCAGCTCTTGAGGAAATGGGCTGTTAAAAAAGATAGCACCTTGCTCCTGACACACACACACACACACACANTAGATGCCTGTTCCCGTTACCTGGGCCTGTCAGCCTGGATCAGTCACCGGTGCCAGCGCTCAGAAGGCAATCACTTCACCGGACATGCATCAGCCAGTCGTGCAAGATAAAGGATCTTTCCAATTTAGAAGATCAGCTCTTGAGGAAATGGGCTGTTAAAAAAGATAGCACCTTGCTCCTGACACACACACACACACACACACCTCCTTTTCAGCTGCCTCTATTACTCTTGGGCCCAAGGTTAAACAGCAGTATTGGAAGAGGGCAAGAAGAGAGTAGACTCATCAGACGAGAAGCGACTTGTGAGGAGGCTGTGTGCAGTATGGAAGCTTCCAGTGAGCCGTGTGGGATCCATCATCTCCGAAGAAGATTTAGCTCTGGGACCAGGGACCAGCCTTGATCACTCAGGAGCTTTTGTGTAGAGGAGTTTCATTAAAGTATGAAAAAGGTCAGAGAAACTTTTTACAGAGACATCAGAAGGGGAATGGAGAGTGTCCCCTCACTAGTCTAAGCAAGGGAGTTGTACACTTTTCTAATTAGTTATTACAATAAATCAGAAGAATGTCTCAAGGTGGTAAAATTTAAACAGACCCATTCCCACAATTTGCATTTTAAGGTAACAGGATTCAGTTCAGTTCAGTCGCTCAGTCATGTCCGACTCTTTGCAACCCCATGAGTCGCAGCACGCCAGGCCTCCCTGTCCATCACCATCTCCCGGAGTTCACTCAGACTCACGTCCATTGAGTCAGTGATGCCAACCAACCATCTCATCCTCTGTTGTCCCTTCTCCTCCTGCCCACAATCCTTCCCAGCATTAGAGTCTTTTCCAAGGAGTCAACTCTTCGCATGAGGTGGCCAAAGTACTGGAGTTTCAGCTTTAGCATCATTCCTTCCAAAGAAATCCCAGGGCTGATCTCCTTCAGNTTCCATAGTTCATCAGGCACTCTATCTATCAGATCTAGACCCTTAAATGTATTTCTCATTTCCACTGTATAATCATAAGGGATTTGATTTAGGTCATAACTGAATGGTCTAGGGGTTTTCCCTACTTTCTTCAATTTAAGTCTGAATAAGGTAACAGGATTAGAACATAACAATAGAAAGATCTTACCAGACCTACTCCCATAATTTACATTTTAAAATGACAGGATTAGTCACAATGTTTGCAGGAAGGAGAAACTATCCTCAAGCAGGATACATTCTTGTTATATAATCCTAAACTGAATTGTTGGGTAATCATCAGTTTCGGGCTTAAAGAAAAAAACATTTTATGTGACTGAGACTAAGGAATATAGAGGGGGGGAAAAAGATGTTTGTCCTTTCCTCTGCCTTGAGAATTCCAGACCCTTTTCTCCTCCTTGGGGATTCCGGACGTCTTATCAACCTGCCTAGGGACTGACTCTCTCAGAATTAATGGGTGGAGTTGAAACTGGTAGCCGACAGCATCCCTGGGGACACCTTCAGAAAGCTTGGGTCCTGAAGACCGGAGCTCTGATGCCGTGGTTGAGATGCTTTGCGGCAGTCGCAGAACAGAGACCGGCACACATGCCCATTCTTGGCATCTGAGCAAGGTTGGGAAGTGCAACACACACACCTCGGCCTTGTCCTAAGAAGAAACCAGTCAGAAATTAGCCCTGGAGGCACTTATGGAGGGGTGGACATCTGAAAATAATAATTATCATTTCATCTCACTTGAAGACAGAAAATGCACCTTAATCATCAATAATTACTATATGGCTAGAATGAAGAAACTCATAATTCCTTTAATATGATAAATGTGAAAAACTCTTCATAGCGATGGGTGAAAATCATACTGACATCGAAATTTCCTTCACATCGAAATTGACTAAAATGCACCACTCTATCAGAGCAAGCTTTGCAATATCAATCAAAACACAGTTGACCCCTGGACAGCAGGGATTTGAATTGCATAGGTCTACTTAGAAGATGATTTAAAAAAAAATAAATGTACAGTCACACCCCCCCACGCCTGCCCCATATCTGTGGGCTCCACATGAGAGGCCTGGGGTCTGGATGACCCTCCAAGGCCGAGTAGAGAGGCTGCATAATTCAGGAGTGTGGAGGTCCACAGGGCCTGAGCACTGTGAAGCCCCATCTGGGCCTGAGCACGATGGAGTCCAATCCGGGCAGGTCTCAGAATGGACCACCCTGTAGGTAGGGCCGGCCAACTGTAGCACTTTCTAATTAAAGGTCAATACACATTAATTATGAAGTGTTGAGAATCACAGAAGAGCACGGAGAAAACAAGCCCAGTTTTTCTAGAGTCTAGAAAACCCGTTAAACGTCTTGGGGCATTTTCGTTTTACACGTGTACATGTAATGTTTTTCACTCCTCTGTTTCTTGGCTGTGATGGGTCCTCGCTGCCCTGCAGGCTCTTCTCCAGTTTCGGGGAGCAGGGGCTGGTCTCCGGCTGCGGGGTGCAGGCTGCTCTCGCTGCAGAGCAGGGCTCTGGGGAGCCCGGGCTTCGCTCGCTGCGGCTCCCGCGCCCCGGAGCGCCGGCTCCGAAGTGGGGGCGCAGGCTGGGCTGCTCTGCGCGCGATCTCCAAGGAGCAGAGCGTGAAAGTGAGAGCAAAGTCGCTCAGTCGAGTCCACTCTTTGAGACCCCACCGACTGCAACCGGGGGCCCCTCCGCCCGCGCGATTCTCCGGGCAGGAGGCCCGGCGGGGCGGCCGTCGCCTTCCCCATCTAGGGCAGGAGCTGAGCCTGCTCCCTGAGCCACGGGGAAGCCCTCGCGGCATGTCCGTTTGGATCTCTTTCTCTTTGCCTCTCCCGCATCTCTTCATAATCAAATTCTACGCACGCTAAGTTGTTTCAGTATTGTGCGACTTTTCGTGACCCCACAGACTAGCCCGCCAGGCTCCTCTGTCCGTGGGCTTCTCCAGGGAAGAAGCCTGGAGTGGGTTGCCATGCCCTCCTCCGGGGATCTTCCCCACCCAGGGATCGAATCTGCGGCTCTTACATCTCCTGCGTTGGCAGGCGGGTTCTTTACCACTAGCACCACCTGGGAAGCCCCATCAAATTCTATACCTTCCTTGTTTTTCACTCAGCATTACATTATGAAGGCCTTCCCTGGTGGCTCAGAGGTTAAAGCGTCTGCCTCCAATGTGGGAGATCTGGGTTCGCCTCCAATGTGGGAGATCTGGGTTCGATCCCTGAGTCAGGAAGATCCCCTGGAGAAGGAAATGGCAATCCACTCCAGTATTCTTGCCTGGAGAATCCCATGGACAGAGAAACCTAGTAGGTTACAGTCCACGGGGTTGCAAAGAATGGGACATGACTGAGCGACCTCACCTCACCTTACATTATGAAACTGTATACACCTTACCAAGAATTCCTGGAAATCATGATAGTAGGAAGTGGAGGTCATTCTATCTTGAAGGATGGAAGCCACTCAGTTAATTATCTCACATCTTTGAAAAATATTGAAGATTAAATTCTCCAAGATTAAATCAAACTTGATGCAAAGACTGTCATCCAGGAAGTCAGTTAGGGAGCACTGTGTATTCAAATTAGTGTGAGAAGGACTCAAGGCAGAACTGGGCAGAGGAAGAAGCTGGTTTATGATGCAATCATAGCAAAGACCCTAGATGACCCCACAGAGTACTGGGAAGTTGGGATTGTGCCTTCATAATTATCCCAAGGTTAGCCAAAGGGGCCAGGCCTTTATACCCTATTTCATCAGATACAGGCTGCCCACAGAACTGGTGCGATTGTGGTGAGACAGCCCTCTTCAGTTTTGGGCAATTAGATAACATCTGTTATCGTCAACTTCAGAAAGCTCATGTTACGTCCAGATGGTTAATGCATGTTGATTAGATGGTTTGCTGTAGACCAAACTCAGTCTGTTAGCCAGCAGCACTCTTAGCATCTGGGAAAATAAGGGGCATCTGAATGACTGACCCAACTTCGAGGCCCATCCCTTGCTTTGCTCAAATACATTTCTGTGTTTAAGTTCTGAAAGTCACTGTTTCAGGATTATATTGTTCTCATCTTCCTGGAGTGAGTTTGTGAGACAAAGATTAGGGGAATGAATGGTAGTTTCTGCCACTGAAGCTGGTGTCCCCAAATTTATATTCACTGTCTCCCTCCTCTGCAAACCATCCCAACCTTCTCCCACCCGTCCAGTCCTCTCTGCTGGTCTGACTCAGACCCTCCTTCCTAGAGTACCTAGATCTCTTGTCACTGTGCCTGTCTTAGGCCTTCACTGTTGCTCTTGACCACTCCCTATTAAAACTGGGCAAGGGAGTGCCCAGAGTTGCCTAAGGAGATTGTCTGGGTGCTGAACACACGCAGCCCTGGCCCCACTGTGTAAGAGCAGCCTTTATTTCCTCTGGTTACTTCCTACTGGTCCCTTTGCACCTAAGGAGTCTAAAATACGTAGTGGCAGCCATATGCTAAAGTTCCACGTCACTGTCTTTGTGTCCCTTGGTAGAAGAAGAACCATTTGGGAACTAGGATTTGAGCCTGGATTTGTGGAGATGGGAAGGAACAGATTTCTGAGGTGGGTTACTCAAAGCGATGGTTAGAGAAGCAGCCCCTGTTTTCACCCTTTGGTTTATGGACCCTGCATTCTAACTTTGGGGAGCAAAGCATGATATAGTACATAGGAATTTAGAGTTTATTCTGAATAGAATATCATCCTGATGAGGTATAGTCTGTAAAATGTTGCCTCACACCTACCTTCTGTATGAGGTTCGAGAAGGAGGCATTTTGGGGGGAAAGTAAAGAAGCAAGGTAGCACAGGAGGAAGTGACTGGCTCCAGCGTCACCACATTAAGGCTTAACAAAGACGGCAGAGGAGCCCAGAGGGAAACTCTACAGCTGAGAGTCTTTCATTGTTGATTCAAAGAGCAGTGAAGAGGTTGGACCTGCACACCTGCACACCGACAGCCGGTGGACGTAGCTGCGTCAGAAGAGGTCCTGGGCAAGGACTCTCTTCGCATGAGGACAGTTCTTGGAGGGAGCAGACATCTGAGGGCTGGAGGCCTGCAGCCCTCTAAGCAGCTGTCCTTGTCCTACGGAGATCGTCTGGACAGTGCCCGCAGCCTGCCACTACGCCATGTCCAACCTGAACAGATACTCTGCTAAATGTTCAGATAGATAACCTGGTGCTACGAACTTTCTGTGGCTTTTCTTCACTAGATTTCCATTTTTCATTTAAAGAAAACCTCTATTACCCCTTTATAAATGAAATCGTCCTTTCAAAAGACGTTCTTATTTTTAGACTCTTTCCTTCAGTTAAGTGTTAAATGATCAGATTCCACATGTGTTCTATCCATTTCTGTTTGGAAGGGCTATGCATTTTTGATTGGTTCCAACTCTCAAAGAAAACATATTTCTGAGTATGTAAGAAATGAATTCTGTTCCCAAAATACTGCTTCTAGTACCGGTGTTTGGTTTGAGACTGTTACCCTGGCCCTTGATTTACCAGTTGCTGACCAAAGCATGTGGTTGGTTATCAGCCCCTACTCACACGAGCCTGTCTGTGGTTTCATCTTGGTGTCAGATATCTTCAGACTTGCTGACTCTGTACTTTTAATGTCGGTTCTTACCATATTCAATTCTGACCTTGTATTAGCCAGCGTTTCCCAGAGAAACGGAACAGCAGGATATATGTGTATGTGCCCTAAAACATGATGGGAAGACAACACCCAGTTTCTTCTTTGAGGGCAATTCTCATCTTTCTGCTCTCTCTGCTTTTTCAGATGCTTCAGTGGCTGCCATAGAGCTAAATTGTGTAATCCCCAGATGAGATTCCTCATTTCACGTTAGTCTTTATGTGCTATTCATCTTAAAATTAAAAAAAAAGACATGTACATGAACTCACTTTTTGCAAATAACCCATTAAACTAAAATGTATTTAAGTTATATATAAACTGAAATGCAAATTTGGAAAACTCAGCAGTCGCCACAAGACTGGAAAAGGTCAGTTTTCATTCCAGTCCCAAAGAAAGGCAATGCCAAAGAAGGCTCAAACTACCGCACAACTGCCTTCATCTCACATGCTAGTAAAGTAATGCTCAAAATTTTCCAAGCCAGGCTTCAGCAATACGTGAACTGTGAACTCCCTGATGTTCAAGCTGGTTTTAGAAAAGGCAGAGGAAGCAGAGATCAAATGGCCAACATCTGCTGGATCATGGAAAAAGCGAGACAGTTCCAGAAAAACATCTATTTCTGCTTTATTGACTATGCCAAAGCCTTGGACTGTGTGGATCACAATAAACTGGAAAATTCTGAAAGAGATGGGAATACCAGACCACCTGAACTGCCTCTTGAGAAATCTGTATGCAGGTCAGGAAGCAACAGTT
>SJYB01005157.1:833983-916111 GCA_006408585.1 Antidorcas marsupialis | reverse complement strand
GAAGAAGTTGGCTTAAAGCTCAACATTCAGAAAACAAAGATCATGGCATGTGGTCCCATCACTCCATGGGAAATAGATGGGGAAAGAGTGGACACAGTGTCAGACTTTATTTTGTTGGGCTCCAGAATCACTGCAGATGGTGAGTGCAGCCATGAAATTAAAAGACACTTACTCCTGGGAAGAAAAGTTACGACCAACCTAGATAGTATATTCAAAAGCAAAGACATTACTTTGCTGACTAAGGTCCGTCTAGTCAAGGCTATGGTTTTTCCTGTGGTCACGTATGGATGTGAGAGTTGGACTGGGAAGAAGGCTGAGCACCAAAGAATTGATGCTTTGAACTGTGGTGTTAGAGAAGACTCTTGAGAGCCCCTTGGACTGCAAGGAGATCCAACCAGTCCATCCTGAAGGAGATCAGCCCTGGGATTTCTTTGGAAGGAATGATGCTAAAGCTGAAATTCTAGTACTTTGGCCACCTCATGCGAAGAGTTGACTCATTGGAAAAGACTGTGATGTTGGGAGGGATTGGGGGCAGGAGGCGAAGGGGACGACAGAGGATGAGATGGCTGGATGGCATCACAGACTCGATGGACATGAGTCTGAGTGAACTCTGAGTGATGGTGATGAACAGGGAGGCCTGGCGTGCTGCGATTCATGGGGTTGCAAACAGTCGGACACGACTGAGCAACTGAACTGAACTGAACTGAAACTGAAATGCAACTGAAATAAGTCTAAAAATGAGGATAAAATAACATCATCAATAAAATACATATACATAGAAAGGATATAGGTAGATATAAAAGTGAAAATTAGGTTGAATAAGAATGGATAGATACACATATAAAAATTATATGTTCCCTGGTGGCTCAGAGGTTAAAGCGTCTGCTTCCAATGCGGGAGACCTGGGTTCGATCCCTGGGTTGAGAAGATCCCCTGGATAAGGAAATAGTAACCCACTCCAGTATTATTGCCTGGAGAATCCCATGGATGGATCACAAAGAGTCGGACACGACTGAGCGACTTCACTTGAATAAGAATGGAATTATAAGGAATTGGCCAGCATGATTGTGGAGACTGAGAAATCCCTTCTCATCTGCAGTCTGTAAGGTGGACACGATTGTGGAGGCTGAGAAATCCCTTCTCATCTGCAGTCTGTAAGGTGGACACGATTGTGGAGGCTGAGAAATCCCTTCTCATCTGCAGTCTGTAAAGTGGACACGACTGTGGAGGCTGAAAATCCCTTCTCATCTGCAGTCTGTAAGGTGGACACGACTGCGGAGGCTGAGAAATCCCGCCTCGTCTGCAGTCTGTAAGGTGGAGAGCCAGGAAGCTTGATGACACGGTTCTAGTCTGGCTCGTAGTCTGAAGGCAGGGAAGATCAATGTCCCAGCTCAAAACAGTTAGTCTGAGAGGAGCTCCCTCTTATCCAGGGTTTTTGAGCTGGTCTTCAGCTGACTGGATAGTCCACCCACATTATAGAGAGGGTGATCTGCTTTGCTTAGTCTAATAACTGAAATGTTGGTCTTACCCAAATTGCCCTCACAGATGTATCCAAAAAATGCTTAACCAAATGTCTGGGCACTCCATGGATCAGTCAAGCAGACCAATAAAATTAACTATTACAGACCTGTATCTTTCAGGTTTTTTCTCTGATAAATGTTGTTATCCTAAATTTTAAATGACCTGAAGAACAGAACTTTATCATGGTGGATTTATTGCTTTACTCAGACAAAGTAATCTCTCCCCCTATTTTCAGAATATTTTTAGACTCAATCAAAAACTGAAGTATAAACTGTTAGATCAATACAAAAAGCAACTCTTATGTTTTATCTATTCATGCTTTCTTCATGATCAAACCAGGGAAACCAAAACCATGAATTGTCCAGTAGAGAAACTCTTTTATCAATTTTTGTAATCTACTTTGATTTTTTTAATAGTCTATGGATTCTGAAATCACCTTTTGTATGATGGACATATTTATTATTATATATTGTATTAATTATAAATGTAATCACTTTGATTTCTAAATTCCAGAAAGATCACATATGAGAAATATATGTATATTATAGTTACATATTCTATAAATACATAATATATATTTTTGCAGTCAAGGCCTGCATATGTGACCACTTACTCAATCTCTCACTGGGCTATCAGGGAACCACAAACTGAGTACATTTTAACCTGAAGGAATGTTGCTCTTCATACAGTTTTCTCTAAAACTGACCTCAGTGTTTTTATCACTTAGTTCTAGTTTCATTCTGAATTGGTAGATCCCAGGATCTGCTGAGCTATCTTGCTCTGCATATTCAGTCATTCTCTCCTAATGTTTCTCTTTTCCTTAGCTCTGACCTTCAGGAATTTGACTCTCCTTGGTCTTCTATATCTATAATTTTAATTATAATAACTTTTACATTTTAGTTTACTAACATTTTGTTTTGAAATATTTCCCTTGATCTGCCCAACAAATCACTGATTGTATTTTAATTTGTGTTCATTTTTTTCACCTTCCATATTGTAACTTGCCTTTTCATGCTGTTCATGGGGTTCTTGAGGCAAGAATACTGAAGTGGTTTAACTTATATGCAAAGTACACTGTGTGAAATGCCAGGCTGTATGAATCATAAGCTGGAACCAAAATTGCCAGAAGAAACATCAACAACCTCAGATATGTAAATGATACCACCCTAATGGCAGAAAGAGAAGAAGAAATACAGAGCATCCTGATGAGGGTGAAAGGGGAGAGTGAAAAAGCTGGATTAAAACTCAAAATTCAGAAAACAAAGATCATGGCATCTGGTCCCATCATTTCATGGTGAATAGATGCGGGAGAAGTAGAAACAGTGATGGATTTTATTTCCTTGGGCTGCAAAATCACTGCAGATGGTGACTGCAGACTTGAAACTCAAAGATGCTTGTTCCTTGGAAGAAAAGCTGTAATAAATCTAGAGAGCGTAGTAAAAAGCAAAGACATCACTTAGCCGACATAGGTCCTTATAGAATTAGACCATAAAGAAGGCTGAGCACAAAGGAACTGATGGTTTCGACTTGTAGTGTTGAAGACTCCTGAGAGTCCCTTGGACTCTTAGTCCAAGGAGATCAAACCAGTCCATCCTAAAGGAAATCAACCCTGACTATTCACTGGAAGGACTGATGCTGAAGCTGAAGCTCCAGTGCTTTGGCCACCTGATGTGAGGAGCCGGCTCATTAGAAAAGACCCTGATGCTGGGAAAGACTGGAGGAGAAGGGGACGGCAGAGGATGAGATGGCTGGGTTGCATCACCGACTCAATGATGTGAGTTTGAGCAAACTCAAGGAGACAGTGAAGGTCAGGGGGCCTGGTGTGCTGCAGGCCATGGGGTCACAAAGAGGCGGACACAGCTGAGCGACTGAACAACAGTTTCAACTTGCAGCTTTGCCAGTTCAGGTTTTTCCCACATTTTTTATATCCTTGTCATCTTGAAATATCTACTGTGACTATTTCCATCGTTTTCTTGAGCCATTTTTCGAGAAAGATTACATTTTCAGACTTTTTTTTGAGAAATGAATAGGTATTCATTCGCGCGTCTCCTCCGTTCCCTGACTAGTCTTCAGGGGTATAGCTTTTACTTATGTCTTGCATATGTTCTCTTCCCCCCTTCCCCGCATCTTTTTCTTCCGCGTTTCTGCAACCAAAAAGTCTGCATGACTTAACAGTCCATGTAATTCACAACGTAAGACAGAACTTCACTTAATAAATGCTTTACCCACTTCTTTCATTTAAAATTTTTTTTTCATTTCTTGTCCATATTGAAATAAACTTCTTAAAAAATTACTCTGAGAGTCTGAGATACAGAATGACAAAAATCTATCAGCAATAAATATTAATTATCCTCAGTTATTTTAGTTAAAATGATTAATCTATCTCTTTTGCAGAAGCAGCCTTGAAGCCGAAACATGTAGTGGAAGATTTTCCTTCAAATCACAACTCTAAAATAGTCACATCGCTGCAACCGTGATCAAAGCAAGAGAACTCACTGTGTCAGTGAGGCCATGATTCCCAGCAGCCCGACGGCGCCCGCGAAATGTGAGCTCATATCTCTTTGGAGCATATAATGTACTGTGAGCTTGGTTTGTAATTGCAGGTGTAAATAGCAATCTGGACTTGCAGTTTGGCACCTGAATGTGCAATTTGCCATTTTACGATTCCGCCTGTGCCCGTGTTCAGCTGCAGTGGTAAACGTGCCATGAGGGGCAGGCGCTCGGGGCCTCATCATGTCCTGATAATCCAGTAGCAGACTCAACGTCAGAGAATATGGAAAGTCAGCTTGGCGGGTGAGTCTCTGTTATCAAGTTTACCTCTGTCGATTATTTACAGATCAAGCACGATGCGACTGTAGAGAAAAGCTATTCATAGGTCAGTTTCAGTAACTTATTTTTCAGGGTGGTGTTACAAGCTCATATGGAGGTTCCTGTGAAAACTAGAAGTAGAGCTCCCATAGGATCCTTCTGTTTATTGACTATGCCAAAGCCTTTGACTGTGTGGATCACAACAAACTGTGGGAAATTCTTCAAGGGACAAGAATATCAGACCACCTGACCTGCCTCTTGAGAAATCTGTATGCAGGTTAAGAAGCAACATTTAGAAGTGGACATGGAACAACAAACTGGTTCCAAATCGGGAAAGGAACATGTCAAGGCTGTATATTGTCACCCCGCTTATTTAACTTATATGCAGAGTACATCATGTGAAATGCCATGCTGAATGAAGCAAAAGCTAGAATCAAGATTGCCAGGGGAAATATCAATAACCTCAGATATGCAGATGACACCAACCTTACAGCAGAAAGCAAAGAGGAATTGAAGAGCCTCTTGATGAAAGTGAAAGAGGAGGGTGAAAGAGCTGGCTTAAAAGTCAACATTCAGAAAACAAAGATCATGGCATCCGGTCCCAACACATCATGGCAAATCGATGGGGAAACAATGGAAACAGTGACAGACTTTATTTTCTTGGACTCCAAAATCACTGCAGATGGTGACTACAGCCATGAAATTAAAAGACACTTACTCCTTGGAAGAAAAGCTATGACCAACCTAGATAGCACATTAAAAAGCAGAGACGTTACTTTGCCAACAGAGGTCCATATAGTCAAGGCTATGGGTTTTCCTGTGGTCATGTATGGATGAGAGAGTTGGACTGTGAAGAAGGCTGAGTGCCGAAGAATTGATGCTTTTGAACTGTGGTGTTGGAGAAGACTCTTGAGAGTCCCTTGGACTGCAAGGAGATCCAACCAGTCCATCCTAAAGGAGATCAATCCTGTGTGTTCATTGGAGGGGCTGATGTTGAAGCTGAAACTCCAATACTTTGGCCACCTGATATGGACAGCTGACTCAGTCGAAAAGACCCTGATGCTGGGAGGGACTGGGTGCAGGAGGAGAAGGGGATGACAGAGGATGAGATGGCTGGATGGCATCACCGACTCAACGGACATGAGTTTGAGTTACTCCAGGAGCTGGTGATGGACAGGGAGCCCTGGTGTGCCGCAGTCCATGGGGTTGCAAAGAGTCAGACATGACTGAGCAGCTGAACTGAGGATCCTGCAATCCCACTCCTGCGCGTATATCCAGAGAAAACCATAATTTGGGGAGGTGCATGCACCCCTGTGTTCATAGCAGTGCTAATCACAATAGCCAAGACACGGAGGAAACCTGAAAGCCCATTAACAAATGAATAAATAAAGAAGATGGAGTATCTCCATCCATCTACCTAACTAATTAATTCCATTATATATAATGGAATAGTACTCAGCGATCAAAAAAAACAAACAATGCCATTTGCAGCAACATGGATGGATCTAAGATCATCATACTAACTGAAGTCAGATAAAGAAAGATAGATATGCTATGATCTCACTTATGTGTGTAATTCAAAAAATACAGATAGATACTTATATACAAAAAGAAACCCACTCATAGAAAACAAGCGTGGTTACTAAAGGAGAAAGCGGGGAGGGATAAACGAGGAGTTTGGAATAAACACAGACTGCGTATGAAACAGAGAAACAGCAAGGGCCTAGTGCACCGCACAGGGGACTGCACTCAGCGCTCTGGAACAGCCTCCTCATAACCAGGCCATTGGCCGCACGCCTGACTAACACAGCACTACTGTGTCTAAGCTTAAAATACACTCATCTATACAAAAGTTAACCTGTTGAATTTAAACTGGTTCTTTTTGACAGAAAGCAGTTGGAGTTTAACACATTTGTCAGAACAACAACAAAAAAAAGTAGATTTCTTTCACAAAAAAAAAGAGTGAGAAGTAAAATAGTGTACATCCATCTGAATACATGTCAAGGAGCAAAGAAAAATGGGAAATAACCATCTTATGTGATAATAGAGGTCTCTAAAGATGTACATTGTGAATAAAGTAAATTATATATATGCACATATACACAGAAACTGCTAGAGAAAAACGGAGTGCAGACAAGAAGTGGAAAGTGAATCTTTTTGTAGATATAACATTCTAACAAGGCAAAGTTAGTACCTTTGAGACATGAGTTTGACAAATAAACACTATGCAAGTTTTTACTTTAGAATAGTTTTAGATCTATAGAAAAATTTCAGAGAAAGTACACAATTGTCATATGCCCTGCATCCAATTTCTCCTACTATTAACAGCTTATAAAAGGATGGTGTATTTGTCACAATTAATGAACCAATGTTGATATAATAATATTCACTGAAGTGCATACTTTGTGTTTTCTTAGCTTTCACATGATGCAATTTCCTGTTCCAGCCTNTCCTACTATTAACAGCTTATAAAAGGATGGTGTATTTGTCACAATTAATGAACCAATGTTGATATAATAATATTCACTGAAGTGCATACTTTGTGTTTTCTTAGCTTTCACATGATGCAATTTCCTGTTCCAGCCTCCCATCCACAGTGTATGCGTTGTCTGTATATATATATTTATTGTCTGACATATGTATGTATATGTCTCCTTAGGCTCCTCTTGGCTGTGACAGCTTCTCAGACTTATTTCACTTTTGATAACCTTGAAAGTTCTGGAGAGTGCTAGTCAAGTGTTTTTCAAATGTTCCTCAGTTGGAATTTGTCTGCTCTTTTCTCATGTTTAAACTGCATTGATGGGTTTTTGGAAGAAAGTTCACAGAGGTTGTCCATTCTTATCACCTCATGCCAAGGGCGCCACAGTTTAACGACTGGTCACTACTGATGCTGGCCATGGTCCCGGACGGAGGTGGTGCTCGTTGGTTCTGCCCTATGCCAAATTTGCAGCCAGAATGCTATGATGATGGGCACTTTTGCTAGAAATAACTTCTATAGCTTTTATTCATTTCTCAAAGAGGCCTAGGAGGCAATAACACTGAAGAATCAATTCTAATTCTTAGCTTCGCAATCTCAATTCATGAATCAGAATCTTAGAAATATATCAGGGACAAAATATATCTCAGGATCCTAACATTCTTGTGACGAAACACATTTATCAAAATATTTTCAGGCTATCAGAAGTGGGCTTTAAACATAACCTGTAAAAAATCACTGAATTATTATGTACAAAGGTATTTTTAAAGTAACTCTTACTATTTGGGGCCATGCTGGGTCTTTGTCGCTGGGGGCTTTCTCTGGCTGCAGCAAGTGGAGGCCGCTCTCTCGGTGGGGTGTGTGGACTTCTCACTGCAGAGGCTTCTCTTGTGAGGAGCAGGGGCTCCGGTAGCTGGGGCTCCGGGCTCTTTACAGTCGCAATAACTGTGGCTCACGGGCTTATTTGCTCCACAGCATGTGAGATCTTTCTGGACCAGGGAGTGAACCAGTGTCTCCTGTGCTGGCAGGTGGATTCTTTACCACTGAACCACCAGGGAAGCCCCACAAACAGTATTTTTGCAACCTTTCTACGTCACCAACACAAGAGAAAGAAGCTTTTGCTCTATCTCTCTTTTGATGTATTTCTAATTAATTACAAGTTAGCTCCTATACAAGGCAGTTACCAAACACATACTTCAAACTCACTGATATGCAGCATGCACGCTTTCATTTCCTCAGATTCAGTTTGTATTTAGATGTGTTTCCTCCTATCACTTTGCTACTGACTCTGATGTTAAGTAAAGGACAATTTTCAAATTTCAGTTAACTACTCTTCAGGAAAGCTAAGACTCTGAGACACTTCATGGTATACCATTCTCTTAGTTTGGAATGAGGAAGCAAATATTTTGATTCTGTTCCATTGTTTTGTAAATAAGCAGACTTGAGCAAGTCATTTCATATTGTAAAAACTTATTTTCTTTGTTTGCAAAATGGGGGTGGGTTTCCTTTCCATTTTTTTGAACTATTGTGTATACAACGGATATACAAGCATACTTATGTATATGCGGAATACACACACACATATACATATATATAAAACACACATCATATATTATGAAAAGTGAAAGTTGCTCAGTTGTGTCTGACTCTTTGCAACCCCATGGACTACACAGTCCGTGGAATTCTCCAGGCCAGAATACTGGAGTGGGTAACATTTCCCTTCTCCAGGGGATCTTCCCAACTCAGGGATCAAACTCAGGTATCCCGTATTGCAGGCAGATTCTTTACCAGCTGAGCTACATATCTATGTAGCTGTCATATTCCAGATAAAACGTGCTAGTTATTGTAATAAACTCTCTTCTATTGATTNATGGAATTCTCCAGGCCAGAATACTGGAGTGGGTAACATTTCCCTTCTCCAGGGGATCTTCCCAACTCAGGGATCAAACTCAGGTATCCCGCATTGCAGGCAGATTCTTTACCAGCTGAGCTACATATCTATGTAGCTGTCATATTCCAGATAAAACGTGCTAGTTATTGTAATAAACTCTCTTCTATTGATTTAGATTACTGTGTACATAAATAAACGCTTTTTAAAAAAGGAAAAATACAAGTCAACACTTAAACTTTATCGAAGTTTCTTCTTGTTTTTCCAACTTTATTGCTATGTAACAGCTATAACAGATATGTGACACTGTATAAGTTTAAGGTACACAGTGTGATGATAGTTACAGGTATATACGGTAAAACATTTTCCGCAACAAAAGTTAACACATCCTTTGCTTCATAAAGTCAATTATTTTTTAATTGTTGCTGTTATGATTTGAACAGTTAAGATCTATCCTCTTAGCAACTTTCAAATATACAAGACAAGTACTGTTAACTATAGTGACCATGTTGCATGAAACCTCTTGACTGTATCCCTCTATTAACTAGAAGTTTATACCCTTAAAACTTCACGGTTTGAGTTTTCTCACCTCAATCAATTTTTTTTGAGAGATGGATTATAAGCTAAAGGATATCTTGTTTCTAGTGATTCCCAGGTGAGCTTTTGTTTCTAACAATAAAAGTGCGACTTCAGTGGCGTTTGAAGAAACTGACACCGTGGCATCAAAAGGCGAGGTTTGGATCCTGCTTCGCGGCCACAGGGGTTTCCTAAAACCCAGGCCAATCTGAGGTCAAATGGCTGCATTGATAAGTTAGTTGGAAATGATAGGGGCCTCATTTCTGAGAATTAGGGTTCTGAATTTTGGTTGCCCTTTGAAATTTTTTTGGAGCTTCTAGACGTCTTGACAACCAGGTCAAAAGCCAGAAAATTTAACAGATCTCTGCCAGTGGTACACAGGTATCAGGGTATTTTAGAACTCCAAGGTAATCCCCGTGTGAAGCGAAGTTTCAGAGCCATTGTGCTTAACCAGAGTCATCTGGTTATCACCTAACCAACCGGAAACACTGTTGCAAGGCCCTTTCTAACCACGGCCTGCTCCTTGTTTCCACACCCAGCTGCCTAACCAACCAGCATAAAACAGTCAGCTTAAACTAGTCGTACCCAAGGAACAGCTGTCTTACAACACGTATCTGACTCTCCTTGTTCTTACTTTAATGTTCACTTCTGATATTTTACTGTATTCTGGGGTGAATTTATGTATTTATTTTTAAGCTCATTTTGGCAGAACAGCTTTGAACAAAGAGCTTATGTTGCATGTTTGAGTAACTATATTTGGTATTGAGTACTGAATTTTCTTTAACTTTCTTTACCTTGTTTTAACATCCACTCTATAGGACGATATATGTTCTGTTAATCAACGATATCTCTTTCCAGCTAATAGTGCTGTAAGCAGCAAAGTTACACTAAGATGGTAGCGGTGGTGCCAACTCCTAAGCAACCCTCTTACTGTCTTACCATCACATGATCCATATCTTCAGGCGTTGAGGAATGACAGACGCTGAGCGGTATCTCTTCCTCCTGTAAGCTGGTCTAGCTCTTGGGAGCCCTCGTAGATAAACCCAAAGCAGGAGCTCGCTGGCACAGTGACACAGGCATGGGTGTGCATCTCACCGTCATCTCACCGCGGGGTCAGACGTGTGCATCTCACCGTCATCTCACCACGGGGTCAGATGCAGAGTGTGTCTCACCGTCATCTCACCACGGGGTCAGACGCAGAGACTGACAAGAGGAACACCTTATATTAGGTGTTCCTTACCCCATACTGAGAGCAAAGGTGTGCTTCCGTCCATTAGAAGGGAGAGAGAAAAGACCACACCATCTTCTTTCCTTTGCAGATCCAGAATGACATAATGGCTACAACAGAGTCAATTGCTTTGAAAGTAATGGGGTGATGCTTCGAAAGTAATGCTTTCAGCTCTGGCTTTTTGCCAAGTCCATCCAACAGACACTGTAACTGAATTCAGTGACGTGCACATTTTGTATCTGCAAATTTAGGGTTTGGGGATTCTTCCCCTTTCAGACCCAATGCATACACACAAACACACTCCAGGGAAGTAAGGGGCGGATTTCAGCAGTTTCCAGGGGGAAATTCCTTTCAGAGCTTATAAGTGTTAGTTCTGATATCACACAGCCTTTGTGTCTTTGCTGAAAAATTCTAATTTTACAAACAGCGTCCTTTTAAACAGGCTGGATGAGAGCTGCTTTTGGGGGAAATGGCTTTCCTATGGTGCCGGTGGGTCACTCATCATGGCTGAGACTCAATTGCCACTTCACAAAAAATGCCATCAATAGAAAGGAAAAAAGAAAAAAACACCCTGCTAGCTTAATTTAATCAGGGACGGGTCTGAAGAATGCAAATAAGGATGATAGCATCTAATTATTTTTCCATTTTTATCTCTATTAAAGCGCATTAATTCTAAAAATTATTTTCAGTGATGAACTCTGATTTTCAAATTGGGATCTGGAATACGCCTGGGCTTTTTCTTCCTCAGGAACATATCTTTAAGGGAGTCATCATATGTGGGAAGACAGGGGTTCATGCTTTTATCTAATTAAACATAACTAGATCTAATCCTATCAATATCTGAAAAACAAATATAATATGACAAGGCAAAATCTTTACAGTCACTTATCCAAGTAGAGAAAAATTCTTCCATGTGGCGAACTTTTCAAAGATGCAAGACATTTGAAGTTAAATCTGGTCTCTGTACTCTGATGCTGAATTAAATCTCTGAGAGAGTTTTGGGTGAAGTAGAAAAGAATAGCTTTATTGCTTTGCCAGGCAAAGGAGGCCACAGAGAGCCAATTCCCTCAGAACTGCAGTCCTCATCTGGAAGAGGTAGTGAAGAGTTTTGTAGTAAGGGTTCAAAGAGGGCGTGGTCCGCTCGTGGGCATCCTCCTGATTGGCTGGTGGTGAGGGAGGCGGGGTCAGCATCCTCAGCCTGCTGGGTCTAACTAGTCGGGACGCTCTTAGATGCTCTCTGGGAGCAGAGAGTCGGCTCCTCCTAACTGGCCTGGGCCTCAGCATCTGCCAACAGCTCAAAGCGACTGTCACGTGCGTCCCTGCCCAGGGCCGCATCGCTGTTTCTAGGCTGCTCTCCACGTGCGCTCCCTTCCCTGATTGAAACATGTTTGGAACTTTGGAATTCGTGGAAGGTCATGGAGACTAAATGAAGCCCATTTCCTGTAATTAAGAAATGAGAGACACAGAAAGGCCGTTGTGCCCAGGAGACACACAAGGCCCTGCTTGGTTTCACTATTATAGAGGTGCCAGAGAAGGGTATGGCAAGATGCCTCACTCCCAGCCACTTCGGACTGGCCAGATTTGGAAGGCAGATTTTTGCAAGAAAAAGAGAGGAAATGTCGATAGCCTCAGAGCTTATTTCAAAGTGACTTGAAAACTTACTTAGGTCCCATCAGTGGAAATTCATGAACAATTACTATATACTAATTGACTAATTGACTAATTGACTAATTTTAAATTCCTCAATGCTTAAATTTATTTCCATATTTGCATATACTTTAAAAGTTCCTAAGAGATAAGCTTTGGAAAGTCAGCACTTCTTTCCCTTTATTCTGGTTCTAAGACTACCTTATGAAAAATAAACCAATATAAATAAAAATAAATAAATGAAAGGTGAGAGAAGCAAGGGGAAAGTGGCTTTCAGGAAGTATCAGATAAACACAGATTTCTATCACTCTGAGTCCAGGGAACAGAATAGAGGACCTTTCAAAAGTTACTTAAAAGGTTAGGAGAAAACCTTAATACTGCCAAACCACTCCACAAACTTAGCTGAGTCAGGATATCTCTCCTTCCATGGATTTGGGAAATACTTCAGAAAATTTCTCCATCTTAGTCTTCAAACTTTTCATCACTTGGAATTCATATTTTTGAAAGAATTGATGGACCGATTGCATTCAACATGAGTAATAATAATTCATTGTGATGATTAATTTTATGTGCCAAATTGGCTAGCCCATGACAATCAGATATTTGGTCAAACACTAGTCTAGAGAAGCCCAACTAATGCTTTCTTATTATTTTTGTTTGGCAAATGACATAAAAAATTATTATTCATCAAAGTCACATGTGTTAGGAAGTGGAAAGAATGTATTTCAACAACTGCTACATTAATTTTTAGGTAGAAATAAGCAAGTAAGTCATGTAGAGTGGAAAATGAGAACTCATGGTCAGATTAAAGTTCCAAAAAGTAAAGCTCAATGGTTTTAAATAGGACGAATCTTGCTCCAGGAGAGAATCAGAGAGGAGAGGGGAAGGGAGAAGAGGAGGCAGAAGCTTAGCTGACATGTTGTCATCGTTCATAGCCTGTTTGTTGTGGAGGACTGAAGGACTGGGCGTCACACCACGGTTAACGTCGCTCAGGTAGCAGAGGCCCGGGGCTGCTTGCGTGGGGCACCTGGCAGGTAGGGCCCGTTTCTTGCAGCTCTCAGTAAGTGAGAGGGATTTAAGCTGATCTTTGCCTTCTGACCAGTGTAGACTTATCACTCTTACTTTTTTAGAGTAGGAAATGGCAACCACGCCAGTGTTCTTGCCTGGCAAGTCCCAGGGGCAGAGGCGTCTGGCGAGCTAGTCTGTTGCCTAAAAAACATGCACAACTGGAGGGTTGTGAGGTGAGTTTTATTTGGAGAAAAATGAGGACTGCAGCCTTGGAAGCAGCAGCTCAGAGAGCTCTGAGGAACTGCTCCAAAGCTGCAGCGGGGAAGGTCCATATATAAAGTCTTGCTGGATGGGGAATTCAGTGCCATGAAGCACTCAGTTTACTAAAAGTTTTCTACCAGGCACAAGGATCTGGTGTCACCTTGAAGGGATTTAGTGCTTCTCTAGGTATGAGGAGATGCCAGGACTGAGATCATAAAATCTGTTCCTAAAAGCATCCAACCATCTACAGACCTGTCCCATCAGATTCTGTGGAGCACAGAGCGCCTCACTCCACCCTGCACTCCTCAGGGGTGTTGAGAGCCAGCAGCGTGGGATTCCATCTCCTAGAGGCAGATGGCAGAGGCCCTTGGTACTCAGCTGTTGGCAACGCTCTTGGCAAGCGCCAATTTGTAGTTGACAAGTCCGTAGGGTCACAAAGGGTCATACATGACTGAGAACATATGCTTACTTACCTTTTTAGAATAGATTTAAATCCAGCTAGAGCAAAGAGCGTTATCAGCTAGATGAGCATTTTTATTTTACATATTGAAGCAAAGTGAAACCCTGTGGGGCCCCCAGACATGAAGGTCCTGTAGACCCCATTTCTTCTAGGTAAGACCCCTGAGTTCCAAAGGGCAGATTTGAACAGTAGCTAATCAAGTGATTTTTAGGGCTGCAAAATCACTGCAGATGGTGACTGCAGCCATGAAATTAAAAGACGCTTGCTCCTTGGAAGAAAACCTATGACCAACTTAGACAGCATATTAAAAAGCAGAGATATTACTTTGCCAACAAAGGTCCATCTAGTCAAGCCTATGGTTTTTCCAGTAGTCATGTGTGGATGTGAGAGTTGGACTGTAAAGAATGCTGAGGGCTGAAGAATTGATGCTTTTGAATTGGGGTGTTGGAGAAGACTCCTGAGAGGCCCTTGGACTGCAAGCAGATCCAACTAGTCCGTCCTAAGGAAATCAGTCCTGAATGTTCATTGGAGGAACTGATGTTGAAGCTGAAACTGTAATACTTTGGCCACCTGATGCGAGGAGCTGACTCATTGGAAAAGACCCTGATTCTGGGAAAGATTGAAGGCAGGAGGAGAAGGGGATGACAGAGGATGAGCTGGTTGGATGGCATCACTGATGTGATGGACGTGAATTTGGGTGAACTCTGGGAGGTGGTGATGGACAGAGAGGCCTGGAGTGCTGCAGTCCATGGGGGTCACAAAGAGTCAGACACGACTGAGTGACTGAACTGAACTGAACTGAATCAAGGGTGGAGAAGCCAGGAAACCACCTGAGGCAAGGTTAAAGGGACCAGCGAAGGCCATCAGGATGCGGAGGTAGGCCACCTGGGACCTGAACTTTTCAGCAAACTTAGCCTTGGACCACTGTTACAAAATCTCTCATCACATCCTTCCAGGTTAAGACACATAGATTTTCAGGAAGCCCATGGTGTCCTCCTTTGCCTGGCAAAGTAATAAAGCGATCCATTTCTACTCCACCCAAAACTGTCTCCAAGATTTGATTTGGCACTAGTGTACCAAGAAGGTGAGCTTTCGGCAATAATATAAAGACCACTTCCATTGGCTTTTGAAACAGGGCATGGCCCTAGAAATTCAGCGAGAACAGATTGGGGACAGATTTGTCCTCTCCTGCGTCTCTTGTTTTATTGATGAGGAAACAGAGGCCCTGCAGAAGGTTTCTGGACTGAATCTTTCTAGACATCTTTCTAGACTGAATCGCAAAGCCACTGAACAGACTGATCATCAGCTTTCAATCTGATCTTAGCTTTTAGGATTATTTTTAACTTTACAGAGTTCTAAAACTTTTTCCTTGGGGATGTTTCAGTTTCTGAGAAGCAGATGAGGGTTCACAAGCTCCACATTTCACTTGCCCCCAACGTCCCCATTCACCTAACTGTTTGGGAAATGTTTAAAATGGAAGATGTATTTTCCTGGAGTTTTTGTTTTGTTTCGTTTTGGTGGGGGCGGTTCTTTGGCCATTCCACACGGCTTGCCACTGACCTTAGTCCCCTGACCAGGGATGGGACCCATTCCCCTTGCAGTTGGATCATGGAGTCCTAACCGCTGGGCCTCCAGAGAACTCTCTGTGTGCTGGTTAAAGGAAGCCCCTGACAGTGCGGAGTCAGATCACGTTGTGGCTGACACAGCATCCACACTGCTGCTACCAGCGCATCGGCCAGAGTGGCAGCTCCTCTCCATCTTTCTGACTCTCTGGACCCCATGGGAATCACTGACCATGAAACAAATCCTTGGTTTAGGGGACTAAGAGGAGGCGTGTAAATGAAACCTTGTGGCTGAAAGGAGCTGGCAAGCCCAGTGTGTGCCATGCGTCTCTGAGATCAAAAGTGGAAAACTTAATTAAAATTCTTTCTCATCTCCTCTTGAAAAACAACACCAGGGCAACACACACATTTGGGAATCGGAGGCCAGCATGTGACTAAGACAACGGTTTAATCATTCAAGGAAGGAAGACCAGGACATCGGCTTGGGGTCAGGGGCTGAGACAGTTTTACCGCTCTTTTTAGATCTCCCAGAAAAAAGATCTTTTTAGGACCATTCAAAAATGGAAGGCCTTGAAGAGTCACCTTTTATTTTAAGGACCTGCAAGGAATGTTTGAGTCATTCGAATTTCACAGAGATTTTCCCGAAAGGGGAGGAAAGCATCTCTTTGCTGTGTGTCCTTGGCCTTAAATGTACTGAGCGGATGGGGGAATTTGACAGCTTTTGTTCTAAAGTTAGCCCTCATTCTCTATTTCAGACTCCACAGGGGGAGGACTGAACTTTGTAATTAATACTCAGGAAATTAGCAACCAGCAATGGCAGAGAGACAAGGCAGGCGTGTGGGTGCATCCCAGCGGCCCCAGCAGGCAAAGACCAGGGGGCTCACAGCAGCAGAGACCCCAGCCACAGCGCCTCCTCGCTTCAGCTGGTTCTGACGCTTTCAAACGCACTTTATGCAGTGGCTCAGCGGTGTAAAAGCGGCTCTTGGTTTTGCCTCTGTGCCTCTGGCTATTCACCTTAGACTCTTTTTTTGAGAGATGGCTGTTTCTGCTGCATTTAGATGTACTTGGATGAAACAAAGGTAGGCTCTTTACCAGAATTCAAGAATATTTCTCCTTCTCCTCTTGCATAAAAACAAGAGTAGTATCTGAGAAACAGGTTTTGATCCAGCAGGCTTTGAGAGGGCAAGCTGTTTTTATTTCCATAATAAGAGAACATTAAAACATGAAAATTGAACATTTCTTAAAAGGGCAAGCTGGTTTTTGAAAGGGTCAGGAACAAGAGTCAGCAGGAACCCTGGGACTGATTTTGGAGAACTTAAATCTGTTGGAGAGAACAATAAACTCTTGATTGACTCCATTATCTGCAGAAGTGACAGAGCATGTTCATAGAATTATGAATTCTAAAGGAGTTTTTTCTGCATAATCNGTCAGCAGGAACCCTGGGACTGATTTTGGAGAACTTAAATCTGTTGGAGAGAACAATAAACTCTTGATTGACTCCATTATCTGCAGAAGTGACAGAGCATGTTCATAGAATTATGAATTCTAAAGGAGTTTTTTCTGCATAATCACAGTTATAAAGGCTTCTATTAGTCTACGCATGTGTGCGTGTGTGTGCGCGCGTATGAGTGTGTGCATGTGTGTGCGTGTGAGTGTGAGTGTGTGCGTGTGAGTGTGTGTGTGTGTGTGTGTGCGTGTGAGTGTGTGTGTGCGTGTGTGTGTGCTTGTGAGTGTGTGCGTGTGTGTGCACATGCGCGTGTGTGTGTGCGTGTGTGTGTGTGTGTGTATGCGTGTGCATGTATGTGCGTACTTAGGGCAAATAAGTCACTGTGTCATTTGCTCAGTTTTAGCCACTTCCTGGAGACCCTGCAATTTGATTTCTCTTACCCAGTCCTACCTTTTATTCAGTAAACACTCAGCAAACATTCTTGCCTTCAAGTACAGTGTGAAGCACCGAAACCATCTTTGAGCCAAAGCAGTGGTGGACTTCCATGGATCTTTTATTTCCCTATCATTCTGCAATTTTTTTCAAAAAAATTTATTTTATGTTTGAACTTAGTTGCTTAACAATGTCTGTGTTAGTTTCACGTGCACAGCAAAATGATTCAGTTATAAATATGTATGCATCTATTATTTTTCAAGTTATTTTCCCGTGCAGGTTATTGGAGCACTGAGCCGCATTCCCTGTGCTGAATAGTAGTCCTTGTTGGCCACAAAATTTAAATGCGACAGTGTGGACAAGTCCACGTCAGACTCCCAGTCTACCCCCCTCCACCCTCCCTCTCTGGCAACTGTAAGTTAGCTCTCGGTGCCCAAGAGTCTGTTTCTGTTTTGTAACCTTTNATAGTAGTCCTTGTTGGCCACAAAATTTAAATGCGACAGTGTGGACAAGTCCACGTCAGACTCCCAGTCTACCCCCCTCCACCCTCCCTCTCTGGCAACTGTAAGTTAGCTCTCGGTGCCCAAGAGTCTGTTTCTGTTTTGTAACCTTTTTTTTTTGTTGTGGCCATGGCTTTTGTGGTGTTTTCTAGGTCAAGTGTTCTGAGTCCTGCATGGAACTTCATCTGCCCCCGGTTCTTGGATCATTCAGACTGTTTTCGGTTTATGACTCCTTCCCGTTTTCCTGTTTTAGTGGTTTGCTGCTGTTGTTTTGGCATTTTTTGTGATTGTCTCGCACAGCTTGTGAGATCTTACTTCCCGTGCCAAGGGTCAAACTTTTGTCCACTGCACTGGAATGGCAGCCTTTTTTTAAAAAAAAAAATTAATTCATGCAAATTGGAGGCTAGTTACTTTACAATATTGTGGCAGTTTTTGCCATACATTGACATGAATCAACCATGGGTGTACGTGTGTCCCCCATCCTGAACCCCCCGCCCACCTCTCCATCCCATCCCTCTGGGTCATCCCAGTGCACCAGCCCTGAGCACCCTGTCTCATACATCGAACTTGGACTGGTCATCTCTTTCCCAGATGGTAATACGCATGTTTCAATGCTATTCTCTCAAATCATACCACCCTCTCCCTCTCCCACAGAGTCCAAAAGTCTGTTCTTTATATCTATGTGTCTTTTGCTATCTTGCATACAGGGTTGTCATTACCATCTTTCTAAATTCCATATATATATATGCATTAATGTACCATATTGGTGCTTTTCTTTCTGACTTACTTCACTCTGTACAATAGGCTCCAGTTTCATCCACCTCATTAGAACTGATTCAAATGTATTCTTTTTAATGGCTGAGTAATACTCCATTGTGAATATGTACCACAGCTTTCTTATCCATTCATCTGCTGATGGACATCTAGGTTGCTTCCATGTCCTGGCTATTGTAAACAGTGCTGTGATGAACATTGGGGTACACGTGTCTCTTTCAATTCTGGTTTCCTCGGTGTGTATGCCCAGCAGTGGGATTGCTGGGTCATAAGGCAGTTCTATTTCCAGTCTTTTAAGGAATCTCCACACTGTTCTCCATAGTGGCTGTACTAGTTTACATTCCCACCAACAGTGTAACAGGGTTCCTTTTTCTCCACACCCTCTCCAGCATTTATTGCTTGTAGACTTTTGGACAGCAGCCATTCTGACCTGTGTGAAATTATGTCACTGTGGTTTTGATTTGCATTTCTCTGANCAATGTATTCTTTTTAATGGCTGAGTAATACTCCATTGTGAATATGTACCACAGCTTTCTTATCCATTCATCTGCTGATGGACATCTAGGTTGCTTCCATGTCCTGGCTATTGTAAACAGTGCTGTGATGAACATTGGGGTACACGTGTCTCTTTCAGTTCTGGTTTCCTCTGTGTGTATGCCCAGCAGTGGGATTGCTGGGTCATAAGGCAGTTCTATTTCCAGTCTTTTAAGGAATCTCCATACTGTTCTCCATAGTGGCTGTACTAGTTTACATTCCCACCAACAGTGTAACAGGGTTCCCTTTTCTCCACACCCTCTCCAGCATTTATTGCTTGTAGACTTTTGGACAGCAGCCATTCTGACCTGTGTGAAATTACGTCACTGTGGTTTTGATTTGCATTTCTCTGATAATGAGTGCTGTTGAGCATCTTTTCATGTGTTTGTGACCATCCGTATGTCTTCTTTGGAGAAATGTCTGTTTAGTTCTTTGGCCTGTTTTTTGATTGGGTCATTTATTTTTCTGGAATTGAGCTGCAGGAGCTGCTTGTATATTTTTAAGATTAATTCTTTGTCAGTTGCTTCATTTGTAGTCTTCACCACTGGACTTTCAGGGAAGTCCCTGTTTTCCTATCTTATCTTACTTTATATTGATATCTGGTCTGACACCATCATTTCTCCTGCCTCCTTGCCCCCGTAGGCATTTGAGTTTGCAATGCTCTTCCCTGGGTGTAATCTTTTTTTATCTTTATGACAAAAAATCACAAAGGACCTTGTTTTTAATACGGACATAAACATCCCTCATCTACTTCATTGCATTGCGCTTTGAAGATACTATGTTTTTTACAAATTGAAGACGTATGGCAGCCCTGCATTTTTAGGTGATGGTTAGCACTTTTAGCAATAGAGTACTTTTAAATTAAGGTGTGTACATTTTCTTTTTAGACATAACGCTGATGCATAGTTAATTGACTACAGCATTGTATACATAACTTTATACGCAATGGGAAACCAAATATGTTTGTGTGACTCACTTTTTTGAGCTATTCAATTTATTGGATTGTTTGTGATATTTGTTTATTACTGTGAACCAAACCCATGGTATCTCTGAAGTGCACCAGTAATTCAACAGTAACACACTCCTCAAGAGAGGCTGAAGGTAGTATATTTAACTCTGTATTGTTGGGAAAGTCATTTCACTATTCTAGTTCTTATTTTCTTGTTCTCTCAAGTGCGAAAGTTTGGCTGGATAATCGATTCTCAAATCATAGGGTGCAAAAACTTCACCCAAATAATTTGTCAAAAATGGACATTCCTGGGCCTGAAAATTAAAGTTTTACGTTATATATTTCTAAGCATGAACATGTGACATTATTTGAGCATGTCCTCTAGGTGATTTTTGTTGAAATGGTATAAGGATCATACTTTGAGAGATAATGCCCCAGATTATTTGTTTCTTGAAGATGACTCCCTCATCATGTTCCATCTGACCTGTTCTCCCCATAACGCGCTGTTGACGTACCTCCCGCTGAGAGAGGAATTGGTAACCTCCCCTGGAATCCAGGCAAGCTGGGACTATACTATGTAACTTTTGGTTTATAGATTATGAAAGATGATGCAGCTTCTTCCTGGTACTATTGGGAGGGTTGCTTCTGGGATTTAACTGCTACACAAATGAAGAAAGTACAGTAATCTATGCCAAAAGCCACATGAAGGCCTGCGCAGGTGTTTCACCCAAACAATCCCTGCAAAGTGCTTGGCTGACAGCTGGAACCAACTTGCCAGCCAGGGAAGTGAATCTCCTTAGGAGTGGATTCTCAGAACCACCCATGTGATGCCCTGCTGAACCCTACCCGAAGAGCAGACTTGAGAGTTGAGTGAGAAATTGTTGCCGTTGTGGATCACTAAGCCTGAGGGTAGTTTGTTACACAGTCACAGATAACGCAGATCCTTTCTAAAGTTTGCAGTTGGGGTCAGCCAGGTGTAAAGATCAGATCCCGTACCTTAACCCCAGACAGAGCCGGGCTTGCACAGGGTCTCCAGGGCCAGTCGTGGGGTGACGGGGGTCGAGTCCTTAGCACCCTCTGCCGCGCAGAGACCCTCCCTATACAGCGGCGGAGGCGTACTGTCGGTGTCCCTCGGGCCTCTTGAGAATCACCCGGGCTTCCGAGCCAGGCAGGCAGAGGCGCGTCCTGGGCTCCTGCGGGGCTGGGGGCGTGGGTGAAGGCGGGCCGGGCAAAGACGGCGCTGGGGCGGGAGGACGCCTTCCCCCCTGGCGGGCAGCGGCGGGGCGGGACGCGGGCCAGGGCGCTTCTTGTCCCTGGAGAGGCGCTCATCAGACCCCTTCCTCTCAGCGACCCGAGGGGCAGGAGTGAGTGTGTGTGTGTGGGTGTGTGCGTGCACGCGTGCTCGTGTGCTTTGCTTCTTTTTTAAAAAAAGTCTTTATTGGAGTACAGGCAATTTACAATGCTGTGTTCATTTCTGCTGTACAGAAGTGCATCAGTTATACATATACATCACTTTGCCAACAAAAGTCAATGCTGCTGTTTTTCCAGGAGTCATGTGCCGATGTGAGAGTTGGACCATAAAGAAAGCTGAGTGCAAAGAACTGATGCTTCCGAACTGTGGTGTTGGAGAAGACTCTTGAGAGTCCCTTGGACTGCAAGGAGATCCAACAGTCCATCCAAAAAGAAAAAAAATTAACCCTGAATATTTGTCAGAAGGACAGATGCTGAAGCTGAAGCTCCAGTACTCTGGCCATCTGATGCAAAGAGCTGACTCATTAGAAAAGACCCTGATCCTGGGAAAGATTGAAGACGGAAGGAGAAGGAGATGACAGGATGAGATGGTTGGATGGCATCACTGACTCAATGGACATGAGTTTGAGTAAGCTCTGGAAGATGGTGAAGATCAAGGAAGCCTGACGTGCTACAGTCCCTGGGATCTCGAGGCGTCAGATACGACTTAGGGACTGGCAAACAGTGCATACATCCACTCGCTTTTAGATTATTCTCCATTGGAGGCTGTTACAGAGCACTGAGTAGAGTCCCCATCTTCTGTACACTAGAGTGTACATGTCAGTCCTTGAAGATTAACAGATAACTCCTTCACACACAGCCTCAGTGCTGTGCAAACTGCTGCTTCTGGGCTGGCCCTGGGGTGAGTAAGTCTGTGTGCAAACCTTTCAACAGCTGTTTCTCAGTTTGCAGCCCTGTGGTTTTGTGGAAGCAAGCCCCACTGGTACTCAAGACAGATGCTTGGAAGGCTTGTCTCTCAGAGGCAGGTGTTAAGAGCTGGGAGCTTGGTGTAGAGTATGAACCCTTCACTCCTCGGGGAGAAGCTCTGGGTTTGAGGTCCTTCCTGCTGGTGGGTGGCTGGGCCAGTGGTGAGGTTTATGGCAAGACAGCCCCTGTCCATCCTGCAGGCCTCACAGTGGGCCTTTGCTTCTGTACTGACGCAGACGAGCTGCTCAGCGGGTGTGCAGATCCTTTTTGCAGGGGACTGCTGAGTAAGTGGCTGTGGGTTCGGTGTGTCCTCGTCAGGAGCTGAGTTCAGAATCTTCCTGTGTTGCCATCTTGGAGGCCCACAATACTTTGTTTTCTTTTTTTTCCTTTTCCTGCCTTCTTTTGGATCAGCTGATTTTTAAAAATGACTTTCATTAATCCCCTTTGTGGACCTTTTAGCTGAAATTCTTTATATTGTTTTAATAGTCACGTTAGGTTTCATAGTGTGCATTTTTATTGTAATTTACTTTCAAGTGATAATATTTTACTGTACAAATAGCAAAACAAACTTATACAATACTGATACAGTTCATTCTTTTCCTTCTTAACTTATGTGCTCGGATTGCTATATAATTTTTTATGTATATGATCAAGCCCAGAGTGTACTGTTATATGACTGAAATATGTGGCAGAAATTTTAAAATTTCAGAATCATCATTATACAGCTACAATGTGATACAGTTGACCCTTGAATAGCATGGGTTTGAGCTGTAAGGTTCCGCATATATACACATACATCTTTCACTAAATACCACAGTACAGCATGCGCTTACTTGAATCCACTGATGGAGGTACGGAAGTCAGACAAATGTACATGTATTTTCAACTGCGTGATGGGTTTGCACCCCCAGCGCCTCATTGTTCAAATGTCAGCTGTACTGGATTCTAGCAGGGGGCACCCAATAAATATTTAAATCTTTGGGTGAAAGGTTATTGAAGAGCAGAATCTTTGTCTTTTAATGCCACATACATGTAGACTCTTGAGTACTTATAAAAGGGAAAAATTCCTCTATGAGGAAGAGATAAGATCTCTAAAGTCAGATACAAAACTTAGAATCACCATTTATGGAGCGAACAGATATTATGTGCTCCCGGTGGGATGCAGTGGAAAATAAGTCACCTCATCTTTGTGGCATTTGTGCCAAAAGTGTTTCTCTTGAATCTAACCACAAGGAAATAGTCATAGAACCCCAACTGTGGGGTCTGTTAGAAGGCAGCTGAACGAGGGGGAGCAGTGAGAGCGAGAGGTGAACGGATAGGGAGGGGAGAAAGCAAACGGGCCGCAATGATGCTGGCAGGCGTCGAATCCAAATGAATGGGAAACGAGGGTCTAGCGTACGCCTGTTCCCTCAACTTCTCTGAGCTGGAGATTCTTTTTAAAATTTAGGGGGCTTTTGGAGAGGGAAGAGGTTAGTTTTGACCATATCCTTGGAAGAATGTCCTTAACTCTGAATGTTACCTGGCCTGTTATACCTTGTAGTAGATAAAGAGCTGAGATGACCTGTAATAGCTGTGTTCCAACAGATTTCTCTGCTTGTTTTGGCTCTACGAGGCTGCCATAAGCAACATCATGCCACACGGAATTCAAAGATGGCTTTATCTTTCTGAACAGAGGGGAGTCCTGAGCCCCTTTAGCCCTGGTCTTGAGTTTCGAGATGAATGCGGAAAAAGCAGCAGTGCCCAAGGGCTTGCTGTTTCTTTTTTGGCTCCGATTATTAGTACAAGGTCAAAGGTAGCAGCAGTGAAAACACCAACTAAGCCCAAGTTGCCAGTGTGGGAATAAGAGTTCCAAGGACAGCCTTCACCGGCTGCCGAAGGGACACCAAGCTCACTCACAGTTTCAGCCCACCCAGGGCTCAACGCTGAACCAGGTAAGGCTCAGTCCCGCGAGGTACTGACTTAGTGACAAACTCGAATAGGATGAATTTGTGCCTAATGAGAGTAGCAGCAAATTTTAATCTCCTTCAGTGGATCTGGGTTATCAGTTCAACCTCAGCACTCTTTCTCTTGGGGTGTGTAAGCGGTGTCCACCCTCACCTTCGGGGTCCTCAGCACCCTTTCTCTTGGGTTAGGTCATCCTCTCCAGCAGAGGAGCTGAGGTGTAAGCGTGTCCACCCTCACCTTCGGGGCTGCCTCACCTGCAGCCTGCCACTGAAGACTTTGCAAACAGACGCTACTGCTCTTTTTCTTTTTCTGGGTAAAATGCAAATACCCTTGGAAGCAAATAATGTTTGAAGGAATCTGACTAACTTTTATTGAGTGTGAATGTGCTTGAGATGATTTTTGGTAGAATAGTGAAGATATTGACAGACATAAACACATTTAAGAATTAGGAATTAAGGAAGCAGGATAGGATAAAAAGAGCGGTAGAAAATGCCAGAGCGTTGAGGAAGTAAGAGGACATGCAGTCCATGTCATGATTTTTCCAACATTCGCCTTGGTTTTCTGGAACAGATTCTGATTCTTCGTTCAGTGTATAGCATGGAAATCACCACCAAGTATTTATTCTCTGCCGTCATAAAAATTAGGTATATTTTTTTAAAGTGTTTACTCCCAAAGAAGAGCTTTCGCGATCAGCCTGAGTCCACTGACACCCTGTGTGTGTGTGTGTGTGTGTGTGTGTGTGTGTGTGTGTGCTGTCTCTTCAGTCGTGTCTGACTCTTTGTGACCCTAAGGACTGTAGCCCACCAGGCTCCTCTGTCCATGGGATTCTCCAGGCAAGAATACTGGAGTGGGTTGCCATTTCCTCTACCAAGATTGATGCCTTATGGGCTAGCATTTTGTCTGCACCATTTCTTCATTGCTAGGGGACACAGAGCTCAGTAAACCTTGGCGAAAGGAATGAATGAGCAAACCTCAGTCAGCTGTGATTCTTCCACAGGCCTCAAGGCTGCTTCCCCGTACCCACATTTCCTGGGGTTTTCTTCCATCGCATGTCAAGTGCCAGAGCAGACTCTTCCTACCTGAGCTCACTTTAGGTTGGCGGCTTCCCCTCCCGTGCGAATGAGGGCATGACCCACAGTGCTTGCAGACTGATTTCTGACAGCTATTCAGGGGTATTCCGCCAAAGGAACCCACTCTGCAGCTAAGAGGAGTCATATCTAGTGCTCCAACTCATAAAATCTAACTAGCTTTGATTTATGAGTATATGACTGCCTGATGCTAATGAGTATTTCGTGCATAAGTCCCTTCTCATGTCTTACCAAATACTGAGTTTCTGTACTTTAACATGAAGTTTTCCTGAGATACATCTTGTGAATGCAAATCTGGAACTGATGTGAGCTGTAAGAAGAATCCAAGGAAAATAAGCTGTCATCTTGCAAACAAAATCCTTCAATGATTTATGTGTTTGGCTTCGACTGTGAGTTATCATTACTAAAATATTTGAGCTAGGAGATAGCTGAGCTGTAATCTTTATCAGAGACCTTTAAATCATTAACCAGACTTCCAGCTAATTTGCCAAATCATGAAATATTATCTGGGAAAAGTGGCCAAAGGTGGTGGAGGGATCTTTGAATCAGGAAATCATGTTTTAATAAAAGGCAATGGTAGAAATATATTGATTAAAGAAGTTAACTTTGTAACTTAACTTGAAATTTGGGAATATAGTCATCCTCTGGTTCCTGTGTATAGGTCTCTCCTGGTGGCTCAGAGGGTAAAGAATCTGCTTGCAGTGAAGGACATGGGTTGGAACAATCCCCTGGAGAAGGGAATGGCTGCCCACTCCAGTATTCTTGCCTGGAGAATTCCATGAACAGATGAACTTGGGGGAATACAGTCCATGGGGTCACAGAGAGTCAGACACGACTGAGTGATTAACACACACACACACAAACACACACTGTGTATAAAGTTGAATGGTCATCTGGAAATCTGTCCAATAAGAGCAATAACAATCATGTTTTTAAAAGAATTACCTCAAAGACATTATTTTCTGAATGTTTCTGGGCTCATGTTCTGATGACGTATTACTGTTATTCCCATTTCACTGTGTGTATCATATGACGGTACAGTATTTGAACATGGATATTTTACAGATGTACAGAACAGTCTTTTGGACTCTGTGGGAGAGGGAGAGGGTGGGATGATTTGGGAGAATGGCATTGAAACATGTATAATATCATATATGAAACGAGTCGCCAGTCCAGGTTCGATGCCCGATACTGGATGCTTGGGGCTGGTGCACTGAGACAACCCAGAGGGATGGTACGGGGAGGGAAGAGGGAAGGGGGTTCAGGATGGGGAACACGTGTATACCTGTGGCGGACTCATGTTGACGTACGGCAAAACCAATACAGTATTGTAAAGTCACCTCCAACTAAAATAAATAAATTTATAATAAAAAAACATAAATTTATGACCACAGACAGGTGGATGCTCACTTAAAAAGTAAGTAAATAAAATAAAATATGTCCAACTATTTGACTAAGGAAAGGGCACCGAATATGAACTGTAACAGTGGAAACTACTATGATCGAGAACAACCACACACGCTTATTCAGCTGTCACTTTTTGAGGGCAGAACTGTAGCTCTGGAAAACAGACGGTATAATGGGGTCTATTCACCTGTATNCGAATATGAACTGTAACAGTGGAAACTACTATGATCAAGAACAACCACACACGCTTATTCAGCTGTCACTTTTTGAGGGCAGAACTGTAGCTCTGGAAAACAGACGGTATAATGGGGTCTATTCACCTGTATTTCTTTGTGCAATTATAAAAGGTGACTTGGAGACTTTGGTGATACAAAACTGCAGGTAAAACTTCCAAACATTTAGAGAACAGAAGTACGAGCAAGTGCATCCGAAAGAATATGCATAGTTTGAAAACAGCCAAAGTTGCTCTGAATGTGTCTTCCCGTTCATCCGCTCATCTATGCAGATATGCCAGCGATAAGAAAAAGGACCCTACCCTCGCACAGTAGAAGAGTGGAGCCTCCGCTTGGGTAGGAAAGAGGCATAGGTGAGAGAGCCCAGCGAAGCAGGAGGAAGCGGGCGCCAGTAAAGACTGGGAGCAGCACAGGACTCTGGGGGCGGCTAGTGAGAGACGACGGGACGTGAGGACAGGAAGTCCTTCAAAGAGCCTGAGCTAAGTTCTCAGAGAGTAGCTGCTTTCATAAAAGTAGAGAGAACGCGAGAACAGAGAAATATTATAATGGGGTAACCAGTCTAGAGACAAGGTCGTGAATGACATTGTTTAATTTAAAAAATCAGGCTGGCTTGGAAAAATGTGCAGAAGAAGGGCTGAGAGTTACAGACAGAATTTTGAAATGAAGTTTTGTGTAAACATACAAATGAATTGAGACAGAAAATAGATCGAATGGGCAGTTTCCTTATTGATCCTCTGTCTGAATGACCTAGCCGTTATGGAGAGTGAAGCCCCAACTATAAATGCAATGTGTATTTCTACTTTTAGCTCTTTTAGGCTTTCCTTTATACATTTCCCTGGTGGCGCAGAGGTTAAAGTGTCTGCCTGCAACGTGGGAGACTTGAGTTCGATTCCTGGGTCGGAAGATCCCCTGGAGAAGGAAATGGCAACCCACTCCAGTATTCTTGCTTGGAGAATCCCATGCACGGAGGAGCTTGGTGGGCTACAGTCCACGGGTCGCAAAGAGCTGGACACGACTGAGGCACTTCCCTTCACTTTATACATTTAGCTGTGCCACTGCTGAAAGCCTCAGTATTTGCAGCCATTGTGTCTTCTTGTTGGGGTGACCACTTTATTATTGTGTAAAGACTTTGTCTCTTTGCTATTTTTCGTTTAGCGTCTATTTTATCTAACACAAGTGTAGCTACCCCTGCTTTTCTTTTGCTAGCATTTGCTTAAAATATCTTTTTCCATTCCTCATTCTCGGTTTATGTATTTCTTTAAAGTGAGCCTCTGTAGGCAGCATATCCTCAGATCCTGTTGTTGCACTTGTCATTCCACGCCCTTCATTAGAAAATCTGACCTGCTTCTTTATTGTAAATTGTTGTCTGACAAATACTCACTAGGGCTTCCAGGCGGCTCAGTGATGAAAGAACCTGCCTGCCAGTGCAGGGGCCGCGGGAGGCTCCTTGCTTTTCCCTGCCGTCTTCTTTCTTTCAAGGCCAGTGCTTCACGCTCTTTATCAAGCCCTTGTGTGTATCCGCCGCAGCTCCCTGTGGCTGCCATAAGGCATACCCAGTCTCAAAATTATAACACTGTAAGTTGGTAACAACTCAACTTTAATGGAATTCCTAAACTTAACACTTTTATTTCTCCTCCCCCTTACATTATTACTATTACAATTTACAGGTTTTAATATTGTGTAACTAATAGGAGATTATTGTATTTACTGTTATTTTCACTATATTCGTTTTTTCAACCTTCAAATTATAGCGGTAAGTGAATTATGCCCCACCACTGCCATATACAGAATCTGACCATTCCCAGTGAATTTTATGTTGTCTTTTTAAGTTTTTTTGATGTTAATTAGTGTCATTGTGTTCCCCTCTAAGAACTCCCTTTAGAGATTCCTGCAAAGCAGGCATAGAGGCGGTGAACATCCTAGCTTTTGTTTTTCAGAGAAGTCTTTATCTTTTCTTTATTTCTGGAGCGTGGCTTTGCCAGGTGTAGGATTTTTGATAGACTATCTTTTTTCCTTTCGATATTTGTATATGTACTTTTATTCTCTCTTGGCTTGGAAAGTTTCTGTTGAGAAATCCACCAATACTCTTATATGGATTCTCTCGTATGTAACTTTTCTCTTTAGTCTGATTGCTTTTTAAAATTATTTTTCTTTGACTTTTGATCATGTAGTTATAATATGTCTAAGTGTAGGCCTGTTTGGGGTCGTTCGGGCATCCTGGTCTGAAGGTCAGTCTCTCTTCCTGTGTTTGAGAGGTTTTCAGCCATTATTGGTCTAAACACACTCTCCCTCTCTTGCTCTCTCTTCTGCTTCTGGAATTAACAAAATGTCAATTTCATTTCTTTGCATTGTGCCCTGTTAGTACTGTAGATGGCCTTCCCTCTGTGTTATTCTCTACTCTTTTTGTAGTTCTGACTATGTAATTTTGAATATCTTTCAGGTCACTGATACATTTACCGCATTATTGAGTTTAGTTCTGAAAAAAAATCTCTATTGAATTATTCAGATTTATTTTTTTTCAACTCAAGCGTTGCTGTTTTCTTAAAAAATGTTTCTGTTCCTTTGTGAACTTCTCATGTTGTTCATGCATTGCTCCCCTAGATTTAGTTTGCTGTCTATCTGCGTGCTTTACTAAACTTCCTTAAAACTATTATCCTGATGCATCTCCATTTCTTAGAGTTTATTGGTGTCCTTTGGGACCATTGCATTCACCTGATTTTTCTTTACCCATGATTCCTTTCCTTGTCTCTGCTCATTTAAGTGATCAGACTCTTCCAAATGTTACAGGTCTGCTTTGGCAGAGAACTTCCTTCATCACTTGGCTCCGTGTGGGGGTCTTGGTGTGCCTGTTGGTAACGTTCCTGGGCAGGTAAGACCTGCTATTATCTTCTATATGGGGGGCAAGGCAACTGTTGGAACTCTGAGGTCAGGGTTGGGGGCTGTGCTACTAGCTGGGAACAGCTGAAGGATTGCGGGCTTGGCCTCTACACTAGTCGGGCTGTAGGGTGGTCTGCACAGTAGCCTGGGTTCTCTCCCAGACTTAGCAGATGCTTGGGACTGGGTATCACATGCAATGGTTCAGCTCAGTTCAGTTCAGTCTCTCAGTCGTGTCTGACTCTTTGCCACTCCGTGAACCACAGCACACCAGGCCTCCCTGTCCATCACCAACTTCCTGAGTTTACCCAAACTCATGTCCATTAAGTCGGTGATGTCATCCAACCATCTCATCCTCTGTTGCCCCCTTCTTCTTCCACCCTCAATCTTTCCCAGCATCAGGGTCTTTTCATATGAGTCAGCTCTTTGCATCAGGTGGCTAAAGTACTGGAGTTTCAGCTTCAGCACCAGTCCTGTCAATGAACACCCAGGGCTGATCTCTTTTATGATGGATGTCTCCTTGCAGTCCAAGGGACTCTCAAGAGTCTTCTCCAACACCACAGTTCAAGAGCATTAATTCTTCGGCGTTCAACTTTCTTTATAGTCCAACTCTCACATCTATACGTGACTACTGGAAAAACCATAGCCTTGACTAGACAGACCTTTGTTGATAAAGTAATGTCTCTGCTTTTGAATATGCTGTCTAGGTTGGTCATGGCTTTCCTTCCAAGGAGTAAGTGTCTTTTAATTTCATGGCTGCAATCACCATCTTCAGTGACTTTGAAGCCCCCAAAAATAAAGTCTGACACTGTTTCCACTGTTTCCCCATCTATTTCCCATGAAGTGATGGGATCGGATGCCATGATCTTCATTTTCCAAATGTTGAGCTTTACGCCAACTTTTTTACTCTCCTCTTTCACTTTCATCAAGAGGCTCTTTAGTTCTTCTTCAGTTTCTGCCATAAGGGTGGTGTCATCTGCATATCTGGGGTTATTGATATTTCTCCTGGCAATTTTGATTCCAGCTTGTGCTTCTTCCAGCCCAGCGTTTCTCATGCAGTGGTACATGGGGCTATATATCAGCTTCCTTGACCTGGCAGCACCATAATGGGACTCCAGACCTGCAGAGATTACTGTGTGACCCCTTGCATTGGACAAGGGCAGGCACTGAATCCCCTGGTCAGGTGAGTCCACCAGTTTCTCTGTGCAGCTGGAAAAACCATGGGCCCTGTGCTCTGTTCCACTGAAAGCAAGGCTCTGGGATGAGCTCCCTACGTGTTCTGGTTAGGCTCCCGGCTCAGGCGGGCAGAAGGTTATGTTCAGCAGTTAGTGGGGCTATAAGCTGGTTTCCTTGTCGCTCCAAAGATGGTCAAGTTCTTTGCTGTCTTAGCTCACGCCAACCTGTGCCCCAGTTGCCCGGTCAAGCAGGACCGCTGGGTTTGCGGACGATGGACTCTATCTGCAACGCTCTTAGCTCAGGTATAACTGACCTGGCAAGCTTCCAGATGATTCTCGCCAGCCCTTCCCTGTCAGGCCGCGGTGGGAGGTCCTCTCTGCAGCAGCCGGGCCCTATCTCACCCCTCGCAGGCAGGATGGAGAGAAGCTGTTTCAGGCTTATCCCCGTGTTTCTCAAAGAGGCCTCAAGACGGGAGGGCCCCGATGCTCTGAGCCTCGGCTGTAACTGCCGCTGTCTGAGGCCCGCAGGGGCCACGCCGGCTCCGCTTTCCTCGGCGGTCCGCTCTGCCCTCCCCGTCTCGGTTCCGGAGGCGGGCTGTGCAGTGTCCAGCGCTCCTCCAGCGCGGCGGTCCCGGCGGCGTCGCAGCCGCGATGGACGGGCTGTGGTTTAGCTCACGAGTCAGGGGGGCACCCAGGGCCCCGCGCAGCCCCCCGGAGCGTCTCTGACTTGCCAGCGGGGAGCAGCTGTGCTGCCTGCAGGCTTGGCTTCAATACACGCCGGCCTGGGCGTGGTGCGCGCTCCGCTCCGGGGCCTCGGCTCCCCCGCCGCCCCCAGCCCAGGGCCCTGGGCGCACAGCCGGCCTGTGGGCACCCCAGCCCTGCTGACTGTGGGCTCAGATGGGGTCCCTGCAGGCGGCGCTGCGACTCAGCTACCTGTCTGGTGAGGGCACCCACCCAGAGCTCATAAAGGACATTATCGAAAAGGGGAAACTTCCTGCACCTCACCCCTCGCTGTCTNGGGAGTTGGTGATGGACAGGGAGGCCTGGCATGCTGCGATTCATGGGGTCGCAAAGAGGCGGACACGACTGAGTGACTGAACTGAACTGAACTGATATATATATATATATATATATATATATGACTGATTTGCTTTGTATGGCAGAAACCAACGCAACTTTAGACAGCGAAGTCTTAACCACTGGACTGCAGGGAATTCCCAGGATGATTTTCTTGATCTGATTTTTTCCTTGCTGCTGCTGCTAAGTCGCTTCAGTCGTGTCCAACTCTGTGTGACCCAATGACAGCAGCCCACCAGGCTCCCCTCTCCCTGGGATTCTCCAGGCAAGAACACTGGAGTGGTTGCCATTTCCTTCCCCAATTCATAAAAGTGAAAAGTGAAAGTGAAGTCACCCAGTCGTGGCTGACTCCCTGCGACCCTGTGGACTGCAGCCCACCAGGCTCCCCCGCCCATGGGATTTTCCAGGCAAGAGTGCTGGAGTGGGGTGCCATTGCCTTCTCTGATTTTTTCTTAACCTATTGCAAATATTTTCATATTTAAACATTTACAGTAGGTCAGATGATGCGTATGTGCTAAGTCACTTCAGTCATGTCCAACTCTTTGCAACCCCATGGAGTATAGGCTCCAAGGTCTTCTCTCTAAGGCAAGAATACTGAAGTAGGTTACCACGCCCTTCTCCAGAGGATCTTCCCAACCCAGGGATCTAACCCAAGTCTACCTGCACCGGCAGGCTGCTTCTTTACCAGAAGTGCCCCTGGGAAGCCCACTATTTTAAAAATTTACAGCAGGTCCAGACGGTACAAACATACTAATAAACCTCCCTGCTGCCTCAGATTCCTCTTTTATCTATGACTCTTCAAATCCTGAGGGTGTTTGTGGATGTGTGCAAGGGCTAATAGCTATTAGATTTTCGGAGGACAACTCTTCTCTGGAAATTTCCTAGGCTGCTCCAAGCCCTTCCTCCTTTCTGTCTTGGGTCAGTTTCATTCCTTCAAGAAGTACAGAAGAAGGAGAAAAGTACAAATGGACTGATTTACAGAAACAGACTGGAAAACAGACTTATGGGCACCAAAGGAGAAAGGCAGAAGGAGAGATAAACGTGGAGTTTGGGATTAGCAGACACACACTATTATGTATAAAACAGAGAAAATCAAGGTCTTTCTGTACAGCACAGGGAGCTATACTTAACATCTTATAATAAATTACAACAGAACGGAATATGAGAAAGAATATACATGTATATATGTATAAAAAATCACTTTGCTATACACCTGAGACTAACACAATATAAATCAACTATACCTAAATTTAACAAAAAAGAAAAAGGAAATAAAATTCTCCTTAAGCTGCATGAGGTCAGATCTGGAACAACGGTGGGCAAGGGTAGGATTTGACAAGCATCCATTAAGTTGAGCACCAATGCTTACATGTGGATTTCCCTTCTTATCACATGAAATGAAAAGACTGTCTTCTTAAGATACAAGGGCAAGATTTGAACAAGGATTTTTATGGATACCCATGAAGAGGCAAATGGTGTCACTTTGTGGCTGGAAATGACTCCATTAAGTCCCGATCCCAAAAGCTGTGTGATCCAGTTGCTAGTAGATGTCAGGGAAACAAAGAAGAAGAAAAATTATGTATCAAGAATTGTGGGGCTTCCTGGTAGTCCAGTGGTTAGGAATCAGTCTGCTAATGCAGGGGACATGGGCTTGATCGCAGGTCCAGAGACCCCACCTGACACAGGGCAACTAAGCTCGTGGGCCGTAAGTACCGAGCCTGCGCTCTGCAACAAGGGCACAGCAGTGAGAAGGCTGAGCACCACAGCCTGAGAGCAGACCAGACCCCCGCAACCAGGGAGAGGCTGTGTGCACGGCCAAAGGCTAAATGCAGAAGCAAACCTAAGAAAAAGCACTGTGAGGTCTTTCCTGGTGGTTCACTGCTGGGGACTTTGCTTTCCAACGTGTGGGGTGCAGGTTTGATCCTGGTTGGGGAACTAAGATCTTACATGCCCTGAGAGGGAAAAACAAAGCATAAAACAAGCAATATTTTAACAAATCCAGCAGAGACTTTAAAAATGGTCCACATAAAAAAAAAATGTGTTTGACAAGGTCGATTTCACTGATAGGATTCTTGGAGGAGCAGCACAGAAAGACCACACCATCTTCTAGAAAATGGCTCACTTGGTTGTAGACGCTGCTCTCTGCAAAGAGGTTCTAAAATATCGTCATTGAAAAAAAATGAAAGTGAATTAACGGAACCGCAGCAAAGATGCGATCTCAGCAATGAGCGCCGATGCCCCCTCACTGACTTACAGTGACTGTGCCAAATGAGTCATGCTCGAGGATTAAGGATTAACGTAAATTATTCATTGACATTCTCTTGCCTCTCCTTCAGCCACCCCTTGCCAGAGAAGGATGGATCCCCATAGAACTCTACCCTGAGCTTTCTGTCAGGAACATTTTCAATTCCTCACTCGATGGTGCCCACAATTCTGGTAGGGGCAACTGGACGCCCCAGGTGGATAAATGCCATGTGACAGGCATTGCCTCTGCTGGACACACACTCTAGGAGACAAGGAGGCAGGGAGGGCTGTGTCTGGGAGGGAGGCACATGTTTCTCACTGTTTAGAGTTCAGCTCAGTTCCCTTTTCACTCTCTCTCTTGCTCTTGCTCTCCTCCAGCCTAGAGTTCCATGTCAGACGTGGACACTACGACCGATATTCTCAGTGCATCTCTATGGTGGATGTCTTAGGCAAACTGCGAAGCTCTTTCTAATTTTCTATTCCTTATTATCAGCTTCCACCAGATGATACCCCTGACTGGTGTAACACAGAGGACTTTCTGCACTGACAGCTTAAAGAAAGCAAATTAAGAAATACTAACTTATATGCTTTGAAATTACTTATTTTTTAAATGTAAATTTTCATATTTTAAATGATAAAAATAACCTGAAAAAGATCTGTAGCATCAAATTTGAATAGAGCCAAGAACAAAAGGAGCAGTGACCACGTATTTTCAAATATAAAGCGATACGTCTATTAGTTCAGTAAGCCCTACTCTGCTGCTGCTGCTGCTGCTGCTAAGTCACTTCAGTCGTGTCTGACTCTGTGCGACCCCATAGACGGCAGCCCACCAGGCTCTTCCGTCCATGGGATTTTCCAGGCAAGAACACTGAAGTGGGTTGCCATTTCCTTCTCCAGTGCATGAAAGTGAAAAGTGAAAGTGATGTCGCTCAGTCGTGTCCGACTCCTAGCGACCCCATGGACTGTGGCCCACCAGGCTCTTCCGTCCATGGGATTTTCCAGGCATGAGCACTGGAGTGGGGTGCCATTGCCCTCTCCAAAATCCTACTCTAGTTGGGAGTAAACACTCTTTCTTTCAAAGCACCTGCCCCACTGATCAGTTTGCTCTAGGACCTTCGACTGTCAATCTCAGTTTTGATGGCCATATTAAAATATTTATTTGCTAGTACGTTGCTAAAAGAAGCATCACACTTGCTATTGAACGTTTATTGGCTTGAGTGTTGTCTCCTGTAAGGTCACTTAGCTGTAGCTTTTGCATCTCCCAATCAGAAGTCTCAACACAGCCCAAGGCAAACTCTTGCTCCTGTAAAGGGAGTGGGCGGGTGCACTGGGTGTGCTCCCAAAGCTCCTCACTTCCTGCTGACTTTCTGGGAGCCGAAGACTCAACCTGACTCAGCAAGAGGACTTTTCAACCAGTCAGGTGTAACAGTGAGACATTTCTTTATAATCATTGTATTTTATAAGCACAGGTTTCTTTTCTGAGGAAGTGACAGCCAAATGGGATAAACATATTAAGGGCCGCGCCCTCTCTCGTTTTCCCTTCCACTTCTATCAATGTTAAAAATAACGGGCACAGAACAAGGAAGCTGTTCTTAGCAAGGAGGCAGCATGAATAACATTGTTTTCTTTGTAGTTATTCAGGATTAAAGAGTGAGGATAACAACAAATTAAATTTACTGGAGGTATATATTAAATGCATTGATGTGCTCTATATATAACATGGGCTTCCCTGGGGGCTCAGAGGATAAAGCATCTGCCTGCAATGCAGGAGACCCCAGTTCGATCCTTGGGTCGGGAAGATCCCCTGGAGGAGGAAATGGTAACCCACTCCAGTATTCTTGCCTGGAGAATCCCATGGACAGAGGAGCCTGGAGGGTTACAGTCCACGGGATTGAAAAGAGTCAGACACGACTGATATATATATATATATATATATATATATACCTGNACAACAAATTAAATTTACTGGAGGTATTTATTAAATGCATTGATGTGCTCTCTATATAACATGGGCTTCCCTGGGGGCTCAGAGGATAAAGCGTCTGCCTGCAATGCAGGAGACCCCAGTTCGATCCCTGGGTCGGGAAGATCCCCTGGAGGAGGAAATGGTAACCCACTCCAGTATTCTTGCCTGAAGAATCCCATGGACAGAGGAGCCTGGAGGGTTACAGTCCACGGGATTGAAAAGAGTCAGACACGACTGATATATATATATATATATATATACCTGGAGTTGAAGATACATCTTTTGTATAGTAGAAAGAAACTGGACAAAACTTTGAGTGAGATAACAAATGTTAAATTTTCTAGTGCTAGGTAGATTTACAACCTTGAAATATACTTTGCTTCTCTAAGTTTCAGTGTGTTTATAGCTAAAATAAAAAAAAAAGAAAGAGAGAGAGAGATTAAAAATAACCTCAGAGGGACTTCCCTGGCAATCCAGTGACGAAGACTGGGCACTTCCACTTGAGGGGTGGAGGACTGATCCCCGGGGGGAGAACTAAGGTCTGTCATGCCATGAGGTGTGACCAAGATNATATATATATATATACCTGGAGTTGAAGATACATCTTTTGTATAGTAGAAAGAAACTGGACAAAACTTTGAGTGAGATAACAAATGTTAAATTTTCTAGTGCTAGGTAGATTTACAACCTTGAAATATACTTTGCTTCTCTAAGTTTCAGTGTGTTTATAGCTAAAATAAAAAAAAAAGAAAGAGAGAGAGAGATTAAAAATAACCTCAGAGGGACTTCCCTGGCAATCCAGTGACGAAGACTGGGCACTTCCACTTGAGGGGTGGAGGACTGATCCCCGGGGGGAGAACTAAGGTCTGTCATGCCATGAGGTGTGACCAAGATTAAAAGAAGTTCACAAAATGGACAGGGCCTGGCTGAGGGCACTTGGGCGGAAGCTGACACCATAGATGAATGCCCTTCAAACACAGATCTGTCTTTTGCCATGGCCTGCAGACTCCCCGCGATGATTCTCACAGAGAGGCTGGACATTGCTGGCTAGAGATTTTATCTTTTGCAGCAACAGTTGCAGAAGACTTTCATGTCTTCTTGAGAACATAAGTATATACTGTTAAATATTTACCCAAAGGTATATAGCACATTTTAAAAATTATCTGTGAGATAAGCAGTGTTTTAATACACAGATAAACTTCAAATTCCTCTCTAAGCAATGACAAATGTGTAGGTTGGCTCCCTCAGTCCTGTGAAAGCGGAACTGGGTTGAGGAGTGGCTCGTAAAACGTCAGACAGGCTCTCACCTCTCACCAGTCTCTAGTCAATGAATCTAAACGCTGGCGTCTCAGCTGACTGTTTTGCTGGAGAGTCCCTGATTCCAGGCTGCAGGAGTCACTGCTGTTCAGTCCCTCAGTCCCTCAGTCGTTTCCAACTCTGCAACCCCATGGACTGCAGCCCACCAGGCCTCCCTGTCCTTCACCATCTCCCAGAGCTTACTCAGACTCGTGTGTCCATTGAGTTGGTGATGCCAGCAAACGATCTGGTCCTCTGTCATTAAATCCTCCCTAGTCACCTCATGCTTTGCTCTTTCTTCAAAAAAAGCAGGACGCCCAGCTCTTAGATGACAAGAGGTCACCAAGAAGTCCAGTCACGGGCAAAGTAGGACTCCATCCGCGGCCTCTTGCAGGAAAAGGCGATTACTTCTGAAGACACCCAAACAATAATGCATAGGAAGAGAGGGGATAAAGCAAGTAGGTTGATTTTTAAATTAGCATCAATAGATATAATATGGAGAAGGCGATGGCACCCCACTCCAGTACCCTTGCCTGGACAATCCCATGGATGGAAAAACCTGGTAGGCTACAGTCCATTGGGTCGCGAAGAGTCAGACACGACTGAGCGGCCTCATTTTCACTTTTCATTTTCATGCATTGGAGAAGGAAATGGCAACCCACTCCAGTGTTCTTTCCTGGAGAATCCCAGGGACGGGGGAGCCTGGTGGGCTGTCGTCTATGGGGTCGCACAGAGTCGGACACGACTGAAGCGACTTAGCAGCAGCAGATATACTATAGCTACACTCTTGCTGTCTCCAAGGTAGGGAGCAGAAAGGAGCACCATCTAATGTTCTCAGGGATGATATTTACAACAAGCTACACTGGAAAAGAGACTGGTGGTTGCCGAGGGGGAGAGTGCGTGGGGAGGGATGGATGGGGAGTCTGGGATTAGAAATGCAAACTATTATATGTCCGATGGATAAACAAGGCCCTGCTGTGCAGCACAGGGAATTATACTCAAGAGCCTGTGACAAACCATAATGGAGAGGAATATGAAAAAAAGAATGTATTATATGTATAACAATAATTTTGCTGTACCAGAGAAATTAACCCAACATTGCAAAGCAACTATGCTTGAATAAAATAAACTAAAAAGCAGACAAGAAAACAGTCTATAGATAGTTCAGGGTCACGCGTCCTTAAAGGGATGCCATCTCCTTTGATGTGGAAAAAGAATGGACTGGCATAATACCTTTTTGTCCAGTGTTTTTGTTGGACTATGGTTTCTTAATTATAATAATAGAGGCCTAAGCGCATTTATATAATTGTGAGGTACAGTATTTTTTAAAGTGACAGAAAGATGTTCCCTGTAATGTCAACAGGGGAAAAAAAAAAAAAAAGTAGCAAGCAAGCCGGGTGAAGCATGGTTGCAGCCCAGCAGGACGGGGGAAACCAGGCCTGATCCAGCCTGGCCTCTGCCTGACTGTGAGCCCCTGGACCAGTCGTTCAAGCTAGACCAGCGCTGGCCAATCACCCACAAGTCAAGCAGCAAATACAGGCCTTATCTGTGTTATTGAATCTTCTAGTAGCCACATTAAAATTTTTTTAAAGAAATATGTGAAGTTAGGGGCTTCCCAGGTGGTGTTAGTGGTAGAGAACCCGCCACCCAGTGAAGGAGACATAAGAACCACGAGCTCCGTCCCTGGGTCGGGAAGATCTCCTGGAGGAGGACATGCAACCCCCTCCAGCATTCTCTCTTGGAGAGCCCCATGGACAGAGCAGCCTGGCGGGCTGCAGTCTACTGGTCACAAAGAATCAGACAAGACTGAAGTGTCTTAGCATGCACACAAGCATGTGACGTTAACTTTAAATCTATTTTAACTGACCACATATATAAAATATTATCATATAAACATAAAATCAATTTCAAGATTATTGAGATATTTTACATTTTTTTCATTATAAATCTGCAAAATGGAGCATTTTATATTTCCATTCAGACCAACTCCATTGTAAGCGTTCCTAGCCACATGTGGCTCACAGCCACTGGAAAATGCAGTTTTAGACTATCAGGGTCTTCATTTGTAAAATAAAGAAGATGACCATCTCATCCATGCCTAACAATATTTAATTATTTGGTGCTGCCTTTTACCAAAAAAAAAAAAAGCCCTGTATGCAATAACTTCAAGCATCGACTGTTTCTTTCTTGCTAAAATCACACATTACTTAAAATGTTAAGAGCAAAGTTTCTTGTGAAAAATGGAAAAATTTAATACCTCCTTCAAAACTTTTTTGTAGGACTTAAATTGTGTATATCAAATGACCTAACATGATAAATGCTCAATATATATCTTTTGACATTTGGAATTAAAATATACGAAAAAGATGGAAGAGGAAATGGCAATCTGCTCCACTATTCTTGCCTGGAAAATCTCATGGACTGAGGAGCCTGGCAGCCTACAGTCCATGGTGTCACAAAGACTCAGACATGACAGAGCACACACGCGTACTAAATATGAAGGCCGAGAGAATGGAGAAGCTTCTGTCGTGGGGCAAATCTGAAACCATGGAATGCGGCATGTATCAAATATTACACTTGCCAGTTCATGAAAATTGACGACTATTACTGATTTCCCTTTCCTTTTCGGGGGGTTTCCCTGGTGGCTCAGCTGGTGAAGAATCTGCCTGCAATGTGAAAGGTGTAGGTTCAGTCCCTGGACTTGGAAGGTCCCCTGAAGGAGGGCATGGTAACCCATTCCAGTATTCCTGCCTGGAGAACTCATGGACAGAGGAGCCTGGCGGGCTGTAGTCCATGGGGTCACAAAGAGTCTGACAGGACTGAGCAACGAAGGACTTGCACCCTCTTTTCTCTGGATTTTTCTCTCAGGACAGTTAATGACACAACACTCAGTCTAGGCACCCGACTCCCCAAAAAAAGAATGCTATCGGATCCAAACCAGCCCAATCTGACCACCTGCACCTGGAGTCTGAGTTTGGGGAAGGGACTCCAGGAAGGAACACGCTTGGAGGATGCCCCTCCCAGTGGGACATTCGAGGAGAGACTGTCCGTCCCCTCCTCCTGCCCATTTCCCTGGACCGTCACTGGATGCTCTCCCCTGTCTGGTTACTTAGCCGTTCCTTCCATTCTGCAGCGTTCCCTACAGCTTTCACAGAAATTGCCCCTCTTTGATCAATACAGATAGTTCTGCCAAACACCCTGATTGGGCAAGATCAAAAAATTATACTTTTAAGCTCCATGAACCCTTCTCATTTGAATACCCCTCGGAGAAGGCGATGGCACCCCACTCCAGTGTTCTTGCCTGGAGAATCCCAGGGATGGGGTTCCTGGTGGGCTGCCGTCTATGGGGTCACACAGGGTCGGACACGACTGAAGCGACTTAGCAGAGCAGCAGCTAGTTGAAATGTCAGTTTCAACCCTTTGGACAGCTTCTTTCAATTGACATATGAAATCAATAATCACTCACACTTGCTAAATTTCTGCTGGTAAGTTTTCTGGTCTTCCAGGCTATGATGTAGAGATCAAATTGCCAACATCTGCTGGATCATGGAAAAAGCAAGAGAATTCCAGAAAAACATCTATTTCTGCTTTATTGACTATGCCAAAGTCTTTGACTGTGTGGATCACAATAAACTGTGGAAAATTCTGAAAGAGATGGGAATACCAGACCACCTGACCTGTCTCTTGAGAAATCTGTATGCAGGTCAGGAAGCAACAGTTAGAACTGGACATGGAACAACAGACTGGTTCCAAATAGGAAAAGGAGTATGTCAAGGCTGTATATTGTCACCCTGCTTATTTAACTTATATGCAGAGTACATCATAAGAAACAATGGGCTGGAAGAAGCACAAGCTGGAATCAAGATTGCCAGGAGAAATATCAATAACCTCAGATATGCAGATAACACCACCCTTATGGCAGAAAGTGAAGAGGAACTAAAAAGCCTCTTGATGAAAGTGAAAGTGGAGAGTGAAAAAGTTGGCTTAAAGCTCAACATTCAAAAACCTAAGATCATGGCATCTGATCCCATCACTTCATGGGAAATAGATGGGGAAACAGTGTCATACTTTATTTTTGGGGGCTCCACAATCACTGCAGATGGTGACTACAGCCATGAAATTAAAAGACGCTTACTCCTTGGAAGGAAAGTTATGACCAACCTAGACAGTATATTCAAAAGCAGAGACATTACTTTGCCGACTAAGATCCATCTAGTCAAGGCTATGGTTTTTCCAGTAGTCATGTATGGATGTGAGAATTGGACTGTGAAGAAAGCTGAGTGCTGAAGAATTGATGCTTTTGAAGTGTGGTGTTGGAGAAGACTCTTCAGAGTCCCTTGGACTCCAAGGAGATCCAACCAGTCCATTCTGAAGGAAATTAGTCCTGGGTGTTCATTGGAAGGACTGATGCTAAAGCTGAAACTCCAGTACTTTGGCCACCTCATGTGAAGAGTTGACTCATTGGAAAAGACTGTGATGCTGGGAGGGATTGTGGGCAGGAGGAGAAGGGGACGACAGAGGATAAGATGGCTGGATGGCATCACTGACTCGATGGACGTGAGTCTGAGTGAACTCCGGGAGATGGTGATGGACAGGGAGGCCTGGCATGCTGAGATTCATGGAGTCACAGTGTTGGACATGACCGAGCGACTGAAATGAACTGAACTGAACTGAATGCTACAATGTCCAAGATTGTAGCCACTCATTAGCTACATGTGGTTATTTAAATTTAAGTTAATTCAAATTTAATTCAAATTTAAATTTAGGTTCTCTTTCACACCAGTCAACCAAGTGCTCTTTTAACAGCGACATGTAACCAGTGGTCACTGTCCTGGGCAGCCCAGAAGCAGAGTCTCCCTCATCTCAGAACACTGTACTAGACAGCACTGGTCTAAGGAGTATCCAGAACATTTGTTTTAAAAAGTTCATTAAAGTTTGAGATACTTCTTATTGAAGGCTACTGAGTAGAAACAAAATGAAGTATATGGTAGGAAAAAAAAGATCATTTGGAAAAAATGGAGATTAAACAAATAAATGATGACCAAACAATTGACAGTGTTTTTTATAATTTCAGTCACTCTTTGTTTGTTGCTAGTACATAGAAATGCAGTTGATTTTTGATGTTGGTCTTGTTTCTTGCAATCGTGGTAAATCATTTGTCAGTTCTGGTAGCTCTTTAGAGCTATCACTGGATTAACTAAATAGGTGTTCAGGTTGTCTGTGAATAATGAGAATTTTATTTATTTCTTCCCCTCCAAAGAAAGCTTAAACAAATGCAGAAGACTGGGTTAATAGTTTTAATGCTTTGAGAAAGGGTCACTGTGGAGATGAACACACGATCGATATCTTAATTTTCCCTTTAAAGGTAAGGAGGTCTTTTTTAAACTCCAACTCTTTTTTAGCACATTGAATTATTACAGAGTATTCATTTCCTAGTTGCAGCCAGTGAGTGTCAAGTCATTCTCACTCACTTTCGAGCTACTTGGGTAGTCCAGAGGGCGTATGCTACTTTCTGGGTCAGCCTACTCACTTAGCTGCAGAAATAATACATCTCCTCAAGTCCCAATCTAAACAACCGGCATCTGTGGGCAAGGTATATTCAGGACATCTTCCTAAGTCACTTATCTGAACTACAAACAGTCAAAGCAGAGCCTTCCAGAACACAGCCATCCTGGTCTCCTGTGAAGCGGGGGGCTGTGCCGTGGCCCTTCTACAGGTCAGCGTATAGCTGGATGTAGCTGTTTCTCCAAGGACCAGGGAAGAGGAAGTAAGCCGCCTGGTGTCATGTAACCAAACCTGACTCCAAATCGTCTAAATTTTATCCCCTGAAGTATGCAAGTCTCTCAACTTTCTCAAGCAACTTGGGAAATTAAGTCACTGTTGGGAGGTACATTTTGTTTAGATAAGGGTCTTCGTCGCTAAAATAATGGTTTTAATGAAAAGGAAAAAAGCATTTGTAGGATTCTTTGTGATGCATCCTGCAAGCCAGAACCAGAGAGAGCATTTCCTGTTACTAAATGAGATGCTTTATGCGGGGAAGAGAAAACTGTCAAGCATATAAACCTGCTTTAAATTAGGTCAGTTTCCAAAGAGTCGTATTCATGCAAGTGCAAATGAAAAATACACTTTTGTCCTTGGGGGCTAAATCTTCCAGGTCTTGAGTTCCGGGACTTACTCTGGACATTCTTANTACATTTTGTTTAGATAAGGGTCTTTGTCGCTAAAATAATGGTTTTAATGAAGAGGAAAAAAGCATTTGTAGGATTCTTTGTGATGCATCCTGCAAGCCAGAACCAGAGAGAGCATTTCCTGTTACTAAATGAGATGCTTTATGCGAGGAAGAGAAAACTGTCAAGCATATAAACCTGCTTTAAATTAGGTCAGTTTCCAAAGAGTCGTATTCATGCAAGTGCAAGTGAAAAATACACTTTTGTCCTTGGGGGCTAAATCTTCCAGGTCTTGAGTTCCGGGACTTACTCTGGACATTCTTCAGTTTTACATTTCCTTAAGTGGTTTAGTGTTGGCCTGGCTAAACTCTCCCTGCCTGCCTGCCAAATCTCCCTGTCTATTGCACATTTGATGGCTTCCTTCTGGGGCTGCTAACTTTTGCTGTCTGACAAATGAATTAACAAGAGGACATCATCAAAGTGGATCGTAGATAATTAATGTACATCTGACATTTCAGTGCATTTCTACATTGAAAGACATTTGATTTTAATGTGTACTCTTATTCCCAATTTTACTTGGGATTTTTTTCAGCTCTTTACAACCTTTTTGGAATAATAATCATGCTTCTTCTCCCAGGCTAAAGCAAATTCCATTTATTTTGCTTAAGCTCTTTCATGATTCTTTGTCTCCTTTGCTGAAGATTTCTTTGATTCTAAACCAGATCATCACTTTAAGGCCCACTGGCTGATTCAATTTAACACATGTTTTTACTTTCTCCTGAGTAGGTTAAGCTGGCCCTCTGCATTGGAAATGGTCTGTAATGCCACTTAACGGGAGTCAACCCTTCCAGGAGGCTGGCGATCTGAACACTAAGAGAAAAATCGTCTTAGAGGGGTGATCTACTTTCTGAGGAATGGAAGAATGAAACCGAGAACTATTCTTTTATTCAGGTCTTCTGACGCTGCTCACCACCTCTTTGGAGCATAAGCTAAGCAAAATGACCCTAACACAGCCACAAATAGAAACACACTCACCCCTGTTGTCTCACCAATGAACACGTTGTGTCGGCTTCGGGTGTACAGCAGAGTAGGCCAGTTACACACACACGTGTGCTCACTCTTTCAGACTCTTCTCCGGTATAGGTCACCACAGAGTACTGAGCAGCATCCCGTGTGCTGTGCACGAGGGCCTTGCTGGTTGTTTTTTCAACAGAGTAGTGTGTTTATGTCCATCCCCATCCCCTAATTCACCATCCCCCACACAAATGAATTCCTTTGCAAAACAGAAATAGATTGCTTGGATTCTAATCCCAGCTGTGGCTTATCTCTCTGCTTCAGTGTCCTTATCTGTAAAACAGGAATAATAATGGCATATACTTTATGAGATATTGGGATTGAAAAAGAAAATATAAAGAAAGCTCTTAGAACATTAATTCGTCATTACGAAACCTATTTTGGCAGTAGTTTATTGCGATAGGTCGGACATCCATCCCTGGCGGCCTAAAGTAACCGCTGCATGGCTTTTTTGTGTTCCCAGGTTCCAAGAAGCTGGGAGGAAGCAGATGCCTGTTGGTACTGGGTCTGGGAAACCTAGAGAACTAAATTCGATTTGCAACTGATATTTCCTTAGTTAAAGGTAAGAAGGTGATCGTGTGTTAGTATAAGTGCAAACTCAGGAGTGCAGGCAAATCTATTCTTATTCCTTAGGATACTAGCTAAGCAGCAAATTAAGAGCCCAGATAAAAGTGGTTTAAAACGATAGATTCATTTCTCTTTCTTGTCACATAAGTCATCCAGCTCTGATACGGTCATGCTCCTCAGCTCTCTCTATCACAAGGATATTCTAGCTGTAGAAAGGAGAAAAGGACAAAGGAAGACATAGCCTTTTTATTGAAGGCATCAGCTGAAAGTCAAACTCACGATTTCTGTTTACATACTCTTGGTCAGAACCTCCACGGCTGGACCTGTCTGAGCAGGGGCCTGGGAATGTCTTTAGGTGGGAGACCATGCTACCCCCACACCCCGTTTAAGGTGAGAGGTTCTGTCACTAAAGGTAGAGAGTGGGAGGGCGGAAGAAGGAGAGCTGTGGGGGAGAACTAGAGCCGGCTTTTGCAGGCTTCTTCGGGAATGCAGTCACTAGCTCCTACCGAAAGGAGTCAGAGGCCCATCGAGTCGTTCCCTTTGATCCGAGGTTTCAGACCTTTGGGTTTGTGAGGTGTTTTCTGTTCTTAGTGTGTCCTTTCATTGCTCCACTACCTAAAAGCTAGAATATGAGGGGTTTGCTTCAGTCTTAATCTCTATTATGCCCACTTTAGAATGATGGAGAATGAAGCGGGCAGAGAACATCTATAATAAAAACATTTCCTTGCAGAAGGTGTGGAATGGGGAACAATGGCAGTTGCTCTTCAGAACAGTTATATCTTCTGGGCAAGGACTCCGACCATCCTCGGCCCTGGCCTGCAGGTGGGTTCCTGGCCCATAGCACATTTAGTAGTTGCTAGTTCGTTTGGAGACCATTCTCTTTGACAGTTTGGGGTGTTTGCTCTTAGGAGTTTTTCCTTCTATGTTGTACTCCACGGCCACCTCTGAAATGGGCACTGGGGAGAGTTTTCTTCTTGCAGCCGCAGCAGTCCTCCGGTTGCTTCATATGTCAAACAACAGCGGGCTTTGAAGGTCAGGCTGGTACTTTCTTAAATAGCAAAGTACATTCAACAACCTAATCTGCTTGCCTTTGATCAATTCTGTGTGCCAGAAACTCGGCGAAAAATATAATGTGTATATATATATGTTTTTATACTTGACAGTTTTGCCCCTTCATTTCCTAGCCTCAGTGGTTTGCACAGCTCCATAATTTTCAGTGTAATGGGGGCCAGTAGAATGCTACTGAAATAATAGATGATGTCTTTGGATTCCCACAAAGTACAGCCTCAGACAAGCGGTCATGTGACAATGATCCATTAGTGAGTGTGATTGAGGAGAACCAACAAAGGAGTCAGAAGGGTGACCTGGATGTGAAGGATTGCAGGCAAGGTCAGGGAGGGCCCTTCACCTCCGCTGTCCAGAGGGGCTCTGGGGATGGTGATGGAAATCACGCCTTGAAATTCATCCTAGCCAGGCACTGAGGGAGTTAGAGCATTTATGCTCCTGCACCGGCTGGCCATTATTCTGGGGGCTGCCCCAGGTTAATTAAAGGGACTCCTGGCTCTCTCCCAGTTTGAGCCAAAGTAGTTCCAGCAGCAGCAGGGCGGCCTGCCAAAAATGAGATGCTGGCTCCAGGGAGAGGACGCAGTCTTGGAGCCTCTGTATGCACTACTCAAATGTAATGCAATCACAGTGAATATTGGCACAGTGAATATATCCCAGTCTCCTTAGTATATGGGGGCAGAATCCTTAATCGGAGAATTAATTCAGTGAGCTGACTCACAGCCTCACATGCTACCTGCACAGGCTCTGTGCAGGGATCTCTTGTAAGCATCAACAGTGTGCTATGAAGAGATCCTGGAAAGCTGGCAGAAGCTGGCAAAGGGCGAGAATTCTTACCAAAGTCAGGTGTCCTAGAAGAGAGGGATTAAAAAAAGACTTATAGAGATAATCCTGAAAAAATGCTTACCGCAGTATTGTTTACAGTAGCATCAAATGAGTAATTACCACGGGCTTCATTTCATTAGACAGAATGTCTCACCATATTATGCAAACATTAAATTTTTTCAGAGAGCTATTTTAGATTTACAAAATACATACCTATGTTTATATAATCCCTCAGATATAAAAATATAATACAGGTAAGTCTCTCACTTGCCCCATTGTCTATCAGCTGAAATCCCAAGTGTCCAACCCACAAAACATCATAGATATACTTGTTTATCTTCCAGAGTTTTTAAAATGCCCATTCAGTCATACAAACATAGATTTTTCTTTTTCCTTTTTTATACACAATATGTGGCAGGCCATCTTCATTGTTTTACAGTATGTTTTTATCACTTAATGATGTCTTTATGTTCTTTCCATATAAATACAGGGAAGGAGTCCTGATTTTTTATTAATTTAAGGATCACAATTCCACTGTGTATTTAACCAGACTCCAATTCATAAACCTTTGGGTTATTTTTATCTTTTGCTGTTACATCAAGTACTGCATAAATCAACTTGTACGTTCATTACATACATAATTTTGCACCTGTGTAAATATATCTGTAGAATAATTCTCTAAAAATATGATTGTTCAGTTGAAGGGAATAAGCTTTTGAAATGTCAGTAGGTATTGCCAAATTGCCATCTACAAAGGAGTGCATGAATTTTCTATCACACCAGCAGTATATCAGAGTTTGCTTTTCCCCATAGCTTATACTAAAGTGCATTGTGAAACTTTTGGATTTCTCTCAATTCTACACATGAAAATGGCATTTCAGGATGTGGATGGTCTGTTTCTATGTGACAGCCCCCAGCCCCAAGCTTCCCTGGGGGCTCAGACGGTGAAGAATCCGCCTGCAATGCAGAAGACCTGGGTTCAATCCCTGTGTCGGGAAGATCGACTGGAGAAGGGAAAGGCTAACCACTCCAGTATTCTTGCCTGGAGAATCCCATGGACAGAGGAGCCTGGTGGGCTACAGTCCATGGGGTCACAAAGAGTTGGACATAATTGAGTGACTAACATTTTCACTGCCCCTGCAAAAAGCACTGACTTGAAATAACCATGCGTCAGTGTGGTGCATCACTCTGGGAGGTGGCGGGGCAGTTCTGTTTTTTTCTAGGTTTACTCTTGTAACTACATTCAGCTGACGGTTTCCTGGGACTGAGTCTGCTTGGAAAATGGATTGTGTCTCTCCATGTGGTCTATAATTTCCAAAAAAGCCACACTGAACATTTTTATAGGGTGGTAAGAACCTTCCAGGAGGTGATCCCAAACACACGTCACATTTTCTGAGGCCCTAATGGCGAGGTGATTCCCAGGACTCAGGCCAACGTCCCAGTGCGGGCAGTCTCACTGCCATCTATCTGGAGGCCTGGCTCACTGAAGGGGCAGTTGCTGCGATAAGTCTACCTAATTTAATGTGGTTAGTCTGCGTTTCTCTTGTTGTGCATGGGTTTGAGGAATCTGAACATCTTTTTACAGGTCTAGCAGCTCTTTTTTTTTCCTTTTCTACTAAATGTCTAATGTATCTTTAGCCAGTTTTATTTCTCCAAAGCTTTATTGGATTTTTTCTTCTAAAGTTTTAGGAATTTTCCATATAATAGGGAGATTGTTCTCTTTTCCATGGTGTGAGCTGGAGATCCTTTTTCAAAAACACAGTGGCTTTAAAACATGGCCTATGGTGACATTGCCCTGGTGGATATTCTGCATTTTATGTAGGCATTACTACTTTTAAAGATATTTTTGAGAATTTTGTGCAATGCTACATCAGAACCCTTTTTAAAAATTTACCAATTGCTGCATTAATTGGATTTTTTCAAACTAATCTTTATAGATTTTTCTGTGGTATTCAAGTTTTTATTTTTATTTGATCCACTCTAGTATTTTTCTGGTATTAACAGTCTGGTGTTATCCACTCTAGTATTTTTTTAGTATTAACAGTCTTCATGTTAACATGGTACAGTAAGTCCCCGACATACGAATGAGTGCTCTTCTGAGAGCGTGTTCATTCTTAAGTCCAATTTGTCCATAAGCTCAACAGAGTTAGCCTAGATACTCAGCTAACACAACCAGGCACGTATGCTGCTGCCTGTACCACTGCCTTCTGAACACCCTTGGCTTGAAATAAAGATGCTGCACTACCGTACTCCACACAGCACTGTGAAGCGCACACAGCTGCTTGTAGAGGGCGTGTGCACGCCACAGGGGCTACAGATACATGAGCCAGCTTCTGTGACTGGACGTGAGAACACACAGTAGCAGCTTTGAAAGTCTGCAACTTGAAGGTTCCTCTGTAGGGGACTTTCTGTAGTCTTTTCTGCATTTTCATGAAGCATCTTTCTGCTGTGCCAATTAATTACTAGCTGTTAGATCAGGTGGATTTCCATGTGGTAGTTTTTGCTGGACTTTCCTGAGTGTGGGGAGACAGCAGAGGGCAGGCCAGAATAGCCATCCTGATAACATCACTGATGCAGATGACTTCCTGCATTTATGACTTTTACGTGTGACTCACTGAGCCCTTTTGGCAAATAAAAATTGTACCATGTGTATTTCAAAGCAATCTTTCTCCACAATGAAATGTTAATTTTGGTACTTTCCACGATCTACTGCTGCTGGCCCTTTCACCACTCCTGGGCCTTCTCTCTCCACCTGTTCCTGTATAACTCACTATTTTCCCAATTGTCTTTTTCAACCTTCATACATATCATCTATGGTCCGAGTTTAACTGAAATGAAGTTTATAGGGATTTTTCTTTCATTCCCTTTTTTACATGCATTAAGTTTTGGTATGATGTTTATGGCTGTAAACAAAATATATAGTATAAATTTTATTCTTACGGAAAATAATTTTGGGAAAATTTTTATTGTATAAGTAAGAAGCAACTTCCGTTATATAACCATAAGGGATTTGAGTTAGGTTGTACCTGAACGGCCTAGTGGTTTTTCCCTACTTTCTTCAGTTGAAGTCTGAATTTTGCAATAAGGAGTTCAGGATCTGAGTCAGCTCCCAGTCTTGTTTTGCTGCCTGTGTAGAGCTTCTCCATCTTCCGCTGCAAAGAATGCAATCGCTCTGATCCGGGCACTGACCACCCGGTGGTGTCCGTGTGCAGAGTCGCCTCTCGTGCTATGGGAGAGGGCGTCTGCTGTGACCGGCGCTTCTTGGCCAAAACTCTGTTGGCCTTTGCCCTGCTTCATTCTGTGCTCCAAGGCCAAGCTTTCAGGTTACTTCAAATACCTCTTACTTCCTACTTTTGCATTCTAGTCCCCTATGATGAAAAGAACTTTTTTTTTTTTTGGTGTTCGTTCTAGAAGGCCTTGTAGATTTTCACAGAACTGTTCAGCGTAAGCTTCTTCAGCATTAGTGGTTGGGGCACAGGCTTGAATTACTGTGATGCTGAATGGTTTGCCTTGGAATGAGATCATTCTGTCTTTATTGAGATTGCACCTAACTGCTAAGTACATTTAGTACTTAACACATTAGTAATATACCAATTGCATTTCAGACTCTTTCGTGGACTGTGAGGATTACTCCATCATTCTCAGGGATTCTTGCCCACAGTAGTGGATAAAACGGGTGAATTAAATTCACCCATCCCTATTCATTTCAGTTCACTGAGGAAAAGCTGTGACAGCTCTAAACAGCATATTAAACGCAGAGATATCACTTTGTCGACCAAGGCCCATATGGTCAAGCTATGGTTTTTCCAGCAGTCCTATGTGGATGTGCGAATTGGACCACAAATAAGACTGAGTGCCAAAGAGCTGATGCTTTCAAACTGTAGGGCTGGAGAAGACTCCTGATAGTCCCCTGGACAGCAAGGAGAGCAAGCCAGTCAATCCTAAGGGAAATCAGTCCTGAATATTCACCGGAAGGACTGATGCTGAAGATGAAGTACCAATACTGTGGCACCTGATGCGAATAACTGGCTCCTTGGAAAAGACCCTGATGCAGGGACAGACCCTGATGCAGGGAAAGACTGAAGGCAGGAGGAGAGGGGACGACAGAGGGTGAGATGGTTGGATGGCATCACCGACTCGATGGACGTGAGTGTGAGCAAGCTCTGGGAGATGGTGACGGTCAGGGAGGCCTGGCGTGCTGCAGTCCACGGGGTCACAAAAGTAAGACACAGCCGAACAACTGAACAACAAAAGGAACAACTATCTTTCTGCAAAATTAAATAGGGGACAGTCCCAAAGATAGTTCTGAAAGAGTATGACTTTTAAAAGTCTGGAAAGAAAAGGGTTTGGGAATTCAATAGGCTTGGGTTCATAAGGACCCTCATCTAATTGCTAAGTGATTTTTATCAGATGCAAATTACTACAAAATTCGCAGATTCAATTTCCTCATTTGTAGCATTATACTACTAATGTTTCTTCCATGTGTTCTTAGGAGGGTTGAGTACAATATATTTTAAGTGATACAGCCATAGTTGTCTTTTCTGCTGCTGCTGCTAAGTCACTTCAGTCGTGTCTGACTCTGTGCGACCCCATAGACAGAAGCCCACCAGATTCCCCCATCCCTGGGATTCTCCAGGCAAGAACACTGGAGTGGGTTGCCATTTCCCTCTCCAATGCATGAAAGTGAAAAGTGAAAGGGAAGTCACTCAGTCGTGTCCGACTCTTTGCAATGCCATGGACTGCGGCCCACCAGGCTCCCCCTTCCATGGGATTTTCCATACAAGAGTACTGGAGTGGTGCCATTGCCTTCTTCGAGCTGTCTTTTCTATCACATATTAAAAACAATTATTTGATATAGGCAGAGTAATAGAAAAATGGCTGGGTATAAATAGTTTTAAAATCACTAAATATGTTGAAAAATTGACATACTGTAGAAGTTTTTAAATTTTGTAGAATAAATGGCTTTTATCTAAATAGCTGTAAAATGCTTATTAATGCTGAAAAATGTTGAGCTTTACCTCTCACTTAAAGGCAGAATATGTCATAGCACTGGTGGTTCATTTTAGGTGTCATCTTGGCAAGACTAGGTGAGCAGCTAATCGGTCTCACATCCATCAAGATGCGGCCATGAAGGCGTTTTCAGATGTGACTGGCACTTCATTTTCTTCCCCCTTCCCCAGTTTAATTGGGAAACAAGTTGACATGTGTCAGTGTGAGTCTAAGTTGTGCAGTGTGATGCGCTGTCAACTGATGATCGCAGTGGGTTTCAGCAACACCCATAATCTCACGGAGAGACAGTGAGGAAAAGGAAGCACGTTTTCCTTGTGATGACAACACTTAGATTCTACTTCCTTAGTAACTTTCCGTATATCATACAACAATGTCAACTGTACTCACCAGATTNGAGAAGACTGGAGACAGGAAAATGAGTTTCTAAAACTGGAAAGAAAAAAAAAAAAAAACACTGAGCAGTTACTAAGTCAAAAAGAGATAGCATCCAATGTCACCTAAGCTCAAAATATCTGTCGTCAAGAGACTTTGGTTTTCTGCAGATAACCCTCCAACACTAGAAAATCTGGATAAGACATCCAATTTCTTTTTTTTAACTTCCTCATAGTTGATCTTTTAAAAAGTCTTCACTGCTATCACTCTGATTCAGAACTGAGACTCACTTTGCAGGAGAGTCTGATTTTTCTAGTTCATCTTGACCAATGATTCTCAAAAGTGGGTTCCCCCAAATGCAGGATCAGCAGCTCCAGAGAGCAATCAGAAATGCAGTGTTTCCAGCTCTGCTGGAGATACTCTGAATCAGAACTCTAGGGGTGGGAGCCAACAAGCCATGTTTTAACAAGCATGGTGATGTCAATGCATGCTTGAGCTGAGAACCACTGAACTGGGTAATTAGGCCCCCCTGGTGGCTCAGACGGTAAAGAATCCACGTGTGATGCAGGAGACCTGGGTTCAGTCCTTGGGAAGGGAAGATCCCCTGGAGAAGGGAATGGCTGCCCACTCCAGTATTCTTGCCTGGAGAATCCCATGTACACAGAAGCCTGGTGGTCTACAGTCCATGGGGTTGCAAAGAGTTGGACACAACTGAGTTACTAACACTTCACTTCAATAACCCCTTAAATTTCAGAGATGTAACATATTGTATGTATTTTTATCACTCATACAAAGTGTTACAGTGACCTCTTCAGTGCAGCATTTTTCCAAATGGTGATGCAGAAATTCAAACAATTTCTATCCTGCGGCTTCTACCATCTCAACACAAGCCCTCCAGGATCACAAAGACAAAGGGAGAGAGAGCTGGTAAGTTAGTCTACTAGCTTTTAAATATTTTATGTATTTTTTACTGAAGTATAGTTGATTTACAATGCTGTGTTAATTTCTGCTGTATGGCAAAGGGACTCAGTTACACACACACATACGTAACTTTTTCACGTTCCTTTCCTTTAAAGTTTATCCCAGAAATGTGGATGCTGCGCCCTGTGCTGTAGAGGGGTCGCTGTCCATTGTTCATCATCTATGTAACAGTTTTCATCCACTAACCATCTACTAACTCCTGATCCGTCCGTCTTCCTCCCCCTGCCCCTTGGAGGGGTTTCTGTCTTGTGTGACATTTGCAATCGCAGCTCACCTGTCAGAACTATCATGTAGCCTCTCACACTCAGGGAAGACAGAGAAGAACAAGGGCCCTGAGGGAGCTTGGCCCACTCTGAACGGCGTTAGAGCAAGCGTTTTCCTCGATCGGGCTAGTCAACGGGAAGACAAGAGACCTGTTCTTCTAACCTGAGTTTTCTCTCTGACTTCCCCTCCTTCAGAATGATTGGTGTCCACTGTCTACGGTTCAGTGGACAGATGCACATCACGGCCATGGCATTCAGTGACTTTCACAGTCCAGCTCCTTCCTGCTTTCCCGATTACTCCCTTAAACACAAATTGGCAGCATTCGCTTTGGTTACTGGTCACTGATGTCTTCATGTCCCCATAATCACCGCCAGTGGAAAGTGCCCCTCTCACTTCCTAGTGCCTTCCTTGTTATACTTTCTCCCTGTCTACATGTTTCTGGTCTTGCAAGACAGTGGTCGGCAGCTCTCGGCATGCATGTCGCTATCAGAGCCCTGCACTGGAAACGGCTCTCTGGTGCCCGGGATCCTCGTCTACACTGCTCCACTCTGCTCCGGGGTCACTGCCAGGGGAACCAGAGGTAGACATCTCGCTGTCCCAGCCACTCAGACTCTGCAGCACACGTGCAGCCATGCATTGTGAGGAACACTGCAAAGGTGTCTAGTGATGGTGCGCTTGGTTTCTATCCCATCGATCACTCTCTTATAACCAGTAGGTCTCTTAATAATGGGGCAATAGATGGGGTGGGGAGCAGGTCAGAAGTTGAGAGGGCTACTCCCGAGCTGGCCCTGGTTCTACATCATTCAGATACTTTGCATTTTGTCTGGAAAAATTAAAGAGTTTTGTGGACTTTAGTTTTATTTCTGTATAAAGTAGTTAGTTTAATCCTAGAGTTCATGGGTTATTGACACTACCTTGAATAATCCTTTGACTAGTGATTATTAAGGAACCTTTATTTCACCAAATAGGCATATCTGTAAGGCTTCCAAGATGGTGCTAGTAGCAAAGAATCCACCTGCCAGTGCAAGATACGTTAGAGACACGAGTTCAGTTCCTGAGTCGGGAAGATCCCCTGGAGGCGGGCATGGGAATCCACTCTAGTATTCTTGCCTGTAGAATCCCACGGACAGAGGAGCCTGGTGGGCTACAGTCCATGGGGTCGCAAAGACTCGGACAGTACTGAAATGACTCAGCATGCATGTATATCTATATCTATCTATATATATATGCATAAAATTATATTGACGTTTTAGTGTAATATAGTGCCTGTAATAAGAAGTACTGTAGAGTTCATTTCTTTGTAAGCCCACCAATTTCATGAAGGAAAGGTGTATTTTGATCCTAGCATCCACTCCTGTTCGAGACATCGAAAACTTCCCAGAACATTATCTGCTAGTTCCCAATTTAGGAGAGGGAAAAACACTTTACCTCTTGTGTTTAGCAAGACCAAGCAGCTTCAAAACCAGCTCTCTTAGCGCCCACCGTAGGAACAGCGCCTTGAACGAAGATCTGCCACTCCACAGCTCCTGCTTGTTGGTCCCTTATTTCCAGCCAGAGCTTTAGAGGAGAGACTAGTCCAGCAGGTCTTCTAACGAGCTTCCAGAATTATCAGAGAGAGAGAGAATTCTCTGAGGTTAAATAACTGAAACAGTGATTGACCTTGGTCTCCTTCTTCAGTTCAGGTGTAATTAATTCCTCAGCTGCTTACACGTTGGTTGCACTATGGAGATTCACATATTCCTGACCTTGGTCCAGACTTTATCTCTTTTGCATTAATTGCCTACGAATGTTGTCCACAAAGGGAACACCATCACCTCAAGTGAGGTTGATTAGTATATGCTTACATTGCAAACTTTCCCAAAATAGATTGGCATAAATTCAAGGTTGTATGCAGGAAGGAAATTACCTTTGCTATCTTATAGAGTTGATCATATATTATATTTTTCATTAACTTTTTGAATGCATGATTTAATTGTTTGAAACTACCAATTTTTCATTTATACTTTATAGCTACAATTTTTTAGTTTTCTGGTGTTCCTTTATAAGTAGCTTGATTACGGACCTGTGTACTAAAAAGTAGACACAAGCTATAGAAGTATTTTTCATTGAAAACAAGATAATCATTTTTATATAATTTCCACAAATACAGCACTCAATCAAAACAGCTGGACATTAAAAAAACTGTTGAAGAAAGATATGTTGAAATAAAATTGCTTATGTTTATATCTGAATTATGATTTTGAAAAGAAAAATAACATATGTGTAATCCCTATACAGAAAATTTAAAGCAAGACTTCCCTGGTGTCAAGTGGTTAAGACTCCACATTCCCCATGCAGGGATCAGTTTCAGTTCCTGGTCTGGGAAGATTCCGCATGCTGCATGGCCAAGAGAAAAGGAAAGAAACAGAAAAAACTGAAAGGTTTAAGAGTGTCGACGGAGAGAATGAAATTATTTAAAAAAAAAGAAAATTTAAAACATAGTGATAAAAGCAAAGATATCCAAGCTCATCTGAATGTCTTCTCACCAATAAGGTAATTGGTTTAAAATGATTTTCCCCAGTTTTTCATCACATGAGTATGCTTTTTTATAAATGGCAATAAGGCCGTATGCTAAAGTTTATTGCTTTATTATTTCTAATCTAAAAATTTGATATCCTTGACTTATGTGTCTTCATATTCATAATTTTAATTTCTATATGATATCTCAATAGATGTTGGTAACATAATTAATTAATTAATTATTCCCCCTTAATTAAGCTTTTTTTTTTTNGCTCATCTGAATGTCTTCTCACCAATAAGGTAATTGGTTTAAAATGATTTTCCCCAGTATTTCATCACATGAGTATGCTTTTTTATAAATGGCAATAAGGCCGTATGTTAAAGTTTATTGCTTTATTATTTCTAATCTAAAAATTTGATATCCTTGACTTATGTGTCTTCATATTCATAATTTTAATTTCTATATGATATCTCAATAGATGTTGGTAACATAATTAATTAATTAATTATTCCCCCTTAATTAAGCTTTTTTTTTTTCCACTGTTACAACACAAAAATCAAGTTTTTGTGTATTGATAGTTTTCTATACGTTTGCATTAGTTTCTTAGAAGAGAGGCCAGCATGTTTACTATGGGAATAGAAGTTATAAATAATTTTGTAACACTTGCTTTATATTGTCAAATTGCTCCAGATAAAAAGTTATATGTCACTATAATACTATAAGAAAAATGCCATTCCAATTTTCAGTTGCTACCATAATTCCTATATCACATACATATTAACATGAACAATATTGTCATTGTTATCTTTGTCTTTAACACATAAAAATGTCAAATTGTTTGATTTTTTTCNTTCCTTACCATCTGAGCCGCCAGGGAAGCCCGCCGACTGTGGTCAGCATTTTACAGTATATGTAAATCAAACCTTTAGGTGTTATACCTTAGGCTATATGATAATGTTTGGTAATTATGTCCTAATAAAACTGCAAAAAATGTGTTAAATATTAAGCAACTGACGTTTCCATCTGTATATACAACAGCCTGCCAATTGCAGTGTTTCTGGTGGACGATGTTCGCTTATAACCGTGGTCTAGGATGGAGCTCTGCCAAGCTGTGGTACACTTTGCTGGCAAACGGAAGACCATCCATCTACATCTAGTGGATTTCACAGAAATATCTGTTGTAACCAAGACAACCACCAATGGCGGTGTGTGGCTGGATGACTGGCACCCTGAAGAAAGTAGTAGAAGACTAACTTACCCATTAAATCTAGCATCCTCCAGGTATGCATGCTGCTAAGTTAAGTTGCTAAGTCGCTTCAGTTGTGTCCGACTCTGTGTGACCCCACAGACGGCAGCCCACCAGACTCCCCCACCCCTGGGATTCTCCAGGCAAGCACACTGGAGTGGGTCGCCATTTCCTTCTCCAATGCAGGAAAGTGAAAAGTGAAAGTGAAGTCGGTCAGTCGTGTCTGACTCTTAGCGACCCCATGGACTGCAGCCCACCAGGCTCCTCCATCCATGGGATTTTCCAGGCAAGAGTGCTGGAGTGGGGTGNGATAATGTTTGGTAATTATGTCCTAATAAAACTGCAAAAAATGTGTTAAATATTAAGCAACTGACGTTTCCATCTGTATATACAACAGCCTGCCAACTGCAGTGTTTCTGGTGGACAATGTTCCCTTATAACCGTGGTCTAGGATGGAGCTCTTCCAAGCTGTGGTACACTTTGCTGGCAAACGGAAGACCATCCATCTACATCTAGTGCATTTCACAGAAATATCTGTTGTAACCAAGACAACCACCAATGGCGGTGTGTGGCTGGATGACTGGCACCCTGAAGAAAGTAGTAGACTAACTTTCCCATTAAATCTAGCATCCTCCAGGTATGCATGCTGCTAAGTTAAGTTGCTAAGTCGCTTCAGTCGTGTCCAACTCTGTGTGACCCCACAGACGGCAGCCCACCAGGCTCCCCTACCCCTGGGATTCTCCAGGCAAGAACACTGGAGTGGGTTTCCATTTCCTTCTCCAATGCAGGAAAGTGAAAAGTGAAAGTGAAGTCAGTCAGTCGTGTCTGACTCTTAGCGACCCCATGGACTGCAGCCCACCAGGCTCCTCCACCCATGGGATTTTCCAGGCAAGAGTGCTGGAGTGGGTGCCACTGCCTTCTCCAATGGCAGCTTTCCCATTAAATCTAGCATCCTCCAGGTACGTGCGCAGCAACAGAAAAACATGTCCTTCTCCATGGCTTCACCCTTGAATGGGCAACCTCTCTAGTGAAAGTCCTATCATCCCATCTTAGATCGTGGAGGCGAAACTTGAGTGATCATTAGAAATGCTTGGGCAATGTTTCTGAAACTATAGGCTATTGATAACCAGTATGAGAAATTCTCATTCACAGACTGCACAGTGGAGGTTGACAACACACACAGTTTAAGAAAAATGCTCCCCTTGCGACTCTGGCCATCAGCCAGATTTTACCAGAACTGATGCAGCAGCTACAAGCTGCAACTGACCGGACAAATAATCCCAGACGCCTAACTCAGGAAGGCTCACGGCCTTGAAAACCGCTGCCCAAGGGCCTCTGCTGGCTCCTCCTGCTGCCACCGACCTCCCGGATTGTCAGACTGGACAGGGAGAGACCCATGCCTAATTAGCCCTTGACTGCCTTCCAAAGCAGATGACCACAATTCCGGATCCCCCCAGCAGGCTATTTGTTCACCTCATTCATCCAGTATGTGACTAAGACTTAAGCATTTCTGTAGGGGACCTCTGGGCAAGGAAAAAATTGGCAGCAAACTCAAAATTAATTCTCCTTGAGCCATACAGCTCCCTGCCTGGGACATTTCATCCTTTGTCAGCCAGCTGAGATGATATTGATAATCCCCTTTTTTGGCAATGAAAATCTAGAAGGAAGGGAAGTTTTTCCTTTCCTTTTTGCAAGATCCTCGCCTTTTCATGATTTTGTCCTCCCAAGTGAGGGCGGGCTGTCCTGACTGTGCGCAGAAACTCCCAACATCCTGCCAGCTGCATATACTTTTAGGACCTTGCAATCACTAAAAATGCAGCATTTATAGGTTCTACTGGCAGAGACAGTCCTCTGGGATGTTCAGGATGTATGTATGTGTGCAGTCGCTGCAGCTGGACCTCACCAGATGTAAGAAAGAATATACCCTCCCCTTGTGGTGCAAAGCGGAGTCTCAGTGTGAGGTCAAACATGCAAAAACGAATAATTTTCTTTGGGTGTCCCTTCTCTCACTTCAGTTCAGTTCAGTTGCTCAGTCGTGTCCGACTCTTTGCGACCCCATGAATCGCAGCACGCCAGGCCTCCCTGTCCATCACCAACACCCGGAGTTCACTTAGACTCATGTCCATCGAGTCAGTGATGCCATCCAGCCATCTCATCCTCTGTCATCCCCTTCTCCTCCTGCCCCCAATCCCTCCCAGCATCAGAGTCTTTTCTACTGATTCAACTCTTCGCATGAGGTGGCCAAAGTACTGGAGTTTCAGCTTTAGCATCATTCATTCCAAAGAAATCCCAGGGCTGATCTCCTTCAGCATGGATTGGTTGGATCTCCTTGCAGCCCAAGGGACTCTCAAGAGTCTTCTCCAACACCACAGTACCTTCTCTACTGCCCTATATATCCAGGATTCCATGTTGTAAGATTGTATCCACCACTCCTCTAATTCCTTCTGGGCTAATTATATCTTGGCAAGAGACCTTTATCGACCATTTGTAAATCTCACCTACAGACCTCAAGTCCTGTTCTCTGAACCTGATGCTCAGCTGTGCACAACTATGAGGGATGTGGTCAGGGATAAAAGCTAGGTGCTTGGTATTGTTAGTTGCCAGTGGGTGGGTGATTTAGCCCTTCTGGCATAGTGCAAGGCTCAGAGAAGCATCAGTAAATGTTTCCTGAATGAAGGAACATGTTTGCATCCAGACCAAGTCCTCTGGAAATGATGCTTCAATCACAGAGTAACTGGTTATTCTGGATATTTTCATCTGGCTCTAATTCAAGTATGACTTTTCATCCTGCTTATGCTTGAGGTAGCCTCAAGAATTGGACTTGGAACAGAAACAGTGAGTTTTCAGTAAAGGGGCAGGATTGAGCCAAATTTAATCTCCATGGGCTACAGCCTTCCTGAGAAGAAACCACCCCCAGAATAAAAATAAGGGTTGAAAAAGGTCAAAAAAGACAGCAGAATAAGTCCAAAAAGATCAGAATTGGGGTGATTTTTCAGCATAACTCTGGAGAACTTTCCACACATTTCAACCTCAGGAAGGTACTGAGAGAACCCAGGAGAAAAGTATGTTTAGTGGCTTAAAAACAATTTCAAAGAAATACTAGACCTGTTCTTTCCAAAATAATAGTTTCCAAGCACTCAGCTACTTAAGAACTCATTTTTGCCTCCCTGAGATCAGGCTCACACAAACTACCCAACTCTGTCTCCACAACTTACTAACAAAGGAACATTCTCCGCAGAGCACTCTTCTTAACCTGTGCTCTGTGCTGGCCTTAGTCACTCAGTCGTGTCTGACTCTATGCAGCCTCATGGACAGCAGCCCACCAGGCTCCTCTGTCCATGGGATTCTCCAGGCAAGAACACTGGAGTGGGTTGCCATGCCCTCATAGGGGGGATCTTCCCAGCCCAGGGATTGAACCCAAATCTCCCACGTTGTAGACAGATTCTTTGCAGGCTGAGCCACCAGGGAAGCCCAGGAATACTGCAGTGGGCAGCTCATCCCTTCTCCAGGGGATCTTCCTGACCCAGAAACCAACCCAGGATCTCTAGCTGAGCTACCAGGGAAGCCCCTCCTTTAACCTAGTAAGCACATTTATTTAGCAAAACTCTCCTTCCTCACTGGTTCTCTCTCTCCACTTATTCAAAGTTCATTGACCCTTCAAAATCCCAGCCTTGTTCTTTTTGTTTCAAACTATTTAAGATTTATTTTTGACTGTGCCACAGGGCATGTGGGATCTTAGTTCCCCAACCAAAATTTAAACCTGTGCCCCCTGCATTGTAAGCACGGAATCTTAGCCACTGAACCACCAGGGAAGTCCCTCTATTCTGTTTTAAAATAACCATTCTAATGACTCTGGCCCTTTCTTTATTATTTTTTTTTCACCTATTGTCTCTTTGTACTTTCTGTCTTCACCACTTAAGACTATTCCCCGTTGTTTTACAACTATTTTAAATGCATCGTAAATTATCCAGGAAGTTAAGAAGCTATTTGAGGGCAGGATTCCTGTCTTCAGTATTACCACAGATAATAAGGAATAGAATCAGATTTCTTGAATTGGGTAGCATCAAACTGACCATTGCAACTCCTAAACCTCGTAGTCAGTCAAAATCATTACAAACCCACGGGTGAGGGCCATTCAGAGAGCGGGAACCTTGAGATCCACATCTCTGCCTTTGAATCTGTGTTAGCAAATGTTTCTCTGAGATTCCACGGGCCACAGAGGACAATCGTGCATGAGTGAAGTTTCAGGCCTGTGTGATTTGCATTCGCTGTGATGCTAAGCCAAGCTATTTACTTTGTTTTATATTGATGAGGGGAAATGTGTATATTTTGAACACTCAGAAATTCCCTGAGAAGTCTTCTGTGAACAAATAAAAGTGAGTGTAATTATTCAATCTACATGGCCAAATGTTACCTGCCGGCCTGTTTTTCCTAGGAGATATCATCTCTATCAAGTGAGCAACACATCCTTTTAACTGTCAGTGTTGGTTAGCAGTACTCTTGCCTGGAGAATCCCATGGACAGAGAAGCCCAGTGGGCTACAGTCCATGGGGCCGCAGAGAGTCGGACACAACTGGGCGACTGGACCTTCACCTTCAGTGTCACTGCTCAGTAATGTCTGACTCTGGGACCCCATGGACTGCAGCCCGCCAGGCTCCTCTGTCCACGGGACTTCCCAGGCAAGAATACCGAAGTGGATTGCTGCTTCCTTCTCCAAGGGATCTTCCCGACCCAGGGACTGAACCCTCGTCTCACATCTCCTGCATTGGCAGCTGGGTTCTTTACCACCAGTGCTGCCTGGGAAACCCTACCACGTGCTAGCCCTTACAGAAAAATTGGACGGAAATAAAAGTAGCTGGCGCACAGAACCGCTTTGCCAGCCATTGCCTTCTGTGTGCACCCTCTGCACATTCACTATCCTGCGCTACCTTCCCATTGTTTCACATCTTCTTCCAAACCAACTGCCTGATCTCAAGGTTCCCGTGAACTCTGTCCCCCTGCCCCCGCCCCCTGCAGACACTCAGTGAAAAGGCTGAATAGAAATGTCTTGAAACGTGTCACTATAATTCGGGGTTCTAAGGATAAGGAGTCAAAGTACCTCTAGCAGTTTGTTTTTCACACTATTTTTAGTTTACCTTTTTCACTTCGATCTAACAGCTGAGCGCAGTGCTTATCAGCTACCTGGTGTCTGCCAAGACATCTTGGCAGAAGTTTAGGTTAAATTCTGTCTTTGTCTGAATAATTGTTGAAAGGATACCCAAATGNCCCCTGCCCCCGCCCCCAGCAGACACTCAGTGAAAAGGCTGAATAGAAATGTCTTGAAACGTGTCACTATAATTCGGGGTTCTAAGGATAAGGAGTCAAAGTACCTCTAGCAGTTTGTTTTTCACACTATTTTTAGTTTACCTTTTTCACTTCGATCTAACAGCTGAGTGCAGTGCTTATCAGCTACCTGGTGTCTGCCAAGACATCTTGGCAGAAGTTTAGGTTAAATTCTGTCTTTGTCTGAATAATTGTTGAAAGGATACCCAAATGCTAGAATGCTCAGTGACTTCCAAATACAGAATAAGTTATCAGCGCAGGGCGGTTATTGCTCTTATTTTATTCATGGAAACTGAAGTGGGAGTCCCTGTGAAGTCACAAGGGCTGTTGTTGCTTTGGGAAAGGTACTGGCTTTTCTGGCCACCAATTTACTTATCCATAATATAAGGCCATGATGTTGGAGGGTAGATTGAACAAGAGAATTTTCAAGGTCCCTTCTGAATTTCACATTTGTGCTTTCATAGGAAGAAAGGCATCTTAAGAAATGTCTGTGTCTTAACTTTTTACATCAAGTTGGAAAAAATAGAAAAAGATATTAGAAAGAGAACTTTTACAGAGAGCATATTTTCCTGGTTGATTTAATTGCTTGGTTTAAGCACTCAAGCTGTGAAAAGCAAGAATTTGATGAATTCATCAACATTTTCAAAAAGCTGTTGGTTTTTCAGGGCAATTGCATAAACCTAGAGCTCTTGCACTTTCAGGGAGCAATTGCAATAACTTCCAAACCCAATGACCTGCTTTATCAGGTTGGAATTGATCCTCTTTCCTTTAAAACATGATTACTGAATGAAATTTACACTGAGTCTTATTTCTTAGAACATGCATTTTTCATTCATTATGCATTAACTTATTATTTAATTCACCGACAGTGGTGGGCCGCCAAGTTCCGTGTGCTAAGAGAACTGCAAAACTGAATGAAATCTCCTTTTAATCATCCTCAATATTAATGAAGCCACGAACCCCACATCGGGAGACACAATTATGCAGAAAGTTATGAATCCCCTATTGGCCTTTTATATTCTCTATGTGATTACTCAGAAGAAGAATGCTGAAAATAACGTGAATTGAACATACTTTTTTTTTTTACAATCCCTGTGTTATATCCAAGAATATAGGGTGGACTGAAATATAATAAGCAATCTTTGTTGAAGCAATGTGTTGGAGTGAAAAGAACGAAAACATTAAAGGATGTTACAGAAGTCACCCATGTGTCATCTAGCCTCATCTCCATGCAATCATTTATCCATTTATTTATTCAGAAATACTTATTGAACACCTATTATGTGCCAAATACTGTGCTGAGGAAGAAAATTGACAAGAGCTCATATTTTCCAGTGGGATGATGGGAGCATTAAGACAGAGAAACCTTCTCTCACTGAGGATAGATTGAAATGTACGGGTACCAGAAGTCCAGGACGTTGTCCTGGATGAAGGAGCATCTCTGAGGTCTGCAGTGTGAGCAGGATATTCAGGTAAAGAGCAGAGTGAGCAGTGAAGCCAAAAAAGATTGTGCCCCTCCAAAGAAACAGCAAGAACCAAGGTCAAGAACAAAGAGGAAACAGGAAATGGAATTAATTTAGTTTTACAGAAATGGTGAGCTCCAAAGGGGAAAGGGACTGTTAAGAAATAGGCTTGTAAATGTAAGCAGAGAAAACCATACAGGGTCCAGCAGGGGCTGTAGGAAGAAAAATGATGTGATTGGATTTGCATGTTAAGGCGATCATTCCAACTGCAGCACAGAAAAGATAATGAACCCAATGAGGAGACAAGCTCAGAGCCTGCGGCAAGAACCCAAACATGAGATGATGAAAATTTGCAGCAGGGAAACATCTGTGGTTTCCGGAAAGAGGCGGTATTGAGTTTCCTCGTGTGCAGAGTGGACATGACTTGCTGCCTGAATTCTGGGACAAAAGGGAGCTCTGGTGAGTTTCTTGCTGGACTGTGGTGCCACTCGTTGGTCAAAATGGAATAAGAGTTGGGGATGAAGAGAGTTATGGAGGGGGGATAGGACGGCTTCTATGTTCAGAATTCTGAATTTCATGTGCGTGAGATATATCCACCTAAGGTTCTCCACTGGGCAGTTTGTTTGGTTTGGTTCCAAAGTTTAGGGAAGACAGAGGAAGTGATATTTGAGAATCATTGTTATAAAAATAGTAATTGATGACAGGGAGATCCACGGAGAGGATGAAATCATCCATAGGAATGATCATGGACCTCGAAGGGGGAGGGGACTGAGCAAGGGCTTTGAGTAATATTAGTATTAATAGCATCTAAGAGGAAGAATAGCCTAGTAAGGAGATCGAGCCTGAGTGGTCAAAGGTGGAGAAAAGGTTTCTGCACTGAGTGTTGCTGGAAGGTTCAGCTTGCCCTTCACCCGTCTGCACCCAGCTCTTTCCTGTGCTGTGCTCAGCTGTGAGCTGCAGGGAAGGGGAGCACGCAAAGCTGCCTCCCCAGACTGGCTTCTGCCTTGATTTGAGCAAGGAGAGAGGCTCGCTGGAAACTGGAAGGTGTGAGAAGGGAGAAGCTATTGCTCTTCCGTCTCTCCTCCTGTCTCCACCAGTAGCAACACGCCTGTCTGAGGGGTGCTGGGGCTCTCCCAATGCCGAAGATTCCCAGGCAGTGATTTTTTTTTTTTGACTGCTCCAGGCGGAGAAGGCCATGGCACCCCACTCCAGTGTTCTTGCCTGGAGAATCCCAGGGGCGGGGGAGCCCGGTGGGCTGCCGTCTGTGGGACTGCACAGAGTCGGACACGACTGAAGCGACTCAGCAGCAGCAGCAGCAGGCAGCTTAGTTCCCCCACCAAGGACTGATCCCTCAGCCCCTGCCGTGGAAGCGCATTCCTCGCCTGGGCCAGGGGAGTCCCTCCCAGCACTGATTCTACCGGCGGCCGCGTTCACGGCGTCGGCTCCCAGTGGGCCCCTGAACTGCCCCCTGGTTATCACACTCCTCTGCTGCTGCTGCTGCTGCTGCTGCTGCTGCTGAGTCGCTTCAGTCGTGTCCGACTCTGTGCGACCCCAGAGACGGCAGCTCACCAGGCTGCCCTGTCCCTGGGCTTCTCCAGGCAAGAGCCCTGGAGTGGGTGCCGTGGCCTTCTCCGTCGCACTCCTCTCGGGATGGGCGAAGTTTCTGGAGTCGGGTCCTGTGCTAACTGCCTCCTGTCCCTGCTCCCTAACCTCTGCAGACACCCGCAGCCTCCCCATCACCTGCCTGAACAATTTCCCAACTTCACCTTGTGCCGTTCTAGTCCCCCTTTTAAAAGTGATGCTTCAGGCAGCTTTGAGGTCATGCTGCTCTTCCACTTTTGCGACGGCTAGCTTGTACCGAGTCCCCTCCATTTGAAACAGCTAGCACGGTTCTTGTGTTTCTGGTTGGACCTTAGTTGACCGAGAGCTACTTCTGAAGGGATAAGACTGCTGTTGTCGGTGGCGACAAGGAGCTTGCTGGGGAAAGAATCATTTCAGTATGAAAACGAGGCCATGACTGAAGATGTTCAACAATGACTCATTCCAGAAAACAAGGATAGCTATTTCCTATAAATCTGGCCAAGAAAGAGGGAAGAGAAAGCAGGCAGAGCAAAGAGTTCTAGCCTTGTGTTATCAGATGCAATGGCCGTAGTCGTGTGTAGCCATTGGTCACTTGAACTGTAGTTAGTCTAAGCTGATATGTGTTGTAATGGTGAAAAAAAAGAAGCACTGGATTTTAGATACTTAGTAATAAAGGAAATATCTCATTAATATTTTTCTGTGGATTATATGTTGACATAGAAATATAATAGGGTCAATAAAAGTACTGTTAAATTAATTTAATCTATTTCTTTTAGATTTTGCTGAAGGTAGTTATCAGAACAGTTAAAATTACCCATGTGGCTTAGACAGTGCTCCCTTAGACTAATGTTGAAATAGCCAATAGCATCATAAGCCCTCCTTATGTATTGTAGCTTACATGGTAACTGGCTTAAAGAATTAGGACCAAAAAAATGTAATATGTACATGATGCAATCTTGCATCAAAAGACACAGAGGTAAGTCAGAAAAATACTGATTATTCAGGTACTCATACTTAAATAGTATATAATACTCCATGCTCAGAAGACTCTTGTGAACAAATGGGATTTATAGGCTGTGTTCAAGGCAGAATTGAGAAAGAAGAGAAAGCAAGCACAGTCAATTGGAGGACTTCCCCAGGATTCCTGGGAAATGGGGATGGGTGTCTGAATTAGGGCTCTGTCAGTGAGACAGAGCGTGGGGTATACAGAACATTGTGAAAACAGAGTTGCCAGGATTTGAATAAGGATTAACATAGAGGTTCAGGAAGAAGCCACGCTGCATATCAGATGTGAAGAGTGCTGTGCGCTTAGATTCAGCACTGAGGTTTCAGAAAGGAAACATTACTCCCTTTTAGAAGGTGTTTGGTTATATTGCTGGTTTGCCCAGGGCGAGAGACAGCACTGAACGTTCTGATGGAGTAGCCAACTCTCCTGACGGCAGGCATTTTCCTGAATCCACAACTGGCTAGTCTAACTGCCATCAAGTCCGATGCAACCATCTCAGCTCTCCCCCACAGCCAAATGTCTGATCTTCACATCAGTCTCTAACACACCATCCCTCCCAAAGGAGACTGAACAGCTGCACACAGCAGAGGCTGCCCTGGAGGTGGAGGTACGGATAAGGGTTCAAGGCCTGGCTCCATCAAAGCAGCTACGAGCGCGACATCACCCAGTGGAGCATCAGTCTCTTCACCCATAAAATAAAGATGGAAATGCCTGCCACCTGAGTGCTCTAGAGCTGTGCAAGGCCATGCAAGTGAATGTACTTTATAAACATGGAAGCTTTGCCTGAACACACATAGAGCCCATTTTTCACGGCTTCTGTTTCAAATTTACACACAGGCTTTATTTGGCGGAAATATGAGTTATTTCCAGAAGTGAACTTTAAATGATTAACCTTCTGCACTGTGGAAAAAAGAAACTCTGAGCTAAAGGATCTATTAATAGGGCTTCCAGCACTCACCCCCATCCCCAGTAAATACGTGTTGCCGTGTGTGACAGTGGCGCAGAGGTGAGTGGGTGTGCTTCAGAGTGGAGTGCAGACAGAGAGCATCACAGCTTAAAACAGCTACACTGACTGCTTTGCAGAAACGGTTTCTACAATTAACCCTACTCATCTGTTTATAGACCCAAAATAGTACAAGCACACAGTTGTGTTCATTAATTTTTGATAAGCAAAATGACTCACAAATATTTCGTTTCCAAGCATATGTTATCTGCATTTGGCTTCAGTGGCAGGCATATGCTTTGACCTATGAAATTCCATCTTGTACCAAACACATATGACTCAACATCTCAAGAAATAAGTGAACCACACGTGGGCATCTCATTGGCAGAGAGTTGGGCTCGTTTGTATTTAGAGTTCTTTGAATAAAACTTTAAGCAGGGGAACCACTAAAATCCCTAAATCTGGGACACTGATTTTGTGAATGTATGTTACCCATCCATTCTGAAAACAGTAACGGAAAGAGCAGATTGGCTGTCTATACGCATACTTTGTTTGTGAATTTCTCTTGCCAACAACTTGCATTTATCCTCAACTCCACATTTGTCCTCAAATAATCTGATACCCTACGCCTTTTCTGGAAACATGACAGATACAGCCATTGCTTTGCTTTAAGCAAAATCCAAGCAAGTTGAACACCTTTTATGCATTTAGCGCAACTCTTGGTGCAATGTTTTCTAAAAGTAGCAAAAGATGCAAATAGCAACCTGGCAGTTGGAAAGCCAAGATTTACACATCAAATAGTTAACAAGCCTGTACTGTCTCTGTATACAAAATTCTATATTATTCAGTGAAAACTAGTAGGTTTCCCATCAGTCACTGCAGGCTGTGAACCCTAGAATACCTGAGGACTTAAAGGAGATAAGATAGGATACAATGAGGAGATGATCACCGAACTGACTACAAACCACAGGCAAGTTAAGAACTTCCGAAGAGAGGCGTAAGTGTGCTCGTTCAAATCACATCACAAGCCAACATGTGAAGGCTGGATCAGCGTTTGGGCCAGTCGCAGGGAGACTGATCTTACCAGGGCCATCACACCTGGGGTCAGAGTTAAAGTTATCTAGAGACCTGCTCCTAAGGAATATAAGGGACAGGTAGGAGTGTTAAAAACTGATGGGTAAACACTGGAGCACAGTGCTGGTTCTTCACCAGGGACCAGTGGGAACAGAACTGGATTAACCTGGGGCCAGGAAATACTAAAGGCAGAGAATGATGTCATCCACGTGGCAACTGGGATTTCCTTATTAGCATCCCTTTTACAAGAACAACAGCTAACAGCAGTTCATGGATAAGATGATACTCTGTGGATAAGAGGAGCGAGTGAGGCTGCACCACCCCCTACACCACACAACCAAGACAGACCAGGAGACAGTAAGGGAAATGGCTATTGCCGACCAGCTGCCGCTCCCCCAGGCAGCCCCAGCATCATGCCTGGAGGGTTCCCTGAGCCCCCAGTTCCTCTGAAGCAGAAGGGAAGTGGGCAGGGAACCTTTAAAAGAGTAACATAGCCTGAGGACACGATGTGAACTGATGAGAACCAAAGAGATCCAGGATGGCAGACAGCTGACTCCCACTAGGCCCTGAGTCAACACAGCAGCCAGCCACCTGGCACATCCAGGACAGTCCCGAGGTCAGCCTTGAGGGCCAAAAGTGGGTGTTGACCCAATTCCTGGACACCCTCACCCCCTCCCCAAAATAGCTGGAATATTTCCCCCAGTCCTTGGCCTGTGAAATTACCTACCCTGGAAAAACAGACAAGGCATGCCCCGGGGCTATTCCAGCCCTCTAAGAAGGCCCACATCCTGCGGACTGTGCCGCTGCCTAAGCAAATCCACTCTTCACCCATCACTCTGTCTCTCACTGGGTTCTTTCTGCAATGAAACATCAAGGATCTCAGTGTCGTTACGCCCCAAGATTAGGTGGAATCTCAGTTAAAGGACCATGGGTTCAAGTCCCAGTCTGAATTTTGGCTGAATTTGAGTCCCAACCCTTAGGTTCAAGTCCCAGTTTGAATCACACAGTTTCACCTCCAGTGGGAAAGGAGAACCCAGGGTGACATCCAGTACCCCCCACACTGTGGGCTGCTTAGCACCCAGTCCCCCAGCACTGAGGGCTCCTTACCACCCAGTCCCCCAGCACTGAGGGCTCCTTAGCACCCAGTCCCCCAGCACTGAGGGCTGGTTTGTGGCAGCTCCTGTCCTGGTTTGCTGTCACAGGGATATCAGGAGAGCAGCAGTGCTGAATCCCGAGGAAACTGACTGTGACAGAGAAGAGGGGAGGACTTCCAGCGCTGCCCTTGGCGGACAGGATGCCTGCCTCCAGGGCTCAGGCAGGAGCCCCAGCCCGCAGCTCTGCGCATCTGTAGAGCCAGCTCAATGGCCCAGTCTAACAAGGGAGGCCGGTGGGACACAGGGCTCCCTATCTCAGGTCACCGGATAAGGGATTTTGCCCAGCCTGGAGGCTGGTCTTTGCAAACTTCAGGCAGAGGGTCTGAGTCCCAACCCTGCCTACTATGGAGTGTGGCTCCCAGACCCTCCAGACAGGAAATTTTACTCAGGGAGACTGAGGAACTGCCCGAAGTGGGCCCACCCAGTTCTCACAGGCAGGGACCCGAGTTGCTGCCCCGTTGCTGTGGAGCCTGGACCCCAGCCCCATCTGGCAGGAAGGGCTGGCAAGGACACTTGGAAGTGGCACAACCCAGCAACTCTAGATCCAAGAGGTGGGCAGGCAGGGCTGGTCACATCCGAGCAGAGCCAGTGGCCTTATCCAGCCAGGGAATGGGGTCATAGGTGGACTTGAGCAAAGATCACAAAGTGCATTACTGGTTCTGGAGCCCTTCTCCTTCTGCACCCGGGTGGGAAACTGATCCAACCAGTCTTTTCTGAGGGAGATCAGCCCTGGGATTTCTTTGGAGGGAATGATGCTAAAGCTGAAACTCCAGTACTTTGGCCACCTCATGGGAAGAGTTGACTCATTGGAAAAGACTCTGATGCTGGGAGGGATTGCGGGCAGGAGGAGAAGGGGACGACAGAGGATGAGATGGCTGGATGGCATCACGGACTCGATGGACGTGAGTCTGAGTGAACCCCGGGAGTTGGTGATGGACAGGGAGGCCTGGCGTGCTGCGATTCATGGGGTCGCAAAGAATTGGACACGACTGAGCAACTGAACTGAACTGAACTGAACTGAACCCACTTACTGCTGACTACAGCCTCCAGGCTGCCCAGGCGGTGACCCTTAACACGGGAAGCCGCATGGCCCATGGATCAGCCCTGCTTGCAGGCAGTGCTTAAACAGAGAGCACGGCCTGTGGCTTTCTCCCATCTGGAAGTCGAGCAGGATCCTGGGGGAAGCCTAGGGACAGAAGCCTTCAAACAAGACTGTTGATCAGGGCAGGGAGAGGGCGCAGAGACAAGAGAGAAGCAGACAAGGAACGCGAGTGCAGCCTTGGGGCGGGTCCTTGTTNGGGGTCGCAAAGAATTGGACACGACTGAGCAACTGAACTGAACTGAACTGAACCCACTTACTGCTGACTACAGCCTCCAGGCTGCCCAGGCAGCGACCCTGACACGGGAAGCCGCGTGGCCCATGGATCAGCCCTGCTTGCAGGCAGTGCTTAAACAGAGGGCACGGCCTGTGGCTTCCTCCCACCTGGAAGCCGAGCAGGATCCTGGGGGAAGCCTAGGGACAGAAGCCTTCAGACAAGACTGTTGATCAGGGCAGGGAGAGGGCGCAGAGACAAGAGAGAAGCAGACAAGGAACGCGAGTGCAGCCTTGGGGCGGGTCCTTGTTCTGCCTGAGGGATGTACAGAGCAATATCCTCGAGCTCTTCTGCAGAACTGAAACCCACAGCAAAGGAAGATGCCAGCATTCTTCATTCCAGAGAAGATCACAGCTGGATAACCAGAGAAGACCATCAGGAGCCCACCTGAGGCAGCTTAAAGAAACCAGTCCGCTCATCAGGAGACCGTCTCAGGCCAGGTGAACGGAGCGCAGGCCCTGCATGCACCCTGATCCTCAGCAGCCCTGCTGTTGAGCCACTGCTATAAAAAGTGCTAGTCCCTAAGTTGGGTCTGACTCTGTGTGACCCCATGGACTGCAGCCCACCAAGCTCCTCTGTCCATGGGCTTCTCTGGGCAGGAATACTGGAACAAGGAGTCATGCCATTCTCCAGGGATCTCCCCAGCACGGGGCCTGAACCTGGATCTTCTGCACTGCACCATGAAGCGCGCCACCAATTCCTGCCTGGCTGGGACTCGTAGTTCTGAGAGGCATTAGCCCACTGTGTCTGCCTTTGTCTGGCAAAACAATAAAGCCATTTTTTCCCACTTCACCCAACAGTCTGTCTCTAAGATTTAATTCAGCACTGGTGCATGCAGGCCAAGTTTCGGCATCCATTTGCAGAGCAGTACTGNGAGAGGCATTAGCCCACTGTGTCTGCCTTTGTCTGGCAAAACAATAAAGCCATTTTTTCCCACTTCACCCAACAGTCTGTCTCTAAGATTTAATTCAGCACTGGTGCATGCAGGCCAAGTTTCGGCATCCATTTGCAGAGCAGTACTGGCGACCTCACATAACTGGCATGTTCGGTGCACACTCTTGCCAGTTTCAGTCCCCAGAGACTGCGTTCTGTAGGCCCTGGGTCCTGTCCTCTGCCCAGCTGGGGCAAGGAAGCCAACGCATAGCCCCATCTACTGTTTGGTAGGTACCCGGTAGATACTTACTTCATGCCAGTGACTGAACACTCAGTGCGTACCAGGTGCTGTGCTAAGTCCTGTTACTTCATGCCAGTGACTGAACACTCAGTACATGCCAGGTGCTGTGCTAAGTCCTGTTACTTCATGCCAGTGACTGAACACTCAGTACATGCCAGGTGCTGTGCTAAGTCCTGTTACTTCATGCCAGTGACTGAACACTCAGTACGTACCAGGTGCTGCGGTAAGTCCTGTGCGAGTACCATCTCTTGGTTTATGTATCAATTCAGGAGTTTGTTTCTTTGCCTGTTGTTTAGGTGAGTAAAGTGAAGCCTGGGGAGAAGGGCTTGGCCCAAGTCCTCCAAGGGGGAGCCAGGATTCCAATTCAGATCCATTTGACACTGAAGCCCAAATGTGAAATCAAAACTCATCATCAGATCCAACACCTATATTAACACGAGGTGGGCAGTCACTCCTTGATTATTCTTATCTCCAGGTTTTTTTAATTTTTAAATCTTTGTGTAACTGTGTTAGTAAAATATGCTTTTTAAACACACACACACACACACACACACACACACTGAAATATGAAGGAAGTAGACCCCGGACAAGGCAAACATCCCACTCCTTCCGTGTTCCTCCTGCAGCTGATTTCCACCCCCTCCCTGCAGGCGACTGATAATAGCAGACTCAAGTGTGGCTTTCCTTATCTTTTCAGCACTGACCGCAATCTTTGCTCCCTGAAGAATTCGCCCTGCTTTGAATTTGTCTTGAGACATAAGTCAGATCCTGTCTTCTCATCGTCCCATTCCCTTTCGTCTGGTTAGAGGAGCTGCGGGAGGGAACAGGACACTCAAAAATGATGGCTTGTGTGACAGCTTCAATCTTTTGATAAAGTTTTCTTTTTTCCTTCTCACCCAATTTGATAAATATAAACGAACAAATTCACACTGTACATGGACTTAAATTTAACAAATACCTATTGAAAGTCTATAATTCAAGTACTGATATTACAAATACCTATAAAACAGGACCCCAGTCTTCAAGATGTTCATAGTCTAATAAAGGAGACAATCATAAAAAGAAATAAACACAGTAAATGGAGCTTAGCATGAGAGAGTAAAGAGCCTTTGAAAGCAGATAAGTTGTATTTAGTTATTTATTGCAGCGTAACAGACCACCTCAAAACTGAGTGGCTTTAAACAGTTCACCATTGTCTCTCTCCCAGTTGTGTGGACTGACTGGGCTCAGTGGGCAGCTCTTCTTGGAGTCTAAGCTTTGATTACAGTCAGATGATGGGCGCAGCTGGAGTCATCTGATGACTCAACAAGGCTATATGTCAACGCAGTGCCTAAATTTTTTACTCAATACCTGGCACCTAGTGCCCTTCTTGGCTATACTTCTGTCCATTAGCATAGCCTGGAGTTTACCTGAGGGTTTGATTCTGTCAGAAGAAGAGGGAAGAAGTTGAACTTCCATGCCACTTAGGGTTGTGTCCATAGGAATTATGCATCATTTCTATCTTGGGCTAGTGGTCAGAGCCGTCTCGGGGCCTGTCCAGGTTCAAGGACACAGAGAATTAGATCCTGCCCCTTGGTGGAGGACTACCAAAGGCAATGTCCAAACATAAAATGACAAATGGTGGCGGATACTGTCACAGTCATCTTTGGGAAATGCAGCCTGCCACAAAGAGTACAAGGAATGTGGTAATTAACGTTTTGAGGAGGACGTTTCCTGAAAAAGGCAAAAATTGACCCAAGTTTTGAATACGAAATCAAATTTCAGTGATAAGAAAGATGATAAGCAGGGTAGGTGAAGCGTATTCCAGACAAAGTATAGATGTTGTCCAAGTACATTTCATGCTGAATGTTGGGGAAAGCATAGAGGCATATGTTTGCGCAGGATTATAAAATACAAGGCCAGAGCTTTGGCAAATGGGAGAGGATAGTTAGATGTGGGGGAAACAGTGAAGAATCTTGTCAACTATATTCAAGCAATGGAGAGTGTCTGAAGGAATTAAAGCATATGACCAGTGGGGTTATGTTACTTTTAAGAAAGCTCAAGCTAGTAGTAATGTAAATAATTAAAAAAAAAATGAGGGCAAGAGAAGAGACAAGCAGAGCAGCAGAGCGCTCTTGCCTAGGAGACAGAATGCCTTCACTGCACTTGGGACCAGTCTACCTGGGTTTGAGCCCTGGCACTGGCGTTTGCTGACTGAGTGAGCTTACGCAGTTTACTTGGCCTCTGTGTTTGTCTCTTTTTCTTCATCTGAAAAATAGATGATGCTTTTGAACTGTGGTATTGGAAAAGACTCTTGAGAGTCCCCTGGACTGCAAGGAGATCCAACCAGTCCATCCTAAAGGAAATCAGTCTTGAATATTCATTGGAAAGACTGGTGCTGAAACTGGAACTCTACTACTCTGACCACCTGATGCAAAGAGCCGACTCACTGGAAAAGACCCTGATGCTAGGAAACACTGAAGACAGGAGAAGGGGACGACAGAGGATGAGATGGTGGGATGGCATCACCGACTCAATGGAGATGAGTTTGGGTGGACTCTGGGAGTTGGCGATGGACAGGGTGGCTGGGTGTGCTGCGGTTCATGGGGTCGCAGGGAGCTGGACACGACTCAGCAGCTGCACTGAACATACACGGGGCTGCTAGAGTGATCACATGAGCTGGTCTCCACGCGGCATGCAGAATAGCGTCTGTCATATGCAAAGGTAATATTTTCTGGATTTATTTAAACCCGTAAATCACCAGGCTGGTGCAACAAGAGCTTACCACACACCTGCCTCACTTAATACCTTTAACAACCAGTGAGGCAGGTACATTATCAGCTTCTTTGACAAATGAGGACAGTGAGACATCGAGACTCATGTAAATTTCCCAAAATCAGCCATTTACAATAGAGACCAAATTCAGCAAAGAGAGAATGACAGCAGAAACATGTAGAACCAGAATCAGTTTTCCATTCTAAACCCAATATTTTCCAAACAGAGAATCTATGTATTTCTAATTAAACAACCAAACCATTCCTTTGCAGCGATGATGATTTTTTAAAACACTATCTCTCAACCAAATTATTAAATTTTCTCTGAGTATATGAGTATAAAGCTCACCAGTTGCTAAAAGTTAAATGTATTCAGAACCACAGATCACCGTTTGCTTAGATAGAAAGACAAATTAGACTTCTTATCTGTCCAAAGGAAAATAGCTGACAGATCAATTTTGCATGAAGCTTCGGAGCTTGCGTTTGGCTTTTCTTCAATAGCAGCACCACAGAATACTTCTGAGATCTGGCCTGGTGATTTCTCCTATGCAACTAACATACTCCTCTCAGAAGGCTCAGCCTGAATTAAATGAATCAAGATTTGCAGACCTGAGTACGGAAGCGACTGGCAGCTGGGGAGTGTGACTTCCTTCAAGGCAACGTACTAGCAGGTTTCATCCGCTCTTTCTTCAGCTATTGTTTTGTATCCTGTCGTGATGCAGAAGACACTTCAGTAGGATCAGGAATAAAACTTTAGGAGACATCTCAACTGAAAAGAAGGAAGGAAGGAAAGGAAGGAAGGAAGAAAAAGAAAGGAAGGAAAGAAAGAAGGAAGAAAAAAGAAAGAGAATGGGAAAGAGAAAGACATTAAAAAGTAAAAATAAAAACAGATCATGCTGACAACTAGCCTTTGTGAAGTAGATACTTCTATTTCTTTCTCTGAGACAAGTTTTGAAGGGTTTTGCAATGACCTGATCAGAAACCCACCATGCACACACCCTGGCACGCTGGTGGGCGGCTGTGAAGTGCCACACCCCGCAGGCACCGAGTCCTCCTACCGCCCTGCCCTGCTGCTGCTCCGGCTCTCACCCCCCTTATCCTCTGGAGAAGGGATCTGTGGGAAATGTGTCATCTTCCTTTCACTCAGCCTCCAACCAACTGTTTCACAACCTCTTTTATTTGATCGATATTGCACCCATAAGACTTAGCTGGAAGGGTGGTTTTCATTCAAAACAGTTTAGAAACCATGGGAATCAAATGGGCTAAAAATTCTTCACTTGACTGAAAGGAAATAAAACAAAAAACCCCACAAACTTCTTTTCTCATTCTTTCTCTGTTCCTCTGATTTTATTCCAACCAGATGGAATCAGTGACCAGAACCCCACAAACAGAAACAAAACAAAACAAAAAAACACAAACCAGCTCTAACATGAAATTCTACCTTTTCCACGATGGGAACCTTGTCGCAGAGCTGGGAGGAGAGGTGTTTCTCTGCTCTAACGTGGGGTTCCACCGAGCCCCAGGGAGACAGCAGCCTGTCCTCATCAACACTCCCTCCTGAACCAAGCAGAGGGCAAGACGCAGGATGAAATGCCAGGGGCTTTCTTTGACCGCATTCCCTCTGTTTAAAGAGCTTGGTTTTGTATATATGACTCACATGGGCCAAACAAAGGAAACAGAATCTTCCTCCTTCCCTGAAGTCAGGAAAATTCAATTACTTTAGGATTACTCAGAACTATTATCATCACTTCTGGGGCCACTCACGCCAGGAACCTGGGTTCTTAGCAATAGAACTGAAGTCCCAGCTTCACTCTCTCTGTCACTGTGTTCCGGGGCTTCCCAAACTGTGCTAGAGGCAAAGCATCCGCCTGCCAGTGCAAGAGACGCCAGGGGCCTGGGTTCCATCCTTGGGCCGGGAAGAAGCCTTGGAGTAGGAAATGGCACCCCAGTCCAGTGGCACCCCACTCCAATATTCTTGCCTGGGAAATCCCACGGTCAGAGGAAGCTGGCAGGCTCTCATCCATGCGGCTGCCAAGAGTTGGAGGCAGCTGAGCACACACGGTGTCCTAAACCACGCAGACTGTTGGGGTCTGTTTCTCGGAGCTTGAGGCAGAGCAGATAGAGGGGCCAAGAACCCAAAAAGCCACAGAAGAGATGGCATGACTAACCTGAATGCAGTGCAGGGGCCTGGCTTTAGCAGTGCTGCATGTGCTGGTTGGGTTTCCTAAGGCTGGGAGTCAAGGTTTAATGAGAGAAAGATATCTGTATCGGGCTTACAAGGTGGTGCTAAAGGTAAAGAACCTGCCAATGCAAGAGACGCAAGAGATTCGAGTTCAGTCCCTGGGTAGGGAAGATCCCCCAGAGGAGGGCATGGCAACCCACTCCAGTGTTCTTGCCTGGAGAATCCGATGGACAGAGGAGCCTGGCGGGCCACTGTCCTTACGGTCACAAAGAGTCAGACACAACTGAACGGCATGCATGCAGTTATCCGTATTGATGCAGGAGACACCAAAGCACGCTCTAGGCCCGAGGCCAGAGGGAGGAACTGGTAGGGGAGAAAAAGAGAGAGAGAGAAACGGGGAGAGGCGATCTTGTGTGACTGTGCTCGAGTTCAGATGTGGTCCTGGTGGTAGCTTGCGGAGAGCATTGGAAACAGAGCAGGGACCGGTTCACCCACACCAGGAGGTGTTTAAACAAGGAGACTGCTCACCTGCTGTTCACTTTCCACACAGGAGCGTGTCTCCTCACTTAACACACACTCTGCGGAGACTGCAGACTTCCAGAGCCCTGGACCCAGGTAGGAAAGTTCCACTGGATATCTTATCACCCTTATCACAGGTTAGTGGCTAAAAGCATCACTCAGTAGCCCGAACAAGCCAGAAGAGGCAAACACAGACATTTAGATTCATTTCCCTACAAATGTTTCATGAAAGCTCTGGCAGAGTACTGGGCTGGCCAAAAATTTCCTTCGGACTTTTCCATGCCATCTTACAGAAAAACCCAAACAAAGGTTTTGGCCAACCCAATGGCAGACTGCTATCAATCCCCAGTTTGAATGTTGGTACATGCATTTGGAGTGTGAGACCTGTTTCACAGTCAAAAGCACGTCTGCATTCGCTTCTCTGACAAGTCCCAGTTTTACATTACGTTGAGCAGAAACCAAAGGAGAAGCCTGTTAATCCTTCTGCTAGGCTTTCCGGTCAGGCAGTCAGTTTTTATTGCTGGCTTTAAGAGGTTCACCCTCAGAAACATACTCGGGGAACTGAGCTGGCGGTCCATCACGGAATTCCAGGAAGTCAGGAGGCGGGCGTGGGAACGTCACCCCCGAGGCCGGGCTCGGGGCCGGGGTCGCGGCGGCCAGCTGCCCTCGCAGCCCCTCCGCGGCCGGGCCCTGCGTGCGGGGAGGAAGTCGCCGTGGGCTCAGCGGGCAGCGGAAACGCGTCTGTCTTCGGTGAGTAGCCTGCGCTGGAGGCTTGAAAACCAGCAGCTTCGCGCTGCGCAGCCTGAGGTCAAGCCTTGGAAACGGGCAGGTTGTCTGGAAGCAGGGGCTTCGGAAAGAAGGTGAAGAGGACCACCGGCGTGATCAGGGAGGCCCCATGGCCTTGGTCACAGGGACTAAGGTCTTGCCCACTGTCCGCGCGTGTCTCTGAGGGACCATGGAGCTGACATAGATNCCCTCCGCGGCCGGGCCCTGCGTGCGGCGCCCCGGCTCCCGCGGCCGGAGGGCTGGGCCGCCTCGGAGCGCGGGGAGGAAGTCGCCGTGGGCTCAGCGGGCAGCGGAAACGCGTCTGTCTTCGGTGAGAAGCCTGCGCTGGAGGCTTGAAAACCAGCAGCTTCGCGCTGCGCAGCCTGAGGTCAAGCCTTGGAAACGGGCAGGTTGTCTGGAAGCAGGGGCTTCGGAAAGAAGGTGAAGAGGACCACCGGCGTGATCAGGGAGGCCCCATGGCCTTGGTCACAGGGACTAAGGTCTTGCCCACTGTCCGCGCGTGTCTCTGAGGGACCATGGAGCTGACATAGATCCTTCCTGAACACATTTATTCAAACGACATTTATTGGGTGCTTATCATGAGCCTGGCTGCTGGTTACTGGTGCTTATCATGAGCCTGGTTATGGTTACTGGTGCTTATCATGGGCCTGGTTATGGTTACTGGTGCTTATCATGGGCCTGGTTATGGTTACTGGTGCTTATCATGGGCCTGGAAAACTGGCCGACATGGCACAGTCAAGATCGAAACCAGACACAAAAATCCTTTTTCTAATGTTTGATGGAGACCCCAGCATGTGCCTTGAATTTACTCTTTAAAGTGGATTATAAAGAAAATTTAAACTTGGCTAGAATGAATTTTAGGTTTTGAATTATATCTTTTTGCACAAAATGTTCTCATTACTTCAGTTACTCCAAGGAATGTTCAGATATCCTCCCCAAAGTTAGCTGCAATCTGGACAGTTTAAATATGTGAATTACTTTTTCAATAAGAAAAAATTTCTGATTCTTTTTCTGACCCTGAACATAAGTTTTTCACAAATTTTCAAGTACTTTGTATATGCCTGGTTAAAATGGTAAAAACTTTGTAACAGAGTCATCTACACTCTCTGCCAACAAGAAGACGTTGGATTTTCAAGGACTTGATTCTTTCTCCTTTCATATTTATAAAGAATTCCACAGCTAAAGTGAGGACCTAGTATGTATTAGACCAGATCTTAATTCACTTATGTACATTACTTCTTTAAACCCACACAACCACTCCTTGAGTAGTTACTACTTTATCCCCAATTTTCAGATGAAATTAAAAGTCTTGGATCCAGGAAAGGCTTAAATGAGAATGAGATATGCAATCAGAGGAGTACATCCAGTCCTCTTTTCAACTTGACACAAGTTCCAGAAAATTACTGATGGGTTTAGTTAGTAAAGATAAATCATGAAATTGATACTTGCTCACTTAGGAACTTTTCCAGCCCTAAAGGGCTAAAGGAAATCCCATCTGGCTAAGAGTAAGCTTCTATCCACATAAAAGCAGTATGAAGAAGAAAACCACTGCTTAACTATCCTTGTTTCCTGCCATTGGTTTCCGGAGCTTACCGAGGACGTATTATTTCAATCACCCATATAATGCTGGATTACTCATTTCTTTATACAGATAGCTCATATAATCACATGTATTAAAGCCATAATCTTTGTGAGGTCAGAGCGTTTGTCAGCTTTCAGCTGGACAAACATCAGGAGCTCGAGTCATCCGTTCACGTCTGTACATGATTCACAGCAACCGCCAAAACCTGCACACTCCTTTAATAAATATTGATTTTTTTGTTTTGCACCAGCAAATCTCCTATATGTTAGGGATTTAGTGATTTGAAAAAAAAAAAAAAAAAAAGACAAAATTCTTATTCAAGAAGAGAATTCCAGGCAAGGGAAATAGCAAAGTCAAAACCCCTGAGGTTAGAAATAAGCTTTGTGTGGAACAAAACAGAACAAAACTGAAGTGAGTGTGGGAGCAGGAAATAGCCCAGAGGTTGTTGCAGGTATCACAGAGAGAGAGCTGCTGTCTCCCACTATGGCAAGAGAGGTGGTGAGATGTGGGCACAAGTTTCAGGTCTAATATCAAGGTGTCTGTCTGATAATGTGAGTGCAAAAGTGGCTTCTAAGGTTTGGTTGCTAAGAGGAGGAGCAGGTTTCCTGTGAAGGAGGCCAGCGGTTCTCTGTGGACTCTGGGAAGCATGAGAAGACTATCGTATCAGAAATGTCCTTCAGGCCACTGGAGGCACCTGTCTGGTGCCCAGCACCGAAGCCGCAGATGTGGAATAAGCAGTCTGTGAGCCCAGCGGCCTCACAATCAAATCTGCTTTGCTGGAAGTGATTTTGGCTGCTGGAAACATAGCTCTTGATTCTTTCTGGACTAGTAAGTTATATTTATCAGGGCAGGAATATTCCTTTGTCCATCTCTGAAGTTCCATTCTTTAACTGAATGCGTACCATACCTTTGTAAAGTTGGGCTGAATGTAATCAGTCCAAGCGAGACATACTGGACCAGCACATCAATAAATACATGGTCAGAACAAAGTTCATGTAAGGTGTCTCTTCTGTTTTCCAGGGGCATAAACCTTAGATGCGGCATATAGTACATTCTTAAAAACTAAAATTTGAGAAAGCATATGCTTGCATGCTAAGTCTCTTCAGTCATGTCCAACTCCTTGCAGCCCCACGGACTGTAACCCATCAGGCTCCGCTGTCCACAGGATTCTCCAGGCAAGAATGCTGGAGTGAGTTGCCATGCCCCCATCCAGGAAATCTTCCTGACCCCAGGGATCGAATCTGAGTGTCTTAATTGTCTGTATTGGCAGGTGAGTTCTTTACCACTAGTGCCACCTGGGAAGCCTGAGAAAGTATATACTATGTGCCAAAGTCTGTATAGATGAAAGACTCGTAGGGAATGAGGTACTTGTCAGGTACCTGAGGGTTGAAGTGGTCAGGGAGAATATCCAGGTCTGAGCCTTGCAAGGTAGGTAAGATTCAGAGTCTTGATGATAAGCTGCATGATCACATGTACTATATCATATTTTTATAAACTAAGCCAGTATAGGATATCTGGAGAAGGCAATGGTACCCCACTCCAGTACTCTTGCCTGG
>SJYB01005157.1:797906-825692 GCA_006408585.1 Antidorcas marsupialis | reverse complement strand
AAAAAAAAAAAAAAAAAAAAGACAAAATTCTTATTCAAGAAGAGAATTCCAGGCAAGGGAAATAGCAAAGTCAAAACCCCTGAGGTTAGAAATAAGCTTTGTGTGGAACAAAACAGAACAAAACTGAAGTGAGTGTGGGAGCAGGAAATAGCCCAGAGGTTGTTGCAGGTATCACAGAGAGAGAGCTGCTGTCTCCCACTATGGCAAGAGAGGTGGTGAGATGTGGGCACAAGTTTCAGGTCTAATATCAAGGTGTCTGTCTGATAATGTGAGTGCAAAAGTGGCTTCTAAGGTTTGGTTGCTAAGAGGAGGAGCAGGTTTCCTGTGAAGGAGGCCAGCGGTTCTCTGTGGACTCTGGGAAGCATGAGAAGACTATCGTATCAGAAATGTCCTTCAGGCCACTGGAGGCACCTGTCTGGTGCCCAGCACCGAAGCCGCAGATGTGGAATAAGCAGTCTGTGAGCCCAGCGGCCTCACAATCAAATCTGCTTTGCTGGAAGTGATTTTGGCTGCTGGAAACATAGCTCTTGATTCTTTCTGGACTAGTAAGTTATATTTATCAGGGCAGGAATATTCCTTTGTCCATCTCTGAAGTTCCATTCTTTAACTGAATGCGTACCATACCTTTGTAAAGTTGGGCTGAATGTAATCAGTCCAAGCGAGACATACTGGACCAGCACATCAATAAATACATGGTCAGAACAAAGTTCATATAAGGTGTCTCTTCTGTTTTCCAGGGGCATAAACCTTAGATGCGGCATATAGTACATTCTTAAAAACTAAAATTTGAGAAAGCATATGCTTGCATGCTAAGTCTCTTCAGTCATGTCCAACTCCTTGCAGCCCCACGGACTGTAACCCATCAGGCTCCGCTGTCCACAGGATTCTCCAGGCAAGAATGCTGGAGTGAGTTGCCATGCCCCCATCCAGGAAATCTTCCTGACCCCAGGGATCGAATCTGAGTGTCTTAATTGCCTGTATTGGCAGGTGAGTTCTTTACCACTAGTGCCACCTGGGAAGCCTGAGAAAGTATATACTATGTGCCAAAGCCTGTATAGATGAAAGACTCGTAGGGAATGAGGTACTTGTCAGGTACCTGAGGGTTGAAGTGGTCAGGGAGAATATCCAGGTCTGAGCCTTGCAAGGTAGGTAGGATTCAGAGTCTTGATGATAAGCTGCATGATCACATGTACTATATCATATTTTTATAAACTAAGCCAGTATAGGATATCTGGAGGAGGCAATGGTACCCCACTCCAGTACTCTTGCCTGGAAAATCCCATGGACTGAGGAGCCTGGTGGGCTACAGTCCATGGGGTCACTAAGAGTCGGACACGACTGAGCAACTTCACTTTTTCTTTTCATTTTCATGCATTGGAGAAGGCAATGGTAACCCAGTGTTCTTGCCTGGAGAATCCCAGGGACGGGGAGCCTGGTGGGCTGCCGTCTATGGGGTCACACGGAGTCGGACACGACTGAAGTGACTTAGCAGCAGCAGCAGTATAGGATATCAATTTGAACAAAAAGATTGAACTTATTTGAGCACGTCTTTAAATACTGGATNGTCACTAAGAGTCGGACACGACTGAGCAACTTTACTTTTTCTTTTCACTTTCATGCATTGGAGAAGGCAATGGTAACCCACTCCAGTGTTCTTGCCTGGAGAATCCCAGGGACGGGGAGCCTGGTGGGCTGCCGTCTATGGGGTCACACGGAGCTGGACACGACTGAAGTGACTTAGCAGCAGCAGCAGTATAGGATATCAATTTGAACAAAAAGATTGAACTTATTTGAGCACGTCTTTAAATACTGGATAAATACCTGGAATTTATCATGTATAAATACCACCAAAGAGGAGACTCTCTCTAGGATTTATGCAACTAGAGCTTAAGAGTCTCTCAACTCTTTTTTAGGAAAAAAATTCTAACGATGCACCAGTGGAGTGGATGTCATGCTAACATGTGAGGACTTAAGAGGCCATGGGAAAATCCCCCACCCACTCAAATAACCCCTCTTTCACTTCTCTCACCCACCTCAACAAGAAATGCCCTCATTAAAGGACCACTTCTTTAACTCCAGACAGCTCACTGGTTTTCTGCTTGGAGTCTAGAGGCTTATGCATTTGGTTTTAACGCTTTAATGGACATAAGTGGATGGTAAAAACATCCGACCTTAGATGAGTAAGTGGGGACCCTGAAGTTGAAAGAGGCAGGAAGAGAGCTTAGGAGCTCCAGTTTATCCTGGGATGGATATCTTTTTCTTTCCCTCTCTCTCTGTTTATTATTTGCTTATTTATTTGACTGTGACAAGTCTTAGTGGCAGCACGTTAGGGCTTCCCCAGAATGTTGGGGCACAGTGGTAAAGAACTCGCCTGCCAGTGCAGGAGACACAGGTTTGCTCCCTGAGTTGGCAAGGTCCCCTGGAGGAGGGTGTGGCAACCCATTCTAGTATTCTCGCCTGGAGAATCCCATGGACAGGAGCCTGGAAGAGTCCATAGCATCACAGAGAGTGGGACATGCACACACGTGGGAGCCAGTTCCCTGACCAAGGACCCAACCTGCGCCTCCTGCATCGGCAGCGTGGAGTCTTGGCCACTGGACTGCCAGGGAAATCCTTCTTGTCCTTTCTTGAGTTTTGTAAACACAGTCTCTCACCCATATCATTTTGTTTGTTTTTAAAGCATCCGGGAAAAGACTGAGAAGCAAAGAGTAGCTTCCTTCCTCTGCGAGAGACGCCCGAGCGTCACAGGCAGTGGCTCCTCACGCCGCAGCCTGGACTCCCCCTCCCCTGCCAGGCCCCGCCTCTGCTTGCCGCCACCTGCCTTTTGCTCCCACGTCTCCCCCAAGCGCGCCGGCACAGCTTGTACATGTTCACTGAGGGAGCTTGCTGACTCTGCTCTTCACACCGAAACGCCAGAGGGAAAGCAGGAGAGCTTTTAAATATGAAAGCACGTAACAAATGGAGCGCGAGCCACCTCTTGTCCGCTACAGTGTCCACTGTGAATGCCCCACGGTCGCCACACTGTGGATCAAACCCTCCTGGTTCTGTCCTGATGTCAAAGCATCTAGCTAGAGAAAGGAGAGCTCCGCTCGAAGAGGATGAGAATTCGGGGAATTGGGCAGCTAAATAGAGAAGTCCCTCTAATGAAGATATCGGAAGAAGTATCAGTTTTTGCTGGTTACCCTTCTTGAGACTTGGCACATTTGTGGAATCTTTGAGCTACACTAGGTTACTTTGTACGAAAGCTGACCAACTTTGCAAAAGAATATAAGTACCATCTCTGGTAGAGGAATTAAGATCCCACAAGCTGCATGGTAAAACCAAATAAATAAAAATAATAACAAAAGTAACAAACAGACATTGCCTGCTCTAAAGTCCTGTTAAAATGGACTAGCCTTATTCCTCTAAGGTCATCCTTCTTATATCTAAAATTAGGGGGCATAATTCAGCAAGCAAGCCTAAGAAGACTCTGAAAGTTGGAAAGAAGTCAGTAGATGGACTGGGGTGGTGGGACTTGAGGACCAACATGATATTGAGGTCTGAGGTTTCCCTTCCTCACAAACATCTTGAGCAACGTTCTGCAGAAGCCTTTATCTCAAAACTGGTACAGATGAAAACATCTCCATGGAAAGTCTGTTCTCTTCTCTATTTTTAAAATCAATGTCTCACCCTACTCTATCCAAAATAGGAATTGAAAAAAAGCTCACCACCGCTATGACCTCTGAAGTTCCAGCAGACCCAGCTGAGATTTGGCTTTCACTCCCCAACCTCCGCGTGGAAGCAGGTGGCAAGCTCTGATTCCCCCTGCCCACCCAGCAGGACTGGGGCGCAGAGACCTTCCAGTTCCTGTCAGACAGAACCAGGAGGTGCTGACTGCCCCTCCCGGGCACCGCTGACCATGGTCAGCTCTTTCACTTCCTGTCTGGCTGAAACAGGCTGTGTTCTGGTTCTCACATCAGGACAGTATCAGTAGAGTCCAGCAGCTGACCAAGCCTTCACCCTGCGTCAGCAGACTTAACCAGGTGGGTAAGGTGGGGCTAGTCACCGGTAGGTTTCACCAGTCACCAGCATCCATTCCCATCTGGCACTGAGACTGAGCGTGGTGAGGAAACTCGGGACTAGTCATCACTCCGCTATCTCTGCTTCTCAGGTGGCGCTAATGGTAGAGAACCGGGCTTCCAGTGCAGGAGACGTGAGAGACAGCGTTTCTATCCCTGGGCTGGGGAGACCCCCTGGAGCAGGGCATGACACCCCAGTGTTCTCGCCTGGAGAATCCCATGGACCTGCCATGGGATTGCAGTCCATAGGGCTGCACAGAGTCAGACACCACTGAAGTGCGTTAGCGTGCATGCTGCGCCAGCAAGGTCCAGTGGGTGGCTGTCCCCACACTCACTCAGGAGCAAGGAATCTCAATAAAGCAGTATTAACAAGGGCTAGCCAGCCCTTCTGCTCCCTTCTTCTGGTGTCTCTGGGGCCAGATGGGGAGTTGAGACATAACACTATCCAGCATCAATAAGGCATCGATGGGGCAGAGTGAGGTAATCTGAGGTGCCCTGCTTTCACTGGGAAGCTGTTGGGGGGGTGGTGATGAGACAGGTGAAGTTGCACGCCACCATTCTCAGTGAGACTGCAAGAGCAAATGCTCCACTTTTGCTGGAGTGATGTTGGCAGGACTCAGTGGAAAGATAAACATACCATTCCTTCGGTACTTGCACTACGCATCAATAAGATGGCCACCTGCTAAAAGAAAAGACTAAATAGGTGCCGACGTCTCATGATGTAATATCCAAAAATGACCAGGAAGCAGGCAAAACCCACATATCCAGAACCAGGAAAGTCACTATATGAACAAGGAAATGCAATCAACAGATGCTAACATTAACGTGAGTTAGGGTTAGGGTTGGAGAAGGAAATGGAAACCCACTCCAGGGTTCTTGTCTGGGAAATCCCATGGAGAGAAGAGGATGGCGGGCTGCAGTCCATGGAGTCACAGAGTCTGACCCAACTGAGTGACTCAGTGCCTAAGCACACCCGGGCTAGAATTATCTGCAAGGATTTCAAGGACATTATCAGTTGCTTCAACAATCAGTTACCGATTCTCTTGAAATGAATGAAAAACAGAAAAGTCTCATAAAACAAATAGAAGTTATAAAAAAAGAACCAAATAGAAATTATAGGACTGACATAGGTAATCAATAAGCATAATAAAAATGTGTTAGATAAAGGTGATAGAAGATAGAATCAGTGAACTTGAGGACAGGTGATAGAATTTATCCAATCTGAACAACAGAGCAACTGGAAATATAAATGAGCAGCACCTCAAGGATCTTGAGACAACAAAAGCATTCGTTTTTCTCATCTTTGGATAATATCTCAGAAGGAGAGAGTGCATCAAAATGTTTCCCCAGAAATAATAACAGTAAACTAAATTTGGCATAAGGTATATAGGCTGACAGGTTTAAGAAACCGAGGGAACCTCAAACATGATAATCCAAAGAAATATAAGCCAGCCTGCATTGTAATTAAGTTTATGAAAATTTATGATAAAAGTTTTGAAAGCAGCTAGAGAAAAATAACAACCCATCACTTGTAGAGGAATATCAATTCTTATCTGAAGCCATGGAGGCCACAAAGAAGTAGGCTAACATGTTTCTAAAGTACTGACAGGAAAGAACTGTCACCTGTGAATTCTGCATTTGGTGAAAATACATCTCAGGAATGAAGGAAAATAAGGATATCCTCAGATAATGTAACACTAAGAAGAGACATTGTTAGCAATCTTACCCCTAATGAATAGCTAAAGGGAATTCTTAAACAGAAAGGAAATGATACAGAGGAAAGCTTGGGCTCTATTATCCATTCACTCATTTGGCTATATTGCATGTGAGATCTTAGTTCCTTGACCAGGGACTGAACAGCCCACTGCTCTTCCAAATAATCCACGAGGCAAGAATGAAGTCTTGAACCCTCACATTAAGACCGAACTTTATCTAGCCCTTACATGTGGATGTAAACACAGGCAAGTGGCTTGACAGAAGGCCCTCACTCCTGTGGGCTGGGAGAGGGAACCACCCCAGAGATGTGCCGGGTGAATTACAGGCTGCGAAAGGGGGAGCTGACTCACTGGAAAAGACTCTGATGCTGGGAGGGATTGGGGGCAGGAGGAGAAGGGGACGACCGAGGATGAGATGGTTGGATGGCATCGCTGACTCGACAGGCGCGAGTCTGAGTGAACTCCGGGAGTTGGTGATGGACAGGGAGGCCTGGCGTGCTGCGATTCCTGGGGTCGCAAGGAGTCGGACACGTCTGAGCGCCTGAACTGAACTGAACTGAACTGAAAGGGGGAGGGTGAACGGGGAGCCACCGTTTGTCCAAAGGTTTGCCGTCACGGGCACAGGGCTAGACTGCCTCCAGGAAGCATCTCGTTTCCTCCTCACTAAGGTTAGCTGAGTCCTGATTTGCCTCATGTCATGACTCCGGAAGACTATACATCCTCTGATTAGTGACAAAGGTTTTACTGTCCTAATTTGCAGTGTGGAGTTATTGAGGCAAGTAGCCAACAAATAGTACATTCCAGGTCACCCCAAATGAGATCGGGGTGAGATAAATTTGGAGTTTGGGACTGACGTGTGCACAGCTGTTGTTGCCGTTGTTCAGTTACTAAGTAGCGTCTGGCTCTTTGCGACCTCAGGAACTGCAGTGCACCAGGCTCCGCTGTCCTCCACTGTCTCCCAGAGTTTGCTCAGATTCATGTCCACTGAGTCAGTGATGCTCTCTATCTAGCTCATCCTCTGACATCCCTTTCTCCACATTACTATATATAAAACAGATAACCAACAAGGACTTACTGTATAGCACAGAGGACTGTTCAAAATCTTGTAACAGCCTATATGGGAAAAGATCTGAAAGAGAATGAATATATATATAACAATCACTCTGCTGTACACAGGAAACTCACATAACATTGTAAATCAACTAGACTCTACTATAAAATAAAGGTTAAATTAATTTTCTTTAAGAAAATAGACTTTATATCAGAACACAAGAACACATCTTTATGAATTCCCAGCTAAGCAAATTTTTCTCAGACCTAAGTATAGAAGAAACCTTTTTAAAGATAGAAATTCTTGAGAATCTTTAAATGTATATCCTAAAGGATCCTCCCAGCACAGCTTGAGAAACACTTAACTTGAACAGAGAAAATCTAATTCTTTGAAAGGATCCTTCAACTAGGCTTCCCAGGTGGCTCAGGGGTAAAGAATCCTCCTGCCAATGCAGATTACTCAAATTCAACCCCTGGGTCAGGAAGCTGCCCTGGAGAAGGAAATGGCAACCCATTCCAGTATTCTTGCCTGGAAAATCCCATGGACAGAGAAGCCTGGCAGGCTACAGTCCATGGGGTTGCAAGGAGTCAGATATGACTTTGCGACTAAATCACCACCACCATCTTTCAATTGCAAATCAGTTCTGCAAAGAAAGGGTATCTTTATAACTGGTAAGATATTTCTAAAGAGTAAGGTACTCCTAAAAATACATACAATAAGTTTATATTTTAATTAAATTAAAGTTTAAAATAAAAAACTTTTCATAAGTTTCACAAGCATCCAAGTACTTTTAGACCCTGGTTTTAAGAAATAGCTTGCTAGGAAACATCATACCTCCAAATTACACTTACGTTGTGTTTTGAGGGAGTCCGCTCCTAAGAAGGCAACTGACTATACTTTCCCTTTTGTCAGAACTGATGTTGGCACCACTCCAGCCGTTCTTTACACAGGAGACTCTGAAGTGTGCTGCCCACTTTGAGGTTATGAGGGATGGCTGCCAAACTCTAGATCCACTATTTATTTTTCTAATTAGCTCCTAATAGGTGATGCTTTTGTGTTTCTCCTTAAAATGCAGAGAAGTGTGCTGCAGCTGTAAAGGTCTATGTTCAGCATTCAAGGCCCATCTGGCCTGAAAGGATGATAGACTCTTTAGTGCTTTCCCAGAAGAGGGCAATTGGTTTTCTGTTTGCAGTCTATTGTGCTGTTGGTAAATCCTAGGTTTTTCTCTTATGCACATAAGTCAAAGGAGGAGGAATTTGCTTCTGGTTCAATCAGTATTTCTCCCGGAAGGTAGGAGAGAGCCCAGGAGAGCTGTTAATCCAGCCTGCTGGGGTAGGATACGGCATGAGTGCAGAGGCAGCCTTCTAAAGCAGTGACATGAGTGGTGGGGCTCGATGATATATAGACTTCACCTGCTCTGCAACCAGAGCCTATAATAAAGTTTACAGTTTATAAAACACCATCCTAAAATATTTATGTGGCTCTGTAGGTGAATTGGATCTGTTTTTCAACTCTGTATGCAATCATGCTGTACAAAAGCCACTGACCTTTATAAAGGAAAATATGGTGCTTCTCCTAAGCTGTTCGGTGAATTTAATGTTCTAAATTTAATGCTTTACTTGACTGGGGGTTTTGTGTTCTGGGGATAGTTGAGGGAAAGAAGGAGAATGGTGAAAAAAAAAGGTTGGCTCCCTTAATATGTAGAGAGTAATTCTCCTTTTGCACTTCCTTAAAATGTTGACTATCCTCTGAAGTAGCACTAATGGAAAATATTTTCATCATCACAGGAAGGTTTATCTCTACTGTCCAATATGGTAGCCACATGTGGTTACTGATTACCTGAAATGCAATCAGCGTAATTAAGGAACTGAATTTTAAATCTTAAATTTAAACTTAATTTAGATTTAAGCAGTTACACATGGCCAGTAGATTTTCAAGCATTAATTTTAATGTTTGTGGTTATTGGATTCTTTATAAACATTTTGAAAACAGCCTGTTTCTACCTAGAAAGCTGTTTAATGCAAATACACTTTCCAAGTGTTCACAGATCATCTGATTCATAACTGTGGGTCTGTAGATGTCTGTGCACCCTGAGGACTTACATTCTGCAGTGAGATACATGAGATTTGAATTATGATCACAACAAGCTGTGTGAATTGAGTTAGATAATATTCTTAAAATGTGTTTTTTCATCTGCAAATTGAGCATATTAATAATACCTACTTCATAGACTTGTTGAGAGGGTTAAATGAAAGCATTAATCATCACTCTTAGGTTAATGGTTGAATCTATGAAAGAAATAATAGAACCATTTCATGTCTTAATTAAAAGGGACTTTATGAAGTTTGGTCTGTACCACCCAGTTTCTGTCAGAAGAATGGAGCCACTTATAACTACCATGGGAACATGGTATACATAACAAGAATTAGATCTTACACACATATGGGAGCGGATGAAGAAAGGAAGGTCTACAAGGAGGAAGTGGAAATTCAGAAAAGAGTAAACCATTTCAGTCTTAATCCCAAGGACATGCCCTTTGTGTGCCAGTGCCATACTGAATCTCAGACAGAGTTTTGGGTGCAGTAGCAAAGAACAGCTTTATTGCTTTTCAAGGCAAAGAGGGACACAGCAGTTCATGCCCTCAGACGTTATGTGTCCCATCCTGGGAGGATTTGGTGAGGCGTTCTATAGCAGTGTTCAAGAGCAGGCTTCCTGGTAAGGATCAGGGTGTGTGCTGTAATCTGGCCTCATATGATCCTGGGAGCGCCTCTGATTCTTGAGGTCATCAAACTATGACTTAAACTCTGGAATGAGGAATGGTTCCCCAAGTACTAAACCCCCCATTTGTTGTGGGCTTCATGTCTGTAAAGATCCCCTTCATGGATCACAGCCTTGCCCTGATGAAAGGACTTGCATAACTCAACGAAGTTATGAGCCATTCTGTGCAGGGCCACCCAAAATGGACAAGTCATAGTGGAGAGTTTTGACAAAACGTGGTCCGCTGAAGGAGGAAATGGCGAACCACTCCGGCACTCTCACCGCGAGAGTCCCACGGACAGTGCGGAAAGACAGAAAGATGCGGCACTGGAAGAAGAGACGCCCAGGTCGGGAGGCGCCATGTGCTCCTGGGGAAGAGCGGAAGACGGCTCCAGAGAGCGCCACTCCCCTGGTGGCTCAGAGGGTAAAGCGTCCGCCTGCAATGCGGGAGACCTGGGTTCGATCCCTGGGTCGGGAAGATCCCCTGGAGAAGGAAATGGCGGCCCACTCCAGTACTCCTGCCTGGAGAATCCCATGGAGGGAGGAGCCTGGTAGGCTACAGGCCATGGGGTCGCAAAGAGTCGGACACGAGTGAGCGACAAACTATTAAGCCAGCTGGCAGGTTAGCTCAGTTGGTTAAAGCATGGTGTGAATAACAAATAGGTCCAGAAAGAATGTGGCGTCTGGGCCAAAGCAGAAATGATGCTCAGTTGTGGATATGTCTGCTGGCGAAACTAAGTCCAATTCTGTAAATAACATTATTTCATAGGAACCTAGAATGTTAGGTCCACGAATCAAGGTAAATTGCACATGATCAAGCAGGAGATGGCAAGATTGAATATCAACATCTTAGAAAAGTGAACTAAGATGGATTGGAATAGGTGCATTTAATTCAGATAACCGTTATATCTACTACTGTGTACAAGAATCCTTTATAAGAAATGGAGCAGCCTTCATAGTTAACAAGAGTCCTAAATGCAGTACTTGGGTGGGACCTCAAAAAGCACAGAATGATCTCAATTTGCTTGTTCTATACAGTCAACAAAAACAAGACCTGGAGCTGACTGTGGCTCAGATCATGAACTCCTTATTGCAAAATTCAGTCTTAAATTGAAAGTAGGGAAAACCACTAGGTCATTCAGGTATGACCTAAATCAAATCCCTTATGATTATACAGTGGAGGTGACAAATAGATTCACGGGATTAGACCGGATAGAGTGCCTGAAGAACTATGGGCCCATGTTTGTAACACTGTACAGGAATCAGTGACCAAAACCATCTCAAAGAGAAAGAAATTCAATAAAGCAAAGTGGTTGTCCCAGGAGGTTTTACAAATAGCCAAGGAAAGAATATAAGTGCAAGACAAGGGAGAAATGGAAAAACATACCCAAATGAATGCAGGGTTCCAGAGAATAGCAAGGAGAAATAAGAAGGCCTTTTTAAAATGAACAATGCAACAAAGTAGAGGAAAAGAACAGAATGGGAAAGATAAGAGATATCTTCAAGGGAACTGGAGACATGAAGGGGACACTTCATGCAAGAATAGGCAGGATAAAGGACAGAAACAGTGAGGATCTAACAGAGGCAGGAGAGATTAAGAAGAGGAGGCAAGTATACACAGAAGAACCATACAAAACTTTTTAATGGTGTGGTCACACACCTAGAGCCAGAAATCCTGGAACGTGAAATCAAGTGGGCATTAGGAAGTATTACTACAAATAAATCTAGTGAATGTGATGGTATTCGAGCTGAGCTATTTCAAATCATAAAAGATGATGCTATGGAAGTGCTACACTCAATATACCAGCAAATCTGGAAAACTCAGCAATGGCCACAGGACTGGAAAAGGTCAGTTTTCATTCCTATCTCAAAGAAAATCAATGCCAAAGATTGTTCAAACTAAAGTACAGTTTTACTCATTTCTCATGCTAGCAAGGTAATGCTCAAAATCCTTCAAGCTAGCTTCAGTCCTTGAACTAACAACTCCCAGATGTACAAGCTAGGTTTCGAAGAGGCAAAGGAACCAGACAAATTGCCAAAGTTCTTTGGATCATGAAAAAAGCAAGTGAGTTCCAAAAAAATCTGTTTCTGTTTCATAGACTATGGTAAAGCCTTTGACTGTGTGGATCACAACAAACTGTGGAAAATTCTTAAAGTGATGAGTATCAGCCCACCTTACCTGCTTCCTAAGAAACCTGTATTCAGGTCAAGAAGAAACAGAACCAGATAAGGAACAATTGACTGGTTCCAAACTGGGAAAGGCATATGACAAGGCTGTATATTGTTCCTCTGCTTATTTAACTTATATGCAGAGTAGACGATTTGAAATGCAGGGCTGGGTGAATCACAAGCTGAAATCAAAATTGTCAGAAATTTCAACAACCTTACATATGCAGATCCTACCCTCTAATGCAGAAGGCAAAGAGGAACTAAATAGCTTCTTAATGAGAGTTAAAGAGGAGAATGAAAAAGCTGGTTTGCAACTCAACATTCAAAAATCTAAGATCATGGCACTGGGTCCCATCACTTCATGGCAAATAGAAGGGAAAAAATTGGAAGCAGGGACAGATATTATTTTCTTGGGATCCGAAATCAGTGAGGACAAGGCCTGCACAATAAATAAAAAAATGCTTGCTCTTTGGAAGGAAGGCTATACCAAACTTAGACAGTGTATTAAAAAGCAGAAACATCATTCTGTTGCAAAAGGCTCATACAGTCAGAGGTGGGATTTTTCCAGTAGCAGTGTACAGACAGGAGATTTGGACTATAAAGAAAGCTGAGTGGTGAAGGATTGATGCTGATGTATTGTGGTGCTGGAAAGTATGTTGAAAGTCCCATGGGCTGCAAGGTTGTCAGTCAGTCAATCCTAAAGGAATCCAACCCTGCATATTCATTGAAAGGACTGATGCTAAAGCTGAAGCTCCAATACTTTGGTCGCCTGATGTGAAGAGCCAACTCATTGGAAAAGCTCTTGATGCTGCGAAAGATTGAAGGGCAGGAGGAGAAATGGGTAACAGAGGATGAGATGGCTAGATGGCATCAGCAACTCAACTGACGTGAATTTGAACAGACTCTGGGAGATACAAAAGGACAGAGAAACCTGGAGTTCTGCCGTTCATGGGGTCACAAAATGTTGTGCAGGTCTTAGCAGCTGAACAGCAGCAACAGTATAGCCCAAAGACATTGCGATCTGCACCCCTTGGGGAGGACGAGGCCCTGCCTCAAGGCTGCACCGTTGTGTTTTGGATGCTCTTCCCTTGTCTTTGCGTCCTCTTCCTTCCTTGATCAGCAATGGTTTGAACTTCGCCTTTGAAGCTCAGGGAAGGTCATGAAGGCTGCAGCCTATTTCCTCAGAAGCAAGAAATGTAGGACAGAGAATGAATTCCATATCTAGGAGCCCCACAATGTCTTGCTTGATTTCAGTCTGAAATGCTGAAACACATGGACGAGTCAGAGTTTGCAGGAAAATTCAAGAAGGGAAGTATGTGGACATCCAACTGGGCCATGAAGGAAGAGGTAGTTGGAGGACTGTGGTAACTGCCTCTTCTGAGGAAGCTGGGGTCTCTCCGGGCTTGTGCCTGGTGGCGGGCAGTGGGTCAGTGCTGGCTGACTGGACCAGCAATTATAGTGACAAGATTTACTCAGATTGTGAGGAGAAGGAAGACAGCTGTTGTTCATGGGACACTTTCGGTCTGTGGTCCCAGGATCTGATTGCCAAGTTCCTTCAAAGAGCAATGGCCTCGTCTTCATTTCTACCTTCCAATCTTAAATGAGTTTCTTTCTTGACCAACTCGATTCTGAAACCACACAGGAAAGGTATTCTGATGTGGACAAAAAAAAAAAAAAAAAAGAATGTTGCCTGCCATCAAGACATGAGCCACTGCAACTGCCACCTGCCCCTGGCACTGTGCCCTGAGGGGGATTCAGGATGGAGAAAACAGGATGCTGGTTCTAGATAATTAAGATGCTCATCAACGGAATAATTTCAATGTCTCAGACTTTTGCATTTTCCCATACATAGAAAACTATTAAGATCTTTAACTTGAGATGTCTGGTTTTGGGGGTTAGGTTTAGTTTTTTGGTGTTTAACTCGTTCTTTTTTTCAGCTGCTGCTGCTAAGTCACTTCAGGTGTGTTCGACTCTGTGCGACCCCATAGATGGCAGCCCACTAGGCTCCTCTGTCCCTGGGATTCTCCAGGCAAGAACACTGGAATGGGTTGCCATTTCCTTCTCCAATGCATGAAAGTGAAAAGTAAAAGTGAAGTCGCCCAGTCTTGCCTGACTCTTAGCAAACCCCATGGAATGCAGCCCACCAGGCTCCTCCATCCATGGGATTTTCCAGGCAAGAGTACTGGAGTGGGGTGCCATTTTTTCCAGCAAAAACTCCTATAATGTTAGCCATGTTGATAAAACACATTCAAGCACATAGCTCATCACCTTATTTTACAAATGATTTTGATTTTATTATTTGCAAGTTATAATGATTTTAAAATCATTTACACATGATTTTATAATAAACACCACCACCAGCACCAAAAGTCGCTCAGTCGTGTCCGACTCTTTGCGACCCATGGACTGTAGCCCACCAGGCCCCATTCTCCAGGAAAGAATACTGGAGTGGGTTGCCATTTCCTTCTCCAGGGAATCTTCCCGACCTACGGATCGAACCCACGTCTCCTGCATTGCAGGCAGACGCTTTAACCTCTGAGCCACCAGGGAAGCCCCTTATAATAGACATATGCTCCTTAATTTGCAAATGAGTTTCAGAATATTCTGTTCGTGACTGGCACAAGAATGTCTAGTGGGGGTTGTGATTAGGACACTGGTTTCTTGATCCTCAGTACCTGGAGGACTCTGTCAGTACACAGCTGGAAAGCATGCTTTGGAGCCATTCAACTGCTCTTTCTCTTATGCTGATGAGAGAGGATAAAGGCCTGAATAACATCCAAAGACAGTTCACATTTCCATTCAAAGACAGTGACTCCAGTGGAACCAGCGAATTGATCACTGGCAATCACAGAAACACCTCAAGGCTAAATTACTCCTAGAGCTTTCTATCTCCCTGTGGATTATTAGCCTTTGGCTGAATTCAGGTATNGTTCGTGACTGGCACAAGAATGTCTGGTGGGGGTTGTGATTAGGACACTGGTTTCTTGATCCTCAGTACCTGGAGGACTCTGTCAGTACACAGCTGGAAAGCATGCTTTGGAGCCATTCAACTGCTCTTTCTCTTATGCTGATGAGAGAGGATAAAGGCCTGAATAACATCCAAAGACAGTTCACATTTCCATTCAAAGACAGTGACTCCAGTGGAACCAGCGAATTGATCACTGGCAAACACAGAAACACCTCAAGGCTAAATTACTCCTAGAGCTTTCTATCTCCCTGTGGATTATTAGCCTTTGGCTGAATTCAGGTATATCTTTATAAAATAAAAGATTAGTATCACCTTCTCAGCAAAAAAGACTGAGGCAAATTATTGTGCTCACATTTACCCATTGTGTCCGCCCCGCACCCCCCCAAGAAGATAAATCAATCCGCATTTTCTTTGTGACAAACTTGGCAGAAATAATGGTGTATAAGCAAAAGAAATGCGAGGGAATTATTTATGTAATGGAGATTTTTTTCTCATAAATTGTCATATTATAAATAGTTGCCAACCTGTTGGATTTTCCTAAGGCTGTGCTCTTTGCTTTTATCAACTTTATATATGATTTATGCAGGCAGATGCATCAGATTGAGAAACGATAAAGAAAATGTGACTTGCCTGAAAACTGAATCCAGAGATAAGCTTGTGAGTTTTAAAGCATTGAATCCGAATATAAAATTTCACTGTAACGATGATATAAAATTTATGTTTTTTTCACCCAAAAATTGCCATGTAAAATACTGTATATTTAATCACCAAAACTTTGTGATGTTGATATTACATTGTTCATTTTGCACAGAAAAATACTTAAGCCTCAAGGATATGCAGCAACTATTTTACACTGCTGTCCAAGCTAGTGGTGAAGATGGGTGTGCCTGCCAAGAGATGCAGGAAGCTACAGATAAGAAGAGTTTGTCAGGGATCTTAAGAGCTGCAATTCAGGAGGCACTGCTTCAACAACTCAGATCTGCTCCAAGGGAAATAGAGGACGGCAGGCGCTATAGGGCGAGACACAGTGCTATTCCAGAGAAGCTGTGCGGGCTGTTTTTACATAACTATGAGTGGTACCAGTGAAACAGGAGGGAAGGGGGCAGGGCACAACTTTGAAAGAAAGACATAGCCTGGAGGCACAACACAACTGATTAGAATCGAATGAGTCCAAGATGGCAGAGAAGTCAACTTGACTAGACCTTGATCTTCGGTATAAGCTCCTTGTAATACATCAGCACATCAGCAAGCTAAATGACACAGCCAGAGGTGCCATGACAGTCCCCAAGTTGCGAAAGACGAAAAAGTGGGAGGCAGCTCAGTACCTGGAAATTTCTGCCCCTTCCCAAAATTGTTGGAATAATCCTCCTACTCATTAGCCAGTGAAATTACTCAGCCTGTAAAAGATAACCACATTATATTTCCAGGCCACACCTGCCCTCGGTGATGGCCCACACTCTGTGGAGTGTGTTTCTCGCTGAATAAAATCTACTTCTTACCTACCACTTAGTCTCTCAGTGAATTCTTTCTGCAACGAGACACAAAACAAACATGAACCTCAGTCAGTCAGTTCAGTTAATAAGTCATGTCCAACTCTTTGAGACCCCAAGGGTGGCAGCACACCAGGCTTCTCTGTCCATCAGCAACTCCCGGGGCTTATTCAAACTCCTGTCCATCCAGTTGGTGATCCATCCAACCATCTCATCCTCTGTCATCCCCTTCTCCTCCCACCTTCAATCTTTCCCAGCATCAGGGTCTTTTCAAATAAGCAGTTCTTCACATCAGGTGGCCAAAGTATTGGAGTTTCAGCTTCAGCATGTCCTTCAAATGAATATTCAGGACTGATCTCCTTTAGGATGGACTGGTTGGATCTCCTTGCAGTCCAAGGGACTCTAAAGAGTCTTCTCCAACACCACAGTTCAAAAGCATCAATTCTTCAGTGCTCAGCTTTTTTATAGGCCAATTCTCACATCCATACATGACTACTGGAAAAACCATGGTTTCGACTATATGGACCTTTGTCACCAAAGTGATGTCTCTGCTTTTTAATATGCTGTCTAGGTTGGCCATAGCTTTTCTTTCAAGGAGCAAGTGTCTTAATTTCATGGCTGCAGTCACCATCTGCAGTGATTTTGGAGCCTCAAAATATAAAGTCTCTCATTGTTTCCCCATCTATTTGCCATGAAGTGATGGGAGCAGATGCCATGATCTTAGTTTTCTGACTGTTGAGCTTTCAGCCAACATTTTCACGCTCCTCTTTCACTTTCATCAAGAGGCTCCTTAGTTCATCATTGCTTTCTGCCATATGAGTGGTGTCATTTGTATATCTCAGGTTACTGATATTTCTCCTGGTAATCTTGATTCCAGCTTGTGCTTCCTCCAGCCCAGCATTTCACATGATGTACTCTACATATAAGTTAAATAAACAGGGTGAAAATATACAGCCTTGATGTACTCCTTTTCCTATTTGGAACCAGTTTGTTTCTCCATGTCCAGTTCTAACTGTTGCTTCTTAACCTGCATGCAGATCTCTCAGGAGACAGGTCAGGTGGTCTGGTATTCCCATCTCTAGAAGTATTTTTCCAGTTTGTTGTGATCCACACAGTCAAAGGTGTTGGCATAGTCAATAAAGCTGAGTAGATGTTTTTCTGGAACTCTCTTGAGTTTTTGATGATCCAGCGGATGTTGGCAATTTGATATCTGGTTCCTCTGCCTTTTCTAAATACAGCTTGAATATCTGGAAGTTCAGGGTTCATGTACAATTGTAACCTTGCTTGGAGAATTTTGAGAATTACTTTGCTAGTGTGTGAGATGAGTGCAACTGTGTAGTACTTTGACCATTCTTTAGTATCGCCTTTCTTTGGGACTGGAATGAAAACTGAACTTTTCTAGTCCTGTGACCACTGCTGAATTTTTCAAATTTGCTGGTATATTGAGTGGAGTACTTTCACAGCATCATCTTTTAGGATTTGAAATAGCTCAGCTAGAATTCCATCACCTCCACTAGCTTCGTAGTGATGCTTTCTAAGGCCCACTTGACTTCACATTCCGGGATGTCTGGCTCTAGGTGAGTGATCACACCATCGTGATTATCTGGATTAGGAAGATCTTTTTCATATAGTTCTTCTGTGTTTTCTTGCCATCTCTTCTTAATATCTTCTGCCTCTCTTAGGTCCATACCATTTTTGTCCTTTCTTGAGCCCATCTTTGCATGAAATGTTCCCTTGGTATCTCTAATTTTCTTGAAGAGATCTCTAGGCTTTCCCATTCTATTGTTTTCCTCTATTTCTTTGCACTGATCACTGAGGAAGGCTTTCTTATCTCTCCTTGCTATTCTTTGGAACTCTGCCTTCATAATGGGTGTATTTTTCCTTTTCTCCTTTGCTTTTCACTTCTCTTCTTTTCACAACTATTTGTAAGGCCTCCTCAGACAGTCATTTTGCTTTTGCATTTCTTTTTCTTTTGGATGGTCTTGATCCTTGTCTCCTGTACAATGTCACGAACCTCCATCCATAGTTCATCAGGCACTTTGTCTATCAGATCTAGTTCCTCAAATTTATTTCTCACTTCCACTGTATAAATGTTAGGGACTTGATTTAGGTCATACCTAAATGGTCTAGTGGTTTTCCCTACTTTCTTCAATTTCAATTTGAATTTTGCAATTANTGCTATTCTTTGGAACTCTGCCTTCATAATGGGTGTATTTTTCCTTTTCTCCTTTGCTTTTCACTTCTCTTCTTTTCACAACTATTTGTAAGGCCTCCTCAGACAGTCATTTTGCTTTTGCATTTCTTTTTCTTTTGGATGGTCTTGATCCTTGTCTCCTGTACAATGTCACGAACCTCCATCCATAGTTCATCAGGCACTTTGTCTATCAGATCTAGTTCCTCAAATTTATTTCTCACTTCCACTGTATAAATGTTAGGGACTTGATTTAGGTCATACCTAAATGGTCTAGTGGTTTTCCCTACTTTCTTCAATTTCAATTTGAATTTTGCAATTAGGAATTCATGATCTGAGCCACAGTCAGCTCCTGGTCTTTTTTTGCTGACTGTATAGAGCTTCTCTGTCTTTGGTTGCAAAGAATATAATCAATCTGATTTTGGTATTGACCATTTGGTGATATCCATGTATAAAGTCTTCTCTTCTGTTGTTAGAAGAGGGTGTCTGCTATGACCAGTGTGTTCTCTTGGCAAAACGCTAGCCTTTGCCCTGCTTCATTTCATACTCCAAGGGCAAACTTGCCTGTATCTCTTGACTTCCTGCTTTTACATTCCAGACCCCTACAATGAAAAAGGCAACTTAGGCGAGTGTTAGTTCTAGAAGGTCTTGTAGGACTTCACAGAACTGTTCAACTTCAGCTTCTTCAGCGTTACTGATCAGGGCATAGACTTGTATTACCATGATATTGAATGTTTTGCCTTGGAAGTGAACAGACCGTTTTCTGTCGTTTTAGAGACTGCATCCAAGTACTGCATTTCAGACTCTTTTGTTGACTATGATGGCTACTTCATTTCTTCTAAGGGATTCTTGCCCACAGTAGTAGATACAATGATTATCTGAATTAAATTCACTCATTCTAGTCCATTTTAGTTCACTGGTTCCTAAAATGTGGATATTCACTCTTGCCATCTTCTGTTTGACCACTTCCAGTTTACCTTGATTCACTGACCTGACATTCCAGGTTCCTATGTAATACTGTTCTTTATAGCATCAGATTTTACTTCCATCACCAGTCACATCCACAACTGGGCGTTGCTTTGCTTTGGATCCATCCCTTCATTCTTTCTGCAGTTCTCTATTGTTCTCCTGAGCCTCAGTAAGTGCAGACATCAGGTGAGTGATTCTAATTAAAAGACCATGCATTCAAGTCACAAGCATGGTTTTGGCTGGTTTCTAGTCCTAGCCTCTTGGGTTCAAGTTCCAAAGTGGGTTTTGGCTGGGTTCATGCCCTGGTGTATGGGTTCAAACCCCAATCTGAGGTAAACAGTTTCACCAGCAAGCATTCCGTCACTTGCCAGCAGTAGATTGACTGTTTAGCTGTGATCTTTAAGGAGTAAAGAAAACGTTCCAGGTAGCTTTGGATGGCTTTTGGATGTCAGAAGTTTACATTGCTCTTGGAGATGAACATGTATAAGTTTATAGTTCAAATTTCCTCCCTTTGATGACTCCTTCTTTGGAAAGCATTGATGATAAATCATTTTATGTGCTAGTACTCATTTGTTAGTATCATTAAACAAAAGTCCCTCAGAACCAGGAAGTTTCATTGTTTGTATGTCAAGTCCCACAGAAGAGGAAAAGGGACCAAGAGTCATGATCTTCAGATAATAATCACGTTCAAGCAACAAGGAGATTTTCAGGAAGAAAGACTAGGCATCGTCCACACCTGAAATAATGACATACTTAGTCCATTTTTTATCTCTGGTATAAATTGTGGGATATTTTTAGTTGAGTAATTCAAGACTTTGCACACTCATAATTTTAATACCCTGAGTAGCTGAGCAACAGCAAGAAATACAGAGCATCATTAATTTAAGAAGGACAAAGAGAGAACATATGAGGTATCTGAATGACACCCAAGACCCTTTAACATCTGATGAAATGTACTTTTATTGACTATTTCATCCCAACCAAGAATCAGAACCATCCATATCCACACAGCTTACTGTCTGTATTAACATGACTTTAAGTTACAAATAACTGTATTTCATTACAGACAGTTCCCGAAAGGCCCATCAACTCTTCAGTTGAAAGGATCAAATGATAGTGTGTACTCTAAGACTTTCTTAACCTCTTGCTTCAAAATATTTGCCTTGATGCTGTGTACAAATCCAAAATTATATGTCATTACAACTTTCATATTTAAAGACCTTAAACTTGATTTTAAAATCTCAATAAATAATCAAAATTTCCTCTTCACTCAGTCCATCACTACTACTGAGGAAGAATATCTTTTCCTGAGGTAAGCAATAAACTCGACTTTGTTTTATTGGCTAGTCATTTTTCTGTTTGGGGAACTCTGCCTCTGGCTCAACTCAGCCAATATTAGAAAATTCACAGCTCACTGAATGTTCCATTCTCAATCACACCCTGTTTTCCCCACATATCTGTTTCTACCCACCTGCCTGAAATGCCTGATTCCACACCCTCTTTCTTTATCTGACAAGCTTCAAGTTAAAATTTAAGATCAATTTGATTGTTATGTGAAGTCTCCTTCAACAATTACAGTTGGAGATAATTATTTCTCACCTGGTTGCTACCAAAGAAATTTGCCCATAACTCAGTTATTATAACTCCATTCTATATTATAAATATATGCATGTTTTCATGCATATATTTGGTATATGCATGGTAGTATACATATATTTGGTATATATATTGATAGTATGTACACTTCCTGAAAGCAAATAACATTAACATTTCTTTTACCTCAGTCTCCTAAACAACAGATTTATTGACTGACATGTTATAGCTATGCACTTGTTATTTTTTGAGGAAATGAATATATAGGCAGCATGTGTCTTTTTAATATTAAGTACTCAAAAATTAAGTTATATTTTTAAGAGATTGAACAACTGGAATCAATGATTTGGCAAGGTAGTGATGAAAGAAAATGTGGAACATGGCTCCCTACTGTTTTTTTCCCTATAAATACACCTATGAGACAGTTTAATTTATAATTAAGCACAGTCCGAAATTAATAAGAAGAGATAAGAATAAAATAGAGCAACTTTAACATATGCTGTAATAACAGCTATGTGGATGTGGCCTCTTTTTCTCAGAATATCTTACTGTACTGTTTTCCCCACCGTCTTCTTCTGATGATGTACCGACTTGGTGAGATGAAGTGAAATGAATCATGGAGGCATTTTGATCACTGTATTAGGCTATTACTGACCTTCTGATGATTTGCCAGAAGGGGGTTCACTTGCTTTGGGTGATCCTGGATGACTGAACTGTGACAGAGTTGATGGCTGGATGTCAGGAGTGGATGATGTCGAGTGGTTGGAGAACTGAGGTGAGACAGAGCAGAATGGCAAGAGGTTTCATCACACTACTCAAAACAGCACACAGTTTAAAATGAATTATTTCTGGAACTTTCCATTTAGTATTTCGGGACCTTGGATGAACTCGGGTAATAGAAACCAGAGAAAGTGAAACCGTGGATAAAAAGGAACGAGTCTGTGGTCTAAGCCTCAGGGCCTTTGGTAAAGTCTCTTTCCCTTTCAATCTTTAGAACGACACTCTGCTTATTCTCCAATACATTGCTAGCTCACTGTCATTTTTTAAAGTCAGGTATTTCAGAGCTGATTTTCAGATCCAGAGAGTAGATATTGTGCAAAATGGGAATGGATTTTACAGAAAGCTCAGGTTGAACATTATTCACTAAAGATTCGTCTACCTTCCCTATTCACTGTACATTTTAGCTCTTATTTCTCCTCCATTCAGTAAGGAAAATTTGTATGTAAGTTAAATATAGAATCTTCTTGGGTCAGAAAGAAAGAGATAGCCAAAGGACCTATATTTTAGAATTGCATATACTATATTCTAAATACAATTCTGAATAATTTACTGTTGCTAACCTTAGATATGCAGATGACATCACCCTTATGGCAGAAAGTGAAGAGGAGCTAAAAAGCCTCTTGATGAAAGTGAAAGAGGAGAGTGAAAAAGTTGGCTTAAGGCTCAACATGCAGAAAACTAAGATCATGGCATCCGGTCCCATCACTTTATNGGGCTGGAAGAAACACTAGCTGGAATCAAGATTGCTGGGAGAAATATCAATAACCTCAGATATGCAGATGACACCACCCTTATGGCAGAAAGTGAAGAGGAGCTAAAGGGCCTCTTGATGAAGGTGAAAGAGGAGAGTGAAAGAGTTGGCTTAAATCTCAACATTCAGAAAACGAAGATCATGGCATCTGGTCCCATCACTTCATGGGAAATAGATGGGGAAACAGTGGAAACAGTTGTCAGACTTTATTTTTGGGGGCTCCAAAATCACTGCGGATGGTGACTGCAGCCATGAAATTAAAAGACGCCTACTACTTGGAAGAAAAGTTATGATCAACCTAGATAGCATATTCAAAAGCAGAGACATTACTTTGCCGACTAAAGTCTGTCTAGTTAAGGCTATGGTTTTTCCTTTGGTCATGTATGGATGTGAAAGTTGGACTGTGAAGATGGCTGAGTGCCAAAGAATTGATGCTTTTGAACTGTGGTGTTGGAGAAAACTCTTGAGAGTCCCTTGGACTGCAAGGAGATCCAACCAGTCCATTCNTAGATGGGGAAACAGTGGAAACAGTTGTCAGACTTTATTTTTTTGGGCTCCAAAATCACTGCAGATGGTGACTGCAGCCATGAAATTAAAAGACGCCTACTACTTGGAAGAAAAGTTATGACCAACCTAGATAGCATATTCAAAAGCAGAGACATTACTTTGCTGACTAAAGTCTGTCTAGTTAAGGCTATGGTTTTTCCTTTGGTCATGTATGGATGTGAGAGTTGGACTGTGAAGAAGGCTGAGCGCCAAAGAATCGATGCTTTTGAACTGTGGTGTTGGAGAAAACTCTTGAGAGTCCCTTGCACTGCAAGGAGATCCAACCAGTCCATTCTGAAGGAGATCAGCCCTGGGATTTCTTTGGAAGGAATGATGCTGAGACTGAAACTTCAATACTTTGGCCACCTCATGCGAAGAGCTGACTCATTGGAAAAGACACTCGTGCTGGGAGGGATTGGGGGTAGGAGGAGAAGGGTACGACCGAGAATGAGATGCCTGGATGGCATCACGGACTCGATGGACGTGAGTCTGAGTGAACTCCAAGAGATGGTGATGAACAGGTAGGCGTGGTGTGCTGCGATTCATGGGGTCGCAAAGAGTTGGACACGACTGAGCGACTGAACTGAACTTGTGATACATATATGAACAAAGTTATGATTTTCATCTATGGTGTTAATATCTTAATATAAGGGAGAAAAAGACAAGAAGTCAAAAATAAACATATAAATAGAGTTTTAGAGGTTATAGGGCCATGAAAAAAAAGTTGGGGAAGTTCTCAGGGATTGAGAGTACCGACAAAAATGCTGTCAGTTAATATTTTAGGCTTTGCAGACCGTAGTGTCTCTGCGGCAACTCCTATAACACAAAGGCAGCAAAGATAATATGTCAATGAATGAGTATATCGGTGCTTCAATAAAACTTTACAGAGACAAGCAGCTGGCCTGATTTAACCAATGGGCTGTAATTTAAAGACTCTTACAGAATTAAACATCTCTCGAGAATGACTCACTGAGAACATAGGATTTGAGCAAGCTTACTTTCTGTTCCAGTGTCCTATATAATTTTAATCGTTATTGTTGTCATTGTTCAGTTACTCAGTTGTGTCCAACTCTTTGTGACCCCATGGACTGCAGCACACCAAGCTTCCCTGTCCTTCCCTATCTCCTGGAGTTGCTCAAACTCATGTTCTTTGAGTTAGTGATGCTATTCAACAATCTCATTCTCTGTTATCCCCCTTCTCCTCTGCCTTCAATCTTTCCCAGCATCAGAGTCTTTTTCAACAAATCAGCTCTTTGCATCATGTGACCAAAGTATTGCAGCTTCAGCTTCAGCATCCAAACTTCCAATGAATATTCAGGACTGATTTCCTTTAGGATTGACTGGTTTGGTCTCCTTGCTGTCCAAGGGGCTCTCAAGAGTCTTTTCTAGCACCACAGTTTAATAGCATCAATTCTGTGGCACTCAGCCCTCTTTATGGTCCAACTCTCACATCCATACATGACTACTGGAAAAACCATAGCTTTGACTATATGGATGTTGGTTGGCAAAATGATGTCTCTACTTTTTAATACGGTGTCTAGGTTTGTTGCAGTTTTTTTCCCCCCTAAGGAGCAAGTGTCTTTTGATTTTGTGGCTGCAGTTGCCATCCACAGTGGTTTTGGAGCCCAGGAAAATAAAATCTGTCACTTTCCATTTTTTTCCCTATCTATTTGCCATGAAGTGATGGGACTGGATGCCAAGATCTTACTTTTTAGAATGTTGAGTTTGAAGTCAGATTTTTCATTCTGCTGTTTCACCTTCATCAGGAGGCTCTTTAGTTCTTTTTTGCTTTCTGCCATTAGAGTGGTATTATCTGCATATATGAGGTTGTTGACATTTCTTCCAGCAATCTTGATTCCAGCTAGTGCCTTATCCAGACAGGCATTTTACATGATGTACTCTGCATATGAGTTAAACAAGCAGGGTGACAAAATACAGCCTTGATGTAGTCCTCTCCCAGTTTGGAATCAATCCATTGTTCCATGTCCGATTTTAACAGTTGCTTCTAGACCCACATACCGGCTTCTCAGGAGACAGGTAAAGTGGTCTGGTATTCCCATCTCTTGAAGAATTTTCCATATTTTTGTTTTTTGTGTGTGTGATCCACACAGTCAAAAGATTTAGTGTAGTCAGTGAAGCACAAGTAGATTTTTTCTGAAATTCCCTTGCTTTTTCCATGATCCAGAGGATGTTGGCAATTTGATCTCCGGTTCCTCTGCCTTTCTTAAATCCAGCTTGTACATCTGGAATTTCTTGGTTCACATACTGTTGAAGCCTGTTTGAAGGATTTTAAGCATTTTCTTGCTAGCATATGAAATGATCACAATTGTATGGTAGTTTGAATGTTTTTCAACATTGCTCTTTGGGATTGGAATGAAAACTGACCTATTTGAATCCTATCACCACTGCTGAGATTTCCAAATTTGCTGGTATTTTGAGTGTAGCACTTTAACAGCATCATCTGTTAGGAATTTGAAATAGCTCAACTGGAATTTCAACACCTCCACTAGCTTTGTTCATAATAATCTTCCTAAAGCTTACTTGACTTCACATTCCAGGATGTCTGGCTCTAGGTGAGAGATCACACCATCGTGGTTACCTGGATCATTAAGACTTTTTTTTTTTTTTTTAAATAGTTATTCTGTGTGTTTGTGCCACCTCTTATTAATCTCTTCTGCTTCTGCTAGGCACTTGCTGTTTCTGTCCTTACATTTATCACATTAATATGTTTTATCTGGATGCTTGTTGTCAAGCTTCGTTTTTATCTCTCCTAATGAGTATTTAAGGTGCCATGAGGGTGAGTGAGCTGGCTTCCTCTTTTCTCAGCATCTAGAATGGTAATAGCACATAGTATATATTTGTTAGGTGAATGAGTGAAGAGTGAATACTAAAGAGAGCATCCTCTTTAGTTTCAGCAAAGTATAATCATGAAAGATTGAGGTGTTTGTTACTAAATCTTCTGAGTTTTTAGAGAAGACAGAGACATAAATTTATGTTTAAAATTTCTCAATTTCAAATGACTGTAACTGATAAAAAACCCTAAAATATTTGCGTATCGAACTGAATACTTCTCAAGCTAGTTATCCAGGACTTCCACATATATTTATGGAGTGAATCATTTAGCGATTTTGCTTGTGTTTCTTTTCTACACTGTGCAGTATGAAAGGTGAATTAGGTGATTTGTTTAGGTCAGTGGGTAGTTAGTAACAGTATAGATTGTGGTTACTTCTTAAGACTTCCAATATTCTCTCCTGTAAGAATTATACATGTTAAAATTCTATTCACTATGGAAGCAATATGCTCTCCTAAGGAAAAGAGTACAAATTTCATGGATAAGCTTTTGGAATCTGTGTAAACCTATGGAATATAATTTTGCACTTCTTTACTTAGTTTTGTTCTACAGGGGTGGAGTTCCTGCATCTTTGGATTTATGTGGTATAATTTTCAAATAAACTAAAAGTCAAAGGATCATATTTCATTGATTTTTAGTGTGTCTTCTAGTTCTGTGCCTAACATGGTATTTAATAAATATGTATTGTTCTGAGAATGAAGTCTCTATTAATTATGATGTTTGAAAAATGGGTGTAATGAACATTTTGAGTAACTGTGTCATCTGGGAAATTACTCATGTCATGGATTTTGAATATTTAAAAACACAAATTCAATACATGTAACTTTGACTGACCTAAGGGCCCTAAATGAAAGTGCTATATTATACTAATTGTAGGTATATTTATTATACATTTGATATGTGCTCTAATTATTTTATATTTGTTTTTATTTTATTTTTAGAAAAAGTAGAAACTATTACTAAGACTATGATTATACCAAAGCCACATGAACCATGAAATTTCAAAAAACTTTGGCAGTTTTCTATGAGCTTACCCTCAGATGTACTTAGTAATTTTAGTGTGTTTCTTAGTATTTAGGACTATTTATTTTAGATAATTTTAAAGATAACAGAAAAGGAAAATGAATGATTGTCTAACCTCTGAGACATAAGGCAAGAGATCTAACACTGACGTTTTTTGTTTATGATGTTCTGCTTTGGAAATCAGATTTGGGCTTCCCTTGTGGCTCAAATGGTAAAGAATCTTCCTACAATGTGGGAGACCTGGGTTTGATGCCTGGGTTGGAAAGTTCCCCTGGAGAAGAGAATAGCAACTCACTCCAGTATTCTTTCCTAGAGAATTCCATGGGCGTAGAAACCTGTTGGGCTGCAGTCCATGGATTGCAAAGAATCAGACACGGCTGAGTGACTAACACTTTTACTTTTTCACTTTGAATGACGGGATCAGTCATGTCCGACTCTTTGTGATCCTGTGGACTGTAGCCTACCAGGCTTCTCCATCCATAGGATTCTCCAGGCAAGAATACTGGAGTGGGTTACCGTTTCCTTCTCCAGAGGGTCTTCCTGACCCAGGGATCGAACCCGTGTCTCCTGCATTGGAGGCAGACGCTTTAACCTCTGAGCCACAGGGAAGCCCTTTGAATAATATATTTTGTTATGAATATTTCTGTAGTATGCTTATGTGCATGTGAATCTATTTTGCTTTAAGGGACAAAAATATTACAGATACTTAAGATATGTATATAGTATTGAGGACTTATTTCTTTAAAATCAAATTATTAATCTTTGCTTATAAATAGTAGCATAACTAATAATACTGCTAATTTTAGTTTTTCCTACATTTTTTTTCCCTTGATATAAAATTCACATATAACATTAGGTTAACTTCAGGTATACA
>SJYB01005157.1:771373-791784 GCA_006408585.1 Antidorcas marsupialis | reverse complement strand
TTTTTTTTTTTAAGATTCAACATATAGTGAGATCATAAGGCATTTGTCCTTCTATGACTTATTTCACTTAGTACAATGCCCTTAAGATCCATTTGTACTTTCACAAATGACAGAATTTCCTTTTATTTTATGGCAGAATAATACTCCATTATATAAATATCATATTTTCTTTATCTATTCGTCTGTTGATGGATGTAACAATTTAGATTGCTTCCATGTCTTGGTTATTATAAACAGTACCAGAGTAAACATGGAATGCAGCTATATTTTAGGAGTAAGTCTCTCATTTCCTTCAGATAAATACTCAGCGATGGAGTTGCTGGATCATATGGCAGTTATTTTTTAATTGTTTGAAAAATTTCCATACTGTTTTCCATAGCGGCTGCACCAGTTTGCATTCCCACCAACAGAGCACAGGGTTTCTCTTTCTTCTGACATCCTTACCAACACTTATTAGTTTTTTGTCTTTTAAGAAAAGCTATTCTAATGGGCATGGGATTATCATGTCATTGTGGTTTTGATTGGTATTTCCCTGATGACTGGTGATATTGAGCCTTTTTCTTCTGTACCTATTGACTGCATGTCTTCTTAGGATAAAATTCTGTTCAGATCTTCTGCACTTTTTAGATATAGAATTGTTTGTTTTTTTGCCATTGAGTCATATACTTTCCTTGAATATTTAGTATTAATACCTTGTCAGTTATATGATTTGAAAATATTTTCTTCTGTTTGGAAGATTACAGTTTTATTACATTAGTGGCTTTCTTTGCAACACAGAAGATTTTTAATTTGAGGGAATTCCACCTACTTATTTTTGCTTTTGTTGCCTTTCTTGTGATGTCAGATCCAAAGAATACCACTAAGACTGATGTCAAGAAGCTTGTCATTTTTGTTTTCTTCTAGAGGTCTTATATTTGCAAGTCTATATCCAAGTCTTTAATCATTTTGAATTAATTTTTGGGTACAGTGTAAAATAAGGGCTCAATTTAAATATTTTGTATTTGGCTGTCCAGTTTCCCAGTGCCATTTATTGAAGAGATTATCCTTTTCCCCATAGTATAATTTTGGCTCCTTTACCATAAATTAATTGGCTATGTATGTGTGTGTTATTACTGGATTCTCTATTTGGTTCCATTGATATGTGGCTGTTCTATATTAATGCTATACTTTTTTGATTACTAAACCTTTGTAATATAGTTTGAAATAAAAAATCGTGATGTCTCTAGCTTTGTTATCCTTTCTCAGGATTTCTTTGGCTATTTGGAGTGTTTTGTCATTACATACAAATTATAGGATCATTCTAATTCTGTGAAAAATGGCATTGAAACTTTGATAGAAATTGCATTGATTCTGTAGATTTATTTAGTTAGTATGCAGAATCTATCAATATTAAATCTTTAAATCCATGAACATGGAATCTTTTTCCTTTCATTTTTGTTGTTTTCAATTTCTTTCATCAATATCTTATTCAGTGTAACTGTCTTTCATTTCCTTGTTTAAATTTATTCATGGGTATTTTCTTTGTATTTTTGCAATTGTAAATGAGATTTTCTTAATATTTTCTTTCTGATAGTTATTAGAGTATAAAATGAAACTTATTTTTTATGCATTTATTAATTCTATAGTGTTTCTTTTTGGTGGAGTCTTTAGGGTTTTCTATGTATAATATCATGCCATCTACAAATAGACATTTTTATTTCTTTTTTTCCAGTTTGGATGCCTTTCATTTGTTTTTATTGCCTAATTTCTCTTGTTATAACTTCCAATTCAATGGTGAATAAATGTGGCCTTAGTAAACATCTTTGTCTTATTTCTGATCTTAGAGGAAGAGCTCTCAGTTTTTAACCTTAGGTCCAATGCTAACTGTGGGCTTCTCAAATATGCCCTTATTATGTTGACCCCTCTATACTCAGTTTGTTGAGAGTTTCTATCACAAACAGATGTTGAGTTTTGTGAAATGCTTTTTCTGCTTCTGTTGAGATGAACATATGGTTTTCATCCTTTGTTTTGTTAATGTGTTACACTGATTCATTGATGGATGTTGAACCTACTTTGCATCCCTGGGATAAATTCCACCTGATGATGGTGTGTGATCCTTTTAATGTATTTTTTAATTGTTTGATAATAGTTTGTTGAGGATTTTTCACCTCAGTTCACCAGGGATAATCACCTGTAATTATTTTTCCTTGTAGTGTTCTTGGTTTGGTACCAGGGTATAACACTGCCTTGTCAAATGAATTTGGAAGTTTCATCTCTGTTTCTATTGTTTGGAAGAGTTTGAGAAGGATTGGCATTAGCTCTTTAAATTTTTGATAGAATTCATGAGTGAAGTCATCTGGTCTTGGACTTTAGTGTGTTTGGAGGTTTGATTTACTGATTTAATCACCTTATTAGTCTGGTCTGGTTGGATTTTCTAATTTGTGTATAATTCTTGGTAGGTTGTACATTTTTAGAAATTTATTTCTTCTAGGTTGTTTAATTTGTTGACATATACTTGCTCATAATAGTCTCTTATGCTTTATACTTCTATGATATCAGTTGTAACATCACTTTCATTTCTGATTTTATTTATTGGGGTAATATCTATTTTTTTATTGATGAGTTGCTAAAGGTTTATCTGTTTATCTTTTAAAGGTATAGAACAGTTTTTATTTTTACTGATATTAACAAATGTATTTTTAGACTATGTATCATTTATTTTTAGTCTGACCTTTATTTCCTTCATCCTATTAACTCAGAGCTTTATTTAGTCCTCTTTTCTATTTTCTTAAAGTTTAAATTTTACTTGTTTGAGATCTTTTAGTTTACTAATATGGGTGTTTATTGCTATGAACTTCCCTCATAATTGCTTTTGCTGAATCCCATAAGTTTATTTCTGTTTTCATTTGTCTCAAGGTATGTTTTCATCTCTTTCAATTTTTTCTTTGAGCCTTTAGTTGCTTAATATCATGTATTACAATTTTCTTCTTATAATTGATTACTGTTGTTGTGTTTGAAGAAACCTGATATGTTTTAAACATTCTTAAATTCATTAAGATTTTTTTGGTGGTCTAAAATCTGATTTATGTGAGAGAATGTTACATGCACACTTCAGAAGAAAGTGCATTCTGTTGCTTTTTATTGTGATAGTCTCTATATGTATGTGATATTTGTCTGACCTATTATGTCATATAAAGCCAATGCTTTGTTACTGATTTTCTTAATTTAAAAAACTTATTTATGCAGCTGTGTTGGATCTTCACTGCTGTGTGGGCTTTACCTAGTTGTGGCAAGCAAGGGCTACTCTCTAGTTGTGGTGTGATGGGCTTCTTGTGGTGGCTTTTCTCGTTGCAGAGCATGGGCTCTAGGGTGAATGGGCTTCAGTATCTGTGGCATGTGGACTCAGTAGCTGCAGCTTCCAAGATCTAGAACACAGCCTCAATAGTTGTGGCAAACAGGCTCAGTAGCTTTGTGGCATGTGGGATCTTCCTGGATTGGGGATTGCACTGGTGTCTCCTGCACTGGCAGGCAGATTCTTCACCACTGAGACACCAGGGAAACCCCTCTACAGGTTTTCTATTTGGGTGATCTATCTATTGATGTAAGTGGGATAGTAAAGTCATCTACTGTTACCATATTTCTGTCTATTTCTCACTTTGAGTCCTTAACATCTAGGTCCTCAAATAATATTTAATTTATATTTAGGTGTTCCTGTGATGGGTGCATACATATTTACAGATGTTAAATCTTTTTGTTAAACTGAAATCTTTATTACTGGATAATGGCCTTTGTTGTCTTTTATTAGAGTTTTTTTTTTTCCTTTAACTTAAAGTCTATTTTGTCTAATATAAGTATAGCTACTGCTGATCTCCTTTAGTTTCCATTTCTGTGGGATATCTTTTCCATCCTTTCTCTTTTAGCTTGTGTGTGTCCTTGTATGTGAAACGAGACTTTTGTAGGCAACATATATAAACGTTTTTTAAACATTCATTTAACCACTCTGTCTTTTGACTGGAGAATTTAGCCCATAGATAGTTAATGTAATTATCAGTAGGTATAGACTCATTGTCATTTTCTTAATTGTATTCTCNATATTTACAGATGTTTAATCTTTTTGTTAAACTGAAATCTTTATTACTGGATAATGGCCTTTGTTGTCTTTTATTAGAGTTTTTTTTTTTCTTTAACTTAAAGTCTATTTTGTCTAATATAAGTATAGCTACTGCTGATCTCCTTTAGTTTCCATTTCTGTGGGATATCTTTTCCATCCTTTCTCTTTTAGCTTGTGTGTGTCCTTGTATGTGAAACGAGACTTTTGTAGGCAACATATATAAAGGTTTTTTAAACATTCATTTAACCACTCTGTCTTTTGACTGGAGAATTTAGCCCATAGATAGTTAATGTAATTATCAGTAGGTATAGACTCATTGTCATTTTCTTAATTGTATTCTCTTTTCTAATTCATTTCCTCATTCTACTTTTACTCTCTTCCCTTGTGATTGAATGACTTCTCTAGTGGTACGCTTAAATCTCTTTCTCCTTAGTATATCTGCTCTTGGTTTTCGCTTTGTAGTTACCATGAGGCTTACATATAACAACTTATATTTATAAGTCTATTTTAGCTCATAACATTATCATAACACATTCTATAGTGCTACCTATTTACCCCTCCTCTCACACACTCTGATTTTGATGTCACAGTTTACAGTACTTTTACTTGTATTTTTTCAGTCTCTAAGTCATATCTGACTCTTTGCAACTCCATGGACTGCAGCATGCCAGGCTTCCCTGTCCTTCCCTATCTCCTGGAGTTTGCTCAAACTCATGTTCTTTGAGTTAGTGATGCTATCCAACCATCTCATTCTCTGTCATCCCTCTTCTCCTCTGCCCTCAATCTTTCCCAGCATCAAAGTCTTTTTCAGTGAGTCAGCTCTTTGCATCAGGTGGCCAAAGTATTGCAGTTTCACCTTTAGCATCCAACCTTCCAGTGAATATTCAGGGTTGATTTCCTTTAGGATTGACTGGTTTGATTTCCTTGCTGTCCAAGGGTCTTTTCTAGCACCACAGTTTGAAAGCATCAATTCTGTGGTGCTCAGCCTTCTTTATGGTCCAAATCTCACATCCACACATGACTACCAGAAAAAAAACATAGCTTTGACTATATGAACATTGGTGGGCAAAGTGATGTCTTTGCTTTTTAAAACACTGTCTAGGTTTGTCATAGCTCTTCTTCCAAGAGGCGAGCCTCTTTAACTTCATGGTTTCAATTATTGTCCACAGTGATTTGGAACCCAAGAAAATAAAGTCTATCACTGTTTCTAGTTTCTCCCCATTTATTTGTTATGGGAGTGATGGGGCCAGATGCCATGATCTTAGTTTTTTGAATGTTGAGTTTTAAGCCAGCTTCTTCACTCTCCTCTTTTACCCTCATCAAGAGGCTCTTTAGTTCCTCTTCGCTTTCTGCCATTAGTGGTATCATATCAATTAACAGATTGTAGTTATTTCTACTATTTTTGTCTTTTGACTTTTATACTACCTTTATAAATTATTAACCCCTCAACTTCACCACATTATTCTTCTACTGTGTATTTCCCTCTACCAATAAGATTTATTGGAGAAGGCAACGGCAACCCACTCCAGTACTCTTGCCTGGAAAATCCCATGGACGGAGGAGCCTGGTAGGCTGCAGTCCATGGGGTCACAAAGAGTCAGACACTTACTGAACGACTTCCGTTTAACTTTTCACTTTCATGCATTGGAGAAGGAAATGGCAACCCACTCCAGTGTTCTTGCCTGGAGAATCCCAGGAACAGGGGAGCCTGGTGGGCTGCCATCTGTGGGGTTGCACAGAGTCGGACACGACTTAGCAGCAGCAGTAGCAGCAGTAAGATTTATATTTGCATACATTTTCCTATTACTAATTAACATCATTTTGTTTTAACTTAAGAAAGTTCCTTAACATTTCTTGTAAGGCCACTTTTCTAGTGGTGGTGAACTCCTTTAGCTTTTGCTTGTCTGAAAACTTTTTATCTTTCCTTTGATTCTGAAGCACAGCTTTGCTGGGTATTCTTTCTTGGTAGCTTTCCCTCCCCCCGCCCCCAATACTTTCAATATATCATACCACTCCCATTTGGCCTGCAAAGTTTCTACTGAAAATTGCTGATAGTCTTATAGGATTCCTGTATCTAACACGTGTTTTTTCTCTTGTTTCTTTGTGAGATTCTTCCTTGTCTTTAGTTTTTGACACTGTAAGTATAATGTGCCCTGGCTTGGGTTTCTCTGAGTTTACCCTATTTGGAAAAATTTAAACTTCCTGGATCTACACATCTGTTTCCTTCCCCAGGTTTAGGGACATTTTCAGCTCATTTATTATTCAGATTATTTATTTAAATAAGTTTTCTTCCCTTTACTCCATCTCTCCTTTTGGGAATCCTGTAATGAACATTTGTTCCTCGTATTTTGTCCCATACGCCCTTAAGATATCTTCACTATTTTTCATGTTTTTCTTTGTGCTACTCTGTTTGATAAATTTCTGTGTCTTGTCTTCAAGTTTGCTGGTCTAGTCTTCCATTTCATATCATCCATTGTTGAACTCATTTTCTAGTTCAGTTACTGTATCCACTAGCTATGTGACTTTTGTTTATACAGTCTTATATTTTCTATCTTTTGTTGAAACTCTCAGTTTGTTCATGCATTATTCTCTGGACCTTGTACGCATCATTACAATGATTATTTTGAACTCTTTATCAGGTAAATAATTTGTCTCCAATTTCATTAAGGTCTTTTCTGAGGGATTTTCTTGTTCTCTCATTTGGAAAACATTCCTCTGTTATTTTACTTTCCTTGATTCTCTGTGTTGGTTTCTAGTCCTTCTCTTTCCCAGTCTTGAAAAACTGGTTTTGTGTAGAAGATGATACTCCAGGTGATACTGGAGACCTGGGGTTGGACAGAGGGAGAGTTCAAAAATAGTACCTACCAGTCTCCATGGCCTTTCTAGAGTATTTCATTTAGCCCCTAGATGTGGATTAAATTAGAGGCCTATCCTTCAGGCCAAAGTTTTAAGATCTGCAGATGGGCCTCTTTCACAGAAATTCTGGACTCTTCAGTTGAGTGCTGCCTTGAAGGTGGCCACAGTAAGTTTGTGTAAGCTCTTTAAATACTGTTTCTTCATTTCCTATGGTCTTGTAGTCACAAGCCCTGTTAATTTTCAAAGTTAGATGTTTTGAAGACCTCTTAGGTGACAATCTTAAAAGTTTGGGGGCCAAAGGTGAGGTTCAAGCCTTACTTCTCAGAATCTGAGGGATGTTTTCCCTGCTGAGGAAGACTGCACCAGAGGTGGGACTTACGGAGAGGTTGTGTCTCAGTCTCTCCTACCTGTTCTGATGTGCATTTTCTTCTTGTGTGCCTGATGTTAGGAGTCACTCGGCTGGTTTTTGGATTTCTTGTGGAAGATTGTTCCATAGGGAGCTGTAGATTTGGCATGTTTGTGGGAGCAGGTAAGCTCAGAATTCTATGAGGCCAGAAGGCGATGGCACTCCACTCCAGTACTCTTGCCTGGAAAATCCCATGGACGGAGGAGCCTGGTAGGCTGCTGTCCATGGGGTCGCTGAGAGTCGACACGACTGAGTGACTTCACTTTCACTTTTCACTTTCATGCATTGGAGAAGGAAATGGCAACCCACTCCAGTATTCTTGCCTGGAGAATCCCAGGGACGGGGGAGCCTGGTGAGCTGCCATCTATGGGGTTGCACAGAGTCGGGCACGACACTGAAGTGACTTAGCAGCAGTAGCAGCAGCAGCATCTTGAACCAGAATCCCAGTGTCTAACTTAGGAGAAAAATAATTTAATTATCTCATTTTGTGGGTCACACAACTGAGAGGGAGAGAATTCAGCATCGTTGCACAGGATCACGATCACACAGGCAGTAAAGGGCATAGCTAGGATTTGATCTCTGATGCAGGATCTCTTGGGCTACCAGGAAGTCTTTTGAAGCTTTTTAGCCTAAGTGAAATAATGAAAGGACAACTCNAGCCTGGTGAGCTGCCATCTATGGGGTTGCACAGAGTCGGGCACGACACTGAAGTGACTTAGCAGCAGTAGCAGCAGCAGCATCTTGAACCAGAATCCCAGTGTCTAACTTAGGAGAAAAATAATTTAATTATCTCATTTTGTGGGTCACACAACTGAGAGGGAGAGAATTCAGCATCGTTGCACAGGATCACGATCACACAGGCAGTAAAGGGCATAGCTAGGATTTGATCTCTGATGCAGGATCTCTTGGGCTACCAGGAAGTCTTTTGAAGCTTTTTAGCCTAAGTGAAATAATGAAAGGACAACTCTACGAATTGTTCCCTCAACCACAATATTCACATCAACTATTCTCTTTTCATTGACTTTTTTTCATGTAAAACCATGGTTCCATTGAAGAAAATTAATTAGTGTTAAAATGATTAGCAAAAGCAAAAGTCCCAATATAAGTAAAACCATTCTCTAACTTGCTCACTGTATCATATTTCTAACATTTCCATTTTCTCAGGCCACCTAGTTCATTTACATATCAGTGTTTGCAATATTACACAGTGGTTTGTTCTAATGTTAGCTAAGCTTTAAATATGCCTTCAGAGCTACTCTGTGTAATCATGCTTGTCTCCATTTCACAGTGTAACCAATAGTGTTGAGCATGCAGGGAAAGAATCCTTTTCTCTGTCAGTGATTTCAGCTGTCACCCTCTAAAACAGTGACATGGGGAAGCTGTTATTAAAGCTGTCTTTGTCAAATCATCCCTGGAGAAGGAAATGGCAACCCACTCCATGGGCTCTTCAGTAGGGAATAAGTCTACAACAGTCAACATTTTGGTTTCTTGAACACTTTATTTGTTATAAATACAAGTCCATACCACAAGATGGCACCTTCTTACTTTTCAACATCTACGATTACAAACATTCATCTTCATAAAATGGTTTCAGCTTTTTCATGTGTTGTTTTAGATATTATTGAAACCTTATAAAAGCAAGACTTGCTACAAACAGGATTGGTGTTAGATGTATATTAAATGAGGTCAGATAATTAAATTCAAAAAAAAGAATTTATAAATATTCAGATAAGAAAATTGAAATTACAAAAGCAGAGTTTGTCATCATTAAACTGAATTACAACTGTGTGTGGCTAATGCTATATCTACATGGTAAAGTTTTTGTTAAAATACAGTTTTAGTAATTAAATAATTTACCTCTTTTTTCCAATATAACCTCTGATTTCATTTGTACACCCTAACATTCAATACACATTTCATTCAAAACCACCTAGCTTTCATTTAGTCCAGCAACTACACACATTTCATTTGTTTTCATTAGATACAACCCATGAAGTACCATCATCCTCCTGGCTACAAAACAAAATACAATTTGTAAAGGTATAAACTCAGAATTCCTGAAATGGTAACCCATTCTCTCTGTGTTCATGAAAACAGGCAAGCCAATTTGGAAGTCTTTGAACCAATGTAAATTCTAGAAAACTCAGTGTTGAAGAATGGGAAGAATAAGGATTTGCACTAATATAGTGCATAAGAATGCAATGGCAGACTGATCATTCACAGTAGAAGCCTTGGCCTCTCCGGATTGTCGTCATGCTGCTGAGGATAAAATTTACTTAAGTCTGTGGGAATTCCATCATGTTTTCTTCCTCTCATTTCCAAACAGGAAGAGAAGGGTTTTCAGGTCCCTTGCGAAAATCAAAAACATTAAACACTCACACCCACAAACAACTGGAAAGCAAAATGGCAGACCTAATAATTCTTGACTCCATGTCCAAATGAAGTTGAGGCAATATTACTTTTGCAGTATTTGTATTCTGCCCAGTATATCACACCATGAGATTCCTCAAAAAACTGAGAAGTCTGAGAGCTACAAAATAGAAAGCGGTTAAGGCAGTTGATGTCTACATTTGGATTTCTTTTTTCAGGTTACATGTCTAAGTCTCCATCGTAGGCTAAGGTCAGAGGCTTCTGTTGGGGAGGTGTGCTTTGATGTGGTTTTGGCTTCTTGCTGTAAAGGGAAAAGAATTCCTGAGATGAAGAAAGTTCACAGAGCTCCGTTTCAACTGCCAAAGAAAACTGTGAGGTACAGAAATCCAAGTAGTTAGACAAAAGACTGATTTCTCTGGACTGGCAGGTTCCTTTTTTGGAATACTGGTATACTTTAACCCTTAAACCAGGAGAAGTCTTTTTTTTCCCCCAAAATCTTAAAAATAGTTTAGTGGAAACAATGAACTTGGTAAAGGGCCACTTTCCTTTGTTCATATGCTATAATGTGAGCATCCGCTGCTCACTAATTCCTAAGCTACTAAGACCTCCACAGCGCAGATGTTTTAACATCATAAGTAGCTAGAACAGCCAAATTCTCTTGCTTTATTTTGCTGTTGTTTTTAAGTAAACACACTTCTGCTCGGGCTTGAAACCTGGCTGCAAGTTACCAGAGTCTGTTAGGAGAATTTCACGGATGTTGTACCAGGCAAAACCATTCTCTTCTGGTCTCTGTGTTCCCTGAGTTTGGCATCTTTGCCAGGTTAGAGAGAGCTGTTCTTGCTTCTCACACAGAGAGAAGCTGAAACTGAGTTGCATTCTCCAAACTCTCAGTGATATCCCAGATCTGGGGCAAACCACACTTTCTTATGCCTTTTGATTCCCAGTGTGGGTGAATGTCAACTAATGAGTATTTACAGGTTAATTCTGCTACACACTGCCTTCTCCACCATCATTCTGTCTCCCTTCTGTCCTCAGTGTCTAGGCTTTGCCATGCCTTCAGAGCCCAGCTCTTTGGGTTGTCCTCACCAAGAGTGAGCCACCTCTGGCTTTGTCTCCAGATTTCTATACTATTTATTTTATTGCAGCATGTTATTAATTGGATTCACACACTAAGTGCCAAGCCCTGTGCTGAGCACTTTACATAAAACACCTCAATAAATCCCAGGCCAAAAGTGAAAGAAGGAGACACTGGGATTATCATTACTACTTGACAGAGAAGGACTAGAGAGGTTTTTAGCTTCAAGTCACTAAGTGAGTGGCAGAGCCTAGAATCCAAATGCATCTAGTACACACAGGAAAAACACTTTTAACCCTCAGTGCATTCTCCTTGTAGCCACATTATTAAGCACTTGGTAGCAACAACTCTTTTATCGGTACATAAATTAATTTTTAATACTTTGAGTGAATGTAAATTAAAAACAAACATTTTAATCTGTACAACTGAGTGGCGTTTTGAACATTATGTTGCAACATTGCATAATCATCACCCCAAAGGGAAATTCTTCCCACTAAGCAGTCTACACTTTGGAACAGGTAGTCTCTGGGACACTTTCTTTCCAAATACCATTCTTTAAGGCAGCTCTGAGAAACCAGCATTTGTCAAAGGAGGAGACTAGTATAATGCATTATATAAGGCTATATATTTTACAAAATGCAATGTATTGTAAAGGGGAGGGTAATTAGGAACTGTTATGGACTCAATATTTGCATTACCCTTCCCTCAATCATATGTTGAAATCTTAACCCTTAATGTGATGGTATTTGGAGGTGGAAGATGGCCTTTGGAAGGTGATAAGGCATTCTCTACCCCTGGCAACCATCTGTCAACTTTCTGCCTCTGTAAATTTGTCTATTCTGGATATTTCCTATGGAATTATACTGTATGTGTGGCCTTTTGTGTCTGGCTTCTTTTACTTAATGGCCCAAAAGTTGAGAATTGTATGATGCATGAATTTTACCACAAAAGAGATGCATGTTTGATAACACTTTTTTAATAGGGAGAATATCCTAGTTTAAAATACTGAGAGAAACTTTGTTTGAAGCAATTTATAGAGGCTATGGAACAACAGACTGGTTCCAAATAGGAAAAGGAGTACGTCAAGGCTGTATATTGTCACCCTGCTTATTTAACTTATATGCAGAGTACATNCGAGGATGAGATGGCTGGATGGCATCACCGACTCAATGGACGTGAGTTTGAGTGAACTCTGGGAGTTGGTGATGGACAGGGAGGCCTGGTGTGCTGCAGTTCATGGGGTTGCAAAGAGTCAGACACGACTGAGTGACTGAACTGAACTGAACTGAACCTAAGATTTAAAATGGAGATAGAATTAACACCCAATTCAAAGCATTACATAGAAAGTGTAATGTGATAATGTAAACAAAAGTGTTCTATGAATGATTAAGTGAAAGTGAAAGTCACTCAGTCGTGTCCAACTCTCCAGGCAAGAATACTGGAGTGGGTAGCCTTTCCCTTCTCCAGGGGATCTTCCCAACCCAGGGACTGAACCCAGGTCTCCCGCATTTCAGGTGGATACCAACTGAGCCACAAGGGATGCCTGAGTTCTAAGCAAGTTCAAACAGTTGGTAGTCAGGACGGGAGGGGATGTGGAGACAGGGAGCGGTAATCAAGGAACAGCAGTGTAGTCCTGGGGCAGGGCCCTGGTTCCCCCTCAAGGGATATGCACACAGTATCTTTGAGGCGTAGTGAAGATATCAAAACCCCACCAAGTGGGAGAAGTGAACTGTTTGCTGCCCACAAGCATGTAGACCCCAGACTCCTTAGAACCAGGAGGTTGACGATTCTGAGTCCTACTTACCTCACCACTGAATTATCAGGAGAATGTCCACGAGCTGATCACACCCTGCTCCCTGAACACTGTAAGGCATCCCACCGCCCTCTCTAGGGTCCGACACAAAGTTTTGAGGGCACTACCCCTCTGTGTCCCCCTTTGCCTGGCAAAATAATAAATTTTTCTACTTTATCAAAATTCTGTCCCAGGAATTAATTCAGTCTCGGGGTCTAGAGGTCCAATTTGGCTTCAGTTGCATATGAGGGGAACAGTGAAACGATATGATGGATAAAGAGTAGAGGCTTTGTATCTCTGAAAGTGTGGCATTTGGGGTGAGGACAGCAGGAGCGCTGATCCGGCTAGGCCTCCTGAACTCCGGGGCCTTCGGTGGCTCTCTCAGCCGTGCGCTTTTCTCTTCACAGAGCATCCCTTGTGTCGTGTCTGTGCATCTTTCAGGAACCAGCTGGAAACGCCAGGTGGGTTTCAAGAATGTGGAAACTCCAAGAAGTTTTGCCCCATGCTGCTATCTCCCATGCACTGGACAACTCCTGAAGGATTCTTGTCTTTCCTGTCCTTCATGTTCCTGGAGTTTCTTCCTGAGCAAAGCGTGAGGATTAATGAGAGCCCTGGGTCTCCCTGGCTCTGAGCCATGACACCGGCATATACTAGTTTCATGACGTTAGCAGAAGTGATCGCATTTGAGATACGGAAAAACTCAGGAATAAATTTGTGGTGTATGAGAACTTTTAATCCATAAACTGATATATAACTTTCAAAAAAATTAACACTTTCCACTACTAATGTGTCAATATATTCTTGGCATCCTTGACATAGACTGATGTTTCTTTATAGAAGCTACAAATGCAAACATACATAACGTACTCTATCATGCACACAGAGACACATCTGCTGCTAGACAGGCTGCAGGGAAGAGCACACTTGCTCTGGTTTTTTCTCTATACACACACTCACAATACTTCTGACACTAGGTCTGCACACTAATCCAGAAATTGTATCCTTCAAGGAGTTTTATGGAGGCCTGATTGACCATGAAGTCAATTTCCAGGCCCTCTCTTCTCTCTGGGGAACGGGGCCTAGGGCTGAGCATCAAAGCTTCTCATCATGGCCTGGCTTCTCTGGTGACCAGATCCCATCCTGGAGCCCAACTAGTGCCACCTCATTAGAGCCACAGACACTCCTAGCACCCAGGGACTGACTTCAAGGGGTGTAGATGCTCTGTCAGAAATCAGGGCCAAAGACCAAATATTGGAGCAAACAGCGCTCCCGGTGTCTGCAACACTTAGGGAGTTCCTCAGCTCACACCACACACACACATATGCATCTATTGTAAAGAAAAGAAAAAGGATATATATTCTTTTATTTCACACCGGCAAACAAAAGCAACACAGGAGCCTCAGCTTTAGGACAAGGATGCACACTCACAGTAGGTCTAGCAGCAATTAGATGGACAGACCTGGAGTCAGTGTGACCTAGAGGCACACACACTTGCTATTTAGCTTTCAAGGAAAAAGTGTGCTAGTATTATCTTTTGAGATCCTTGGTTTTCAACCTATTCAGCCTGTCCTGGACTCACTAGCTCACCAAAATATCCATCAGACATTACTCTATCTGCCCTAATCATTTCGGTTTATTTTTGAGGGCATTGTTCTTCTGAGTTGATTAACCCTCCACTCCCATCTCACCCCTCCCCTTGGTCTTTTTCCTATTAATGTGGCTCAATCTAAGGCCCAGAAACAATCTTCTTTTCTGGGAAATGCCTCTTGTATTTCTAGTGACCATTAATTCTTAAACAGTTAGATCTCTTAAGATCTAGTAAACAGATGGCAACATCTGGACTACAGCAAAAATAGATGTCACACATCTAGGTATACCCAAAGCCAAGTTATCACTGATGGCTTTTTTTTTTTTAGCTTGGAAAGAAAGTACTAGACTCAAAAATGATATTTGCAGGTGATTTTGACAACTTCATCATGCAGAAATGATTTATAACTTGGCTGATAAAAGAGTTTTTCTCTCTTGTAGTTATAAACATGTTTCAAGATCAGCATTTACTCTAATGTATAATGTATGTATATAATGTATGTTGTTTTAGTAAATATCAGTTATTAAAAAATATTTGCAGTCAATTTGCAATTTGAATAAGTATGTCCAATTCAGCAAGCCAGACCGCTTATTTACTCAGTAGTTTCTCTGATGCCAAAGAATATACTAGTTTACTCAGGGTTTTTTTTTTTTTAACACTTTTATCAAAGCATGCTCTGTTCAAAGGGCCCTATAGGCTGATGATTAAAGGAAAATCAATACACATAAGATAATCAGTGAAAAAGTAAAATCTAGTAAAGTTCATTTGTGTGGTTCAGTTCAGTCGCTCAATCGTGTCTGACTCNTAGTTTACTCAGGGTTGTTTTTTTTTTTTAACACTTTTATCAAAGCATGCTCTGCTCAAAGGGCCCTATAGGCTGACGATTAAAGGAAAATCAATACACATAAGATAATCAGTGAAAAAGTAAAATCTAGTAAAGTTCATTTGTGTGGTTCAGTTCAGTCGCTCAATCGTGTCTGACTCTTCGAGACCCCATGAATCGCAGCACACCAGGCCTCCCTGTCCATCACCAACACCCGGAGCTCACTCAGACTCATGTCCATCGAGTCCGTGATGCCATCCAGCCATCTCATCCTCTGTCATCCCCTTCTTCTCCTGCCCCCAGTCCCTCCCAGCATCAGAGTCTTCTCCAATGAGTCAACTCTTCGCGTGAGGTGGCCAAAGTACTGGAGTTTCAGCTTTGGCATCATTCCTTCCAAGGAAATCCCAGGGCTGATCTCCTTTAGAATGGACTGGTTGGATCTCCTTGCTCCTTGCAGTCCAAGGGACTCTCAAGAGTCTTCTCCAGCACCACAGTTCAAAAGCATCTATTCTTCTGCGCTCAGCCTTCTTCACAGTCCAACTNTCCTTCCAAGGAAATCCCAGGGCTGATCTCCTTTAGAATGGACTGGTTGGATCTCCTTGCTCCTTGCAGTCCAAGGGACTCTCAAGAGTCTTCTCCAGCACCACAGTTCAAAAGCATCTATTCTTCTGCGCTCAGCCTTCTTCACAGTCCAACTCTTGCATCCATACATGACCACTGGAAAATCTATAGCCTTGACTAGACGGACCTTAGTCAGCAAACCAGCAATATATACAAGAGAATTGCTAAGCGAAAAGAAACCCATAAATATAAGAAAAAGATGTGGTACTCCAGACCTGGCACAAATGTGGATGTATTTATTTAAATGAAAAAGTAGGCCTTTCAGAGCTGCTTACCTGGGTATCTGACCGCGGTGCTTGAGTTAGCTTTCTGTGGCTCCTGTAACAAACGACAGCAAATTGGTTGGCTTCCGACAACAGAAATCTTTGCTTTCATGGTTCTGGACGCCAGAATCACAGTATTGGCAGGGCCAAGCTCCCTCCGAAGGCTCTAAGAGGCAGTCCAGTCCTGCCCCGCCAGGACTCCAGCCGCAGGCGGTCACTGACTCCCGGCTGCATCATCATTTCCGTTTCCGCCTTTGCGGTCACTTCCGCTTTCCCTCCTGTTTCTCTCTCCGCTTCGCTCTTACAAGGATGCACGTAATGGCGTTAAGTGCCCAGTGGAATGCGCTTGGCTGTTTCCTCAAGTTTCTTTCTTCCTTCCTCCCTTCCTCCCTCCCTCACCTTCTCTTTCTCGCTCTTTCTTTTATAGCCACTATGGACAACTTAAAAAAAAATTAAAGCCGAGCTACCGCATGATCCCACAACCCACTACCGGGCATCCCTTACAGCTTGCACCCGGGGGAGAGTATTTCTCCCACCCAAGAGTTTTACATGAATCAATGACTGATTCTGTTAAATGAAACATCAATTCTCATGGTTTTTTCATTAAAATGCCATGAAAAAGTCTCTGATCTGTTTGAAAACGGAGCAAAACAAAAACTTTTTTAGTTGCATGATTTCTCAGATATTTAGCTGCAAAAATGCACTATAAGTCTTTAATGATAATGCCAGGTTTAAACAGAGCAAAGAACAGTTTTATTTAAGAAGATACATGAATTTGGGAATAGCAGAGGAATTTCACTGGGGACAAGCAAGCATGGTGAACCATAGGCAAATTATGAGAGCAAGTGATAACGGTTGTTCTTCTACAGAGGAAAGGAGGAAGTTGGAAAGAGATGTTCNTTTAAACAGAGCAAAGAACAGTTTTATTTAAGAAGAAACATGAATATGGGAATAGCAGAGGAATTTCACTGGGGACAAGCAAGCATGGTGAACCATAGGCAAATTATGAGAGCAAGTGATAACGGTTGTTCTTCTACAGAGGAAAGGAGGAAGTTGGAAAGAGATGTTCCAAACAAAAGCTCTGGAGGAACGTGAGTTTGAAGTGGTGGTGGCTTCTCACCGGCTGCACACGAGAGGGCAGCTTGCTGCTGTCAGTGGAAAGGACAGTCCTTCCTGCTGGACGTCTTCAAGCTGCCCTGAGCGTGTGTGCACGCTCCTCACCTCCCGTGCTGGGTTGTTTTCTTAAAACAATTTCTTAAACATTTTTACAAGGAGATTTACAGACTTAAAGGGTGGGGGGAGAAATTTCTGGAGAGCTAACGTTCAAAAGATAATACTGGAAACATGGAGCTGTAGTGGCACACCATCTAATTTCTAAATAACAAAATGTGTTACAATAGCTGCCATTACTATTAAACGATTTTCTGGAGGTTCTAGTCAAAGGCAAAAGGAAGAGAGAAGAAAAAGAATGTATAACAAGAAATAAACCAGTCCATCCTAAAAGAAATCAGTTCTGAATATTCATTGGAAGGACTGATGTTGAAGCTGAAACTCCAATACTTTGGCCACCTGATGCGAAGAGCTGACTCACTGGAAAAGACCCTGATGCTGGGAAAGATTGAAGGCAGGAGGAGAAGGGGACAACAGAGGATGAGATGGTTGGATGGCATCACTGACACGAAGGACATGAGTTTGAGTAAACTCCAAGAATTGGTGATGGACAGGGAGGCCTGTCGTGTTGCAGTCCATGGGTTGCAGAGTTGGACACAGCTGAGCGACTGAATTGACTAACTGAAACCTATTGGAAAGAATGAAACAATAGGATTGGTGTCATCATATTCATTTTTTGATAAGTATCTAGAGGATTCACTGCAATAGATTAATCACAATAATTTAATGACAAGATTCAACAAGGCAACTAAACCAAGAAGCAAGAGAGTTCCTAAATGTTTGTAAGGCCAGTTTGAATGTATAATATAGTGACATTTTCTTTAATAAAACAATAGGAATAGGTAAAGTGTGCATAAATAATCAATTCTAATGAGAAATGGCAAAGCTATAACACTTTCCAAGGACTATGCAAATTTAAATTAATAAACAAAGGTTTTCCTGGATGGAAAGATTGAGTTTTGAAAAGGCATTATTTACATTTAAAAATACATCGTATATTGATTGAAACCTCATAAAAAATATCAATGGAAAGCTATTTGAAATTGGACAAAATAATTTTAAGCTATTCAGANGTATCTAGAGGATTCACTGCAATAGATTAATCACAATAATTTAATGACAAGATTCAACAAGGCAACTAAACCAAGAAGCAAGAGAGTTCCTAAATGTTTGTAAGGCCAGTTTGAATGTATAATATAGTGACATTTTCTTTAATAAAACAATAGGAATAGGTAAAGTGTGCATAAATAATCAATTCTAATGAGAAATGGCAAAGCTATAACACTTTCCAAGGACTATGCAAATTTAAATTAATAAACAAAGGTTTTCCTGGATGGAAAGATTGAGTTTTGAAAAGGCATTATTTACATTTAAAAATACATCGTATATTGATTGAAACCTCATAAAAAATATCAATGGAAAGCTATTTGAAATTGGACAAAATAATTTTAAGCTATTCAGAAACTTTTGGAAAACTATTTTGAAAAAGGGAAATAAGACACTTTCATGATCAGATATATATAAAATATTATACATCTATTATAAAAGTCCAACAATTCAGTGAGTGATTTATTGGTACAACATGAAATATACAGATCTGTGAGCTAGCACAAGCAGTTCTGAAGTGGATCAGAGAATGTGTAATATGTAATATATATTATATATGCTATGTGACACGTCAACACAGTGAAGGGATAGGGATATTCCAATAAAGGCTAGAATATTCCTTTGCCAGTAAATTCTGACCAGCAGATAGATGATTTGTGTATCTGTGTAGTTATATTTACATACTTATGCGTGTATGTCTTAACATCTACATTATCAAAGCGAGTCCCCCATCCAAGACCTAAGCAAGCCCAACTCTGCTTAGCTTGCCAGGTCAGATGAGATTGGTGCCTTCAGGGTGGTTGTTATGCTTAGTAAATAAGACAGATAGAGAAAGATTAATACTCCGTGTTATCACTTATACATGGAACATAAAAAATAAAAGCAAATATATATGGCAAAGCAGAAATAAGCTCACAGATACTGAGAAGAAACTGGTGGTTATCGGTGGGGAGAGGAAAGCAGGGAGGGGTAAGAGGCTGGCACGGGACNAATAAGACAGATAGAGAAAGATTAATACTCCGTGTTATCACTTATACATGGAACATAAAAAATAAAAGCAAATATATATGGCAAAGCAGAAATAAGCTCACAGATACTGAGAAGAAACTGGTGGTTATCGGTGGGGAGAGGAAAGCAGGGAGGGGTAAGAGGCTGGCACGGGACTAAGAAATACACACTGCTGGTTAGTCGCTCAGCTGTGTCTGACTCTTTTGTGATCCTGTGGATTGTAGCCACCAGGCTCCTCTGTCCATGGGGTTTCCCAGGCAAGAATGTTGGAGTGGGTTGCCATTTCTTCCTTCAGGGGACTTTCCCAAGCCAGGAATCAAGCCCGGGTCTCCTGGACTGCAGGCAGACGCTGTACCCTCTGAGCAAACAGGGAAGCCCTGGACAGTAGTACAGCGTGGAGGATACAGGCAATACTTTACAGGCCACGGAATGCAGCCAGTACTTTATAACCTCACGGCTGGGCGGCCGAGCAATAGCAGTTTTATAACGACTTTAAATGGAGTGGTGTTGTCCAGTCACCAAGTCATGCCTGGCTCTCTGTGAGCCCGTGAGCTGCAGCACGCCAGGCTTCCCTCTCCTTCACTGTCTCCTGGAGTTTGCTCACATTCATGTCCACTGAGTTGGCAGTGCCATCCGACCATCTCATCTTCTGTTGCCCCTTTACCCCTTGCCTTCAGTCTTATTCAGCATCAGAGTATTTTCCAGTGAGTTTGCTCTTTGTATCAGTTGGAGGTTCAACTTCAGCATCAGTCCTTCCAGTGAATATTCAGGGTTGATTTCCTCTAGGATGGACTGGTTGGATCTCCTTGCAGTCCAAGGGACTCTAAAGAGTCTTCTCCAACACCACAGTTTGAAAGCATCGATTCTTCAGCACTCAGACTTCTTTATGCTCTAACGCATATCTGTACATGACTACTGGAAAACCATAGCATTGAACCACCATGTTGTATTCCTGCAACTAATAAAATATTGAATCAATCATATTTCAATAAAGAAAATGTGGTCTAATGCTTAAGACTGTCAGTGTCTTATTGAGAAAGCAGTAAAATAAAGTGTTTATTTAATTTATTAAAGCATATATAATCAGTTTATAGACTAAAAATTATTTTATAAACTCTCCCTTGCCAACTTTTGAAAGCACAACATAAACAACTTAAATGTTGATCAACTAAAATACATCAAAATAAATTCAGAAATTACAGAATCAATTATAAAAGTAATTTCAAAAATCCAGAATAATTG
>SJYB01005157.1:756459-770887 GCA_006408585.1 Antidorcas marsupialis | reverse complement strand
AGTATAGGTTCAAGAATTGGAGGCAAGCTTTTAAGTTCCAGAATTTATATATGTCTACAGAATAATTAAAAGACAAATGTCATGAAGATTAACAAGAAAAGGTGTTAGAATATTTCTTTCCAGAAACATATTACTTTAAATCAGTATCTTAAGAACAATGCTATACAAAGGTTTAGAAAGTCAATCCATGAAAGGAAGAATTTAAATCCAAATTCACAAATGAGCAAAAAGTCATTCCCCTTTGTAGATAGAGAAGTGAAAATAACATGATGCATATAATAAGACCCCATTTTTTGCCTCTCAACTTTACACAGGGTAGCAACAGGAAAGCTGGCCTGGCCAAGGAAACAGTGGTCACTGACGAGTGTGGAGTGCTGCAGGGAACCTGGGGCAGTCTAGATGCAGGTGTCTGGAGCCTTCCAAAGGGTCTGTGCACACTGGTGTAGAAATTTCATGTCTAGGCACCTTTGGTAAGAAGATAACACACACACGTGCCTATCTATCTATCTGTTGCTGTTTAGTGTCTCAGTCTTGTCCAGTTCTTCGCCATACCATGGACTGGAGCCTGCTAGGCTCCTCTGCCCATGNTTAAATCCAAATTCACAAATGAGCAAAAAGTCATTCCCCTTTGTAGATAGAGAAGTGAAAATAACATGATGCATATAATAAGACCCCATTTTTTGCCTCTCAACTTTACACAGGGTAGCAACAGGAAAGCTGGCCTGGCCAAGGAAACAGTGGTCACTGACGAGTGTGGAGTGCTGCAGGGAACCTGGGGCAGTCTAGATGCAGGTGTCTGGAGCCTTCCAAAGGGTCTGTGCACACTGGTGTAGAAATTTCATGTCTAGGCACCTTTGGTAAGAAGATAACACACACACGTGCCTATCTATCTATCTGTTGCTGTTTAGTGTCTCAGTCTTGTCCAGTTCTTCGCCATACCATGGACTGGAGCCTGCTAGGCTCCTCTGCCCATGGGATTTCCCAGCAAGAACACTGGAGTGGGTTGCCATTTCCTTCTACAGGGGTTCTTCCCAACCCAGAGATTGAACCTGTGTCTCCTGCGTTGGCGTGCAGATTCTTTACTGCTGAGCCACCTGGGAAGCATGGATCACTTAGAAATAAAACATATATCTTATGAGGAGGATTATTCAAGTGAAGTCTTTCCTCCTCTGTGTGTGTGTGTGTTTTGCAATAGCACAATTTTAAGGACATTTTACATGTTCAGAAAAAAGAATCATTAAAAAATATATGATGCATCTGTGTGATGGATCATCATATAGCCATTAAAATTTTGTTGTCAAAGAGTATTTTTGACATAGTGCCATATAATATAGTATTGTAGGAAAAAGCACAACAAACTTAGCTATGCATAGAAGTAGAAAAAGAATAAAAAAATAAGACAACTAAATTTTAAAATATTTTAATGTTTTATACTTTTCTCATATTCAAATTTTCTAGATGGAACACATAATAAACTTATAATCAGAAAAACAAGTATTATTTTTAGAATAAGTACAAATATTACTGCAATTATATAAAGGAATTTGAAAACTCAAATTCTGAAACAGTTCTCTGAATGCTACACTATATTTTCTATCACTGGCTTCACTGTCAACAATGGAATAACAAAGGACAAAAATTCCCCTTCACACAAAAGGTAAAAACAAACAACTAATAACCATCATGAAATTAAAAAAAAAAGACATTATTATATTAAAGTGTGGCTTGAAAAAATAGGTTAATCAATTTATGTATGAGTCCTTTAAAGCAGCAAAACACTAGTTTAGTGATGCAAACCTCCCCCAGAGAGATCCAATGTCTCATTCAGGGCTTATTTTACAAATAGAAACTCCCAGTTTTGTCAGTCTGAAAATGTCGTCTTCATTCAGTTCAGTTCAGTCGCTCAGTCGTGTCCGACTCTTTGTGACCCCATGAATCACAGCATGCCAGGCCTCCCTGTCCATCACCAACTCCCGGAGTTCACTCAGACTGATGTCCATTGAGTCAGTGATGCCATCCAGCCATCTCATCCTCTGTTGTCCCCTTCTCCTCCTGCCCCCAATCCCTCCCAGTGTCAGAATCTTTTCCAGTGAGTCAACTCTTTGCATGAGGTGGCCAAAGTACTGAAGTTTCAGCTTTAGCATCACCTAAAAATGTGTCATTTATCCCTGCCAAGGTTGGTAATGATATACTAAATACTGATTGAGAAATATGATTGATGTCTTTTTTATTGTTTTAATTCAAAACCAGCTCAAGGCAGCTAGGTGTGAGTATAAGCCTCTTTTTATATTTTAGCAGTTATCATATATTTTTTCCTATGTATCTTAGGATAGGAAGATACTTCCTGAAGAGAGCATTAGATTATATGGAAATCAAAAAGGCAAGAACTTGACAAATTCCAAGAGGCACACTGTTCCCTTGCTTCAAACGGGCTTCTGATTTATTTGCATTGCAAGAGCTAATCCCTTCTTTACTCATAGCCTTAATTACCAGCATCATTCATTCTACAACGGCGCTTGTTTCCTTGACATCGTCTCTCTTTCCAGACTCCACTCTGCAATGTCTGCTCTGTAAAGTTCATGATCTGGCATCCTGTGCCCTGGCAGAGGGAACATCTCTCTTCAAGCTACACTCTGCGTGCATTTTCAAGTCTCTGGGCTCTCCTCCTTTAAATATATCATAGCAGTCTTGTCTTTAGGAGATGGCTAACCTCCATGTGGAGAAAGAGCCACTTTCTATGAAGGAGAGTTAACCAAAAGTATTCCTTCTTATGATGAGATACAGATTTCCCATTAAAAATAGAATCCTTCATTTCAAATACTGCAATATTTGAATTGTTAAGTAATATTTACAGTTGCTTCTAGTCATCATATTTGGGTTCTTCATATCTAATATGCATGTTTCAGTTTAGTTCAGTTCAGTCAGTCATGTCTGACTCTTTGTGACCCCATGAATCACAGCACGCCAGGCTTCCCTGTCCATCACGGACTCCTGGAGGTCACTCAGACTCACGTCCATCGAGTCCGTGATGCCATCCAGCCAGCTCATCCTCCGTTGTCCCCTTTTCCTCCTGCCCCCAATCCCTCCCAGCATCAGAGTCTTTTCCATTGAGTTAACTCTTTGCATGAGGTGGCCAAAGTACTGGAATTTCAGCTTTAGCATCATTCCTTCCAAAGAAATCCCAGGGCTGATCTCTTTCAGAATGGACTGGTTGGATTTCCTTGCAGTCCAAGGGACTCTCAAGAGTCTAGCCTTGCCTAGATGGACGTTAGTTGACAAAGTATTGTCTCTGCTTTTGAATATACTATCTAGGTTGGTCATAACTTTTCTTCCAAGGAGTAAGCCTCTTTTAATTTCATGGCTGCAGTCACCATCTGCAGTGATTTTGGAGCCCAGAAAAATAAAGTCTGACACTGTTTCCACTGATTCCCCATCTATTTCCCATGATGTGACAGGACCAGATGCCATGATCTTCGTTTTCAGAATGTTGAGCTTTAAGCCAACTTTTTCACTCTCCTCTTTCATTTTCATCAAGAGGCTTTTTAGTTCCTCTTCACTGTCTGCCATAAGGGTAGTGTCACCAGCATACCTGAGGTTATTGATATTTCTCCCGGCAATCTTGATTCCAGCTTGTGTTTCTCCCAGTCCAGCATTTCTCATGATGTACTCTGCACAGAAGTTAAATGAGCAGGGTGACAATATACAGCCTTGACAGACTCCTTTTCCTATGTGGAACCAGTCTGTTGTTCCATGTCCAGTTCTAACTGTTGCTACCTGACCTGCATACAGATTTCTCAAGAGGCAGGTCAGGTGGTCTGGTATTCCCATCTCTTGAAGAATTTTCCACAGTTTATTGTGATCCACACAGTCCAGGCTTTGGCATAGTCAATAAAGCAGAAATAGATGTTTTTCTGTACCACAAATTTCACTGTTAATGAGATATTTTTGGATTATGTTTTTAACAACTTTCCATTCATATTTTAAACTTGGGACCAACTAGACATCATTTACTAAAGCTAGGAGCAATTCTTCTAGGATGATTCATCCAAATGTTGCCCAAACCTGTAATGTTCTTTAGATATAAAAGTCCTGATACAACTCACACCTTCCAGTAGCTTATTGCAATTTCCCAGCACATGACCTTTGTGCCCACAGAATGCATCTTCTCTTTTCAAAAATATACACTGATCATATCATACCTATATAAAAAAAATCATCTAATGGACTCTTACATTACTTACGGTAAAACAAACTGCAGTGACAAAATCGAAACCGTCCACTGCATGTTAGAGCAAACGCTGATTTTTCCCTTATGTATCCATCTAGCACAGGTGTTCTTGATTAGAGAGCAGGGCTAGGATTCATCTAGTCATTCAACACCTAGGTTTCTGGTGGCCGTTCCTTCTTCTTTACGGAGCTTCCAAGGGTGCCTTGCATATCATTACTCAACCAAGAGATGAAAGGCAGTGGAGAACACTAACTCTTATTTTATGTGCCCTCCACCTGAGAGACACACTTACCTTGTAAACTCTAGTCACTGCACGGGCTTCCCTGGTGGCTCAGTGGTGAAAGGTCTGCCTGCCAATGCAGATGTCAAAGGTTTGACCCTGGGGTCAGGAAGACGCCCTGGAGAAGGCAACGGCAACCCACTCCAGTATTCTTGCCTGGAGCGTCCCTTGGACAGAGGAGCCTGGCAGGCTGCAAAGTCCATGGAGTCACAAAGAATTGGACACGACTGAGCAACTAAGCAACAGCAGCAAGCACCATCTAGATTCACAGAGACTATAAAATGTAGCTGGTAGGGAAGCCACTTTTTAGCAATAATTCTGCCTCACAGGAGGGGATCCCAAATCTTCGGTGGTCAGTTTGCTCTCTCTGACATATTTTCCATCCCAGCCTTCTCAGTAAGAAATGCAAATTGGTGAGCTGATCTAGGCTTTTGCTAACACGTCCGCTTCTTTTCCTGTGTCTCCCATTTGCAGGCATACAATTCAGTGCCTCCTAACCCTGCTGCTCTGGAATCTCACCGTTAAGCCTCCAGATCCCTGGAGAAGCTCTTTCCTTGCCTGGATTTCTTTCTCTTGTTGGTAGTTTCCTGAATCCCGAAAGTGTAACTGAGATGTTCTCAAGCTCATCTTCGTGTAGCAACTGATGCATTTGATACAGCTGAGGCATGTCTCCTACTCTGGGATGAACTCTCTGAAGGCAGGCATCATTTCGTGTGAATGAGGAGTTCGGGATGGGCCCCCCCAAACACGCTTCTCTGGCATATTGATTATTTAGAGCAGAAGACTCTTGAGAAACAGCAGATGTAGGAAGGTCTCTCTGAGCTTCCCTTTTCTACCTCAAAGCCAGTTGTAAAAGTTCCATGAGAAAAGAAATCTCTTTGGACTGAGAAAAACATTCTATCACCTGATGGGAGTCAATGCTTTGTATGTAGAAAACGACTAAAATAACCTTTAGTTTCCATCAGTTTCCTGCATGTTTTTCCTGGTCCCTGGCCCACTGTTTACAACCCCTGGCCCAAGTTAAATTGTCTTGTCCCAGTCCCATAATTTATCATTCTTTGTTTTGAAAGTGTCTAAGATTTGGGCCCTTACAGCTTCTTCAGGTCTTCATTTTCCTTTTTAAGATTCTCTTGTCCATGTAAAAAATATTAAATAAAATGTGCATGCTTTTCTCTTGTTAATGTCTGAGGTCAGTTTAATTCTTAGGCTCAGGCATAGAGGTAGAAGAAAGTTTTTTCTCCTTTCTATTAAGTTCCTTTAGGGAATGCATAAGCCTGCTTAGCTAAAAATGTCTCCCACATTTCTAACACATGTTGGGGCACAGAACAGATGTTCAGAAATGTTTGTTGAATAAGTGAGGTCACACAATTTTGCATTTTGTGTTAGGAGTGTCTATCAGTGTTGATAAAAACATACAAAGAAGCAAGTAGGAAAGAAAGAAAATAGAGAGGAGGGAGACTAGGTCCTGTAGCCAGGTATCCTTTATTTCAAAGCTCACCAGCCATTTGAGGTCTGAAGTCATAATTAACACTGTTGTTGGAGTAAAATAAGTGAATAAGCAAACGAGCTTGCATCCTGGTGGTAGATTTTCCTCCATGAACAGAAAGGACAGTGACTCTTCTTAATGCTGTTTATTAAAGAGATTTCTAATTTACCTACAACCTTTTAGCTAACCTCCAATTTCTAAATCTCAATAAATGCTATTTGGCAGGAAGGGGATCAGGAAATGCCATGATTTAAGGACACCAGAAAAATATGGTGAAGAAAAGTTTAAACATAGAAACATTCTGAATCTCAGCCTAAAAATCAGTTCAGTTCAGTTCAGTCGTGTCTGACTCTTTGTGACCCCCATGGACTGCAGCACGCCAAGCCTTGTCCATCACCGACTGCAGGAGCTTTCTCAAACTCGTGTCTATAGAGTCAGGGATACCACCCAACCATCTCATCCTCTGTCATCCCCTTCTACTCCAGCCTTCAATCTTTCCAAGCATCAGACTAAAAATACTCAGAAGAAATTGAGGTCATTGAGGTGGAGATGAAGTCCCTCAGTCGTGTCTGACTCTTTGCAACCCCGTGGACTGTAACCTACTAGGCTTCTTTGTCCATGAGATTCTCCAGGCAAGAATATTGGAGTTGGATTGCCATTTCCTTCTCCAGGGGATCTTGCTGACTCAGGGATCGAACCCGGGTCTCCTGCATCAAAGGCAGGCGCTTTAACCTCTGAGCTGTCATTAGAAGAAATAGTAAACTGTTATAACAAAGCTTTGATTTTTCCAGTAGTCATGTATGATTGTGAGAGTTGGGCCATAAAGAAAGCTGAGCACCAAATAATTGATACTTTTGAACTGTGATGTTAGAGGAGACTCTTGAAAGTCCCTTGGACAGCAAGGAGATCCAACCAGTCCATCCTAAAATAAATCAATCTTGAATATTCATTAGAAGGACTGATGCTAAAGCTGAAACTGCGATACTTTGGCCACCTGATTTGAAGAACTGATTCATGTGAAAAGTCCTTGATGCTGGAAAGATTGAAGGTGGGAGGAGAAGGGGATGACAGAGGATGGCATTACCGCCTCAATGGATATGAGTTTGAGCCAGCTCCAGAAGTTGATGGACAGGGAGTCCTGGCGTGCTACAGTCCGTGGGGTTGCAGAGTTGGACACAACTGAGCAGCGGAAGTGAACTTAGCTGATAGCTATAGTTTAAAAAGCACTGATATCGTCTTCAATAAGAAGACGATATCACCCCAGAGATCTCTGGGGAGAGTGGAAGGCTCAAAGAGAGCTCATGGGTGCAGATTTGTCTAGAAACTATCTGAATTCTACAACAAAGTCTGTTATAAAAATCTATTAAGAGATCTTTCTTATTCAAATATTTGGAATGTTTCTACGAGATATCTCCAAAAGTGTCATTAATATGAAAAAAAAAAAAAAAAAAAAACCCCACAGAAACAATTGCTTTCTTCCTGGCTCCATGCTGGTTATCCTGGGATGCATTCAGTGGAGGGGCATTTAAAAGGCTCAGTGAATGACTTCATTATGTATAAATGGTAATGAGCTTGAATATTCCTCTCTAGTAACATCTACAAGAGAAATTCCCTCATTTACTCAAACCTCTTTCCCTCTCGAAAACATGATGTCTTTTCTCAAAGAGTCATCCAATGACAAGCTTAAAGGCAAAGCATACTTTACTCTCGGATCTTCATCTAATTTTTAAACACTGAAGATTGCAAAGGGAAATGTTCCTTCTCTTTTGAGACCAGCACCTAAATGTGTGTCTCTGATTTCTAATATAGTCAAGATCTGAGTCTAATTATCTTTCACTGTAAGATTCCCTCACTTTATCTAACGCCCTTTAAGATCAGTGCTCTTTTAAATCCTATAAACTCAATCCCTTTTGTTAACCTAAATTCAACTGCTGTTTTCATTTATTTAAGCCATTCATGAAATGTGTATTCAAAATGGAAACGCAAACACCATGGCTGTGTAATTGCCTCTGTGATTTCCACAGATCATGGTGAACCTGAGATCCTGAAGCAGCGCAGGGTGGATGCAAGTGATTTCCTTGGGAAGCAAGTCCTCGGGTGGACAGTTTACCAGGGAGCGTGCTGGGGGTTCCAGCACGGAAGGAAATCGGGAATGCAGGGCTGGACAGGGTGAGGCTGGGACGGCCCTGCGGTCTCGGCGGCCGGCCTCTGTCCCGTCCCCTCTCCCGGCTGGAGGGTGGGTCCGCTGCACCTTTGATCGCTTGCTGGCCGCAGCCTGTCCAGGGAGTGGGCCTGCGCGCGCGAGGCGGGTGTCCACTCGCGGCGGCGCGCGGAGGGCGCGGGAACCGGGGCTCAGCGGCTGCAGGCGCGTCCGGCCGCCAGCGGGGAGCCGCCCCGCGCGCTGGGAACCCTGGAGCGGGAGACGGTCCTCGGGGCGGCGGGCTCGGGGCCGTGGCCTCGCTCATCCAGGCTCCAGGGGAGGGGAGAGACGCTCCCGCCGCGCTCGGGGCTCCGCAGCCGCGCGGCCCGCTCGGCGTGGCTGGGTTAGGGCCGGTGTCCCCGGAGCAGGGGCCGGTTTCTCCCGGTTTCTCCCGGTTTCTCCCGGTTTCTCCCGGTTTCTCCCGGTTTCCGCGCACACGCTGGCCTTGCCCCCCGCTGGAGCCCTGCGGGGACCCCGCATCAGAGGGCGGTGATGATCCTCTCCGCCAAACGGCAGGCGACCAGGGGCGCCCTTTATCTGCGGGAGGAAGGACCTGACCTGACTTCACACGCTTTATTTAGCTCATCATCCTCCCTCCAGTTATCTTTTTCATGAAGGAAGTAGAATCACCCCTTGGACCTTACCCTGGTTCAAATGTGGGAGACGTTTGGCAAGCGGGTGTGGCGGCTTGACGCGGAAAACCCCAGGACTCCTCGTGTCACACCACCCCCTGCGCTCGGTAGTCAGGCCCAAAGACCTTGATAATTATGCTTTCTTAAATAAATAAAATGAGACTGGAGAAATGATGTCAAACCAATATTTATTTTAATATGTATACAGAAAGTCATTTGCAGTGGCTACAAATGGACTCCCAATGGAATGTATATTATTAAAATTGTGCAGTGAATGACTTTAACAACAATAAAATTCACTTTATAATCTAGATTCTATTAAAATAAATGCCCAGTTACCCAACTGCACTTTTACTAATCCATTAAGCTACAGTTTTAAAATCAGTTATAAGGAAATGTTAGTATTAGATATAATAAAATGCTGCTATAACATGTTGGATTTTAATTACTGTTCTTATAAAATTTGAATTAACATAGTGGTAATTCACTTGAAGTCTAATTAACTTGCCTTAGTTATCTTGCTCAATGCCTACAATATTCTACAATACTACAGTGCAAATACTCTTTACAAAGTTAACATATTAATCAGAAAATGATTATGTATTTTCTCCAATTTAGTTTCTATTTAATTATATCACAGACTTGGTTTCTCTCCCAACAAAGTATCAATTTTGTAAATGGTATCGGAGCAGTCACTTGATCATAGATCTTAGAAACAAGCTGCTGCTGCTGCTGCTAAGTCCTTCAGTCGTGCCCTACTCTGTTCGACCCCATAGACGGCAGCCTACCAGGCTCCCCGTCCCTGGGATTCTCCAAGCAAGAACACTGGAGTGGGTTGCTATTTCCTTCTCCAATGCATGAAAGTGAAAAGTGAAAGTGAAGTCGCTCAGTTGTGCCTGACTCCTCTCGACCCCATGGACTGCAGCCCACCAGGCTCCTCTGCCCATGGGATTTTCCAGGCAAGAGTACTAGAGTGGGGTGCCATTGCTTTCTTCTAGCGCCTTATTAATTCTGTGCAGTTTTTCAAAGGTAACTGTGTTTCCTGTCTGATGCCCCCATTTCCTGCCTCTCCGACCACTGCTGCTCCGACTCTTCCATAGTACTGATGAAGTGAAATTAAGACCACACGGAGCCCCAGCTCCACACCCTTGGCATCATCTCTGATGAGTGGGCTGACTTGGAAAAGACAGGAGACTGGCAGGAGAGAGGGATGCCAGGGCAAGTACCAAGGTCAGCATACTGGTCACGGATAAAATAGTGTAAAGTCTGTGAAAATTGATGTGGTATATCTTACAAAATACTAATGACAAGATGAGTTTCTTTCATTTTTTTTCTTTCATGCAAAACAGCTCAAATTTTCTTGCCAATTCTGGAAGACTGTATCAGATAACAGAATTAGAAATACAATGTACTTCCATCAGCTGAACAGAGTCCCATCCCAGCTTCCTACTCTGTCATCCTCTGGATCCTGCTTGGCAAGCTCTAAGGTTCATTGTTTTCCTCGTGGGATATCACACATCATAGATGATATTGAATGTCACCCTTGAATATCCACTTCTGACCGGTTTTCATAGAATCCCAAATTACAACATCTCTTAAGCTGTTTGGATCAATTTCTTCCCATTCCCATGCATATTGAGGAAAAGGAATGAGGGGAGGGGACAGAAGGAAACTTTCCAGGTGAACTGATCCGTGCATGCTGCTTTTGCCTGTTATCCAGAGAAATTTTCAGTTCTAGCTTGTGCATGGGACCCCCTGGCATTTCATGATCTTTAGCATCTGCCCAAAGGAACACTGTTAATGCTTCTTGCCAAACTGCAAAAGTCCTGATTTGAATCCCTTTCTAGTGCCTTATTTACGGAAACAGCTGGAAACAGTTCTGCTAAATTTAGATCATACATTCTCAAGGGTAGGCTTCCCAAGTGGCTCAGTGGTAATGAACCTTCTTGCCATTGCAGGAGGCACAGGGGATGAGGGTTCGATCTCTGGGTCAGAAAGATCCCTGGAGAAGGAAAGGGAAACCCACTCCAATATTCTTGCCTGGGAAATCCACGGACAGAGGAGCCTGAGGGGCTACAGTCCATGGGGTCACAAAAGAGTCGGATCCTACATAGCAACTAAGCAGGCACAAGTCTTAAGGGTTAAGGGTTTTTCTAGGGGTCATGTATGGATGTGAAAGCTGGACTGTGAAGAAAGCTGAGCATGGAAGAACTGATGCTTTTGAACTGTGGTGTTGAGAGTCCCTTGGACTGCAAGGAGATCCAACCAGTCCATCCTAAAGGAGATCAGTCCTGGGTGTTCATTGGAAGGAATGATGCTGAAGCTGAAACTCCAATACACTGGCCACCTCATGTGAAGAGTTGATTCACTGAAAAGACCCTGATGCTGGGAGGGATTGGGGGCAAGAGGATAACGGGACAACAGAGGATGAGATGGTTGGATGGCATCACCGACTTGATGGACGTGAGTCTGAGTGAATTCCGGGAGTTGGTGATAGACAGGGAGGCCCGGTGTGCTGTGATTCATGGGGTCGCAAAGAGTCAGACACAACTGAGCGACTGAACTGAACTAAAGGTGATATCATCTCCAAGGGGGAAACAAAAATCCTTGTTTTTTGTGGAACAAAAAAGCTTACAATTTTCATGTGTAAAGCTCAGATATACATATGGCATGTAAATAGATATCTATTATGTCTGTAGTAGTAATATTTCACTGGGGAGCCATTTGGAAAAATTAAATGTAAAAAAAAACTCCCTTAGGGGTGAGATAAAGAAAGAAAGAAAGTATTGAGAAATAGTAATGCAGATAAACAACTTGGAAAATAACAGCAGGAGCACTTTGGTATCTTCCAAAGAGGACTCCATCTTAGACACCACATGGAGTGGTCACAGCACCACAGCCCACCCGCACAGGCAGTTTAGCTCTTGAGACAGTGCCTGTGTTTTCTTCTTATTCTTATTTCTGAATAGCATGTTGGAGACCCTGCGCTTGCCCTGATTTGTTGCAGCAGAGAAGGACAAGAAAGGTTTGGGCACAATCAGACCGGAGCGTTCACTGAGGGCCCTGCTGTGTTTCTCAGCCCCTCTCCAGTTAGATGGGGCCAGGGGGCCTGTGCTGGCCGATGGGTGAAAAGCAGAAATAAGAGCCTCACTCCCAGGGCAAGGAACTCAAGAGCCAGTGGCAGGGGCTCCAGATGGTACAGTTGCAAACGGGCAGAGCCTCCAACAGCCGGGTCCTGTGGGCAAGGACCAGTGGCCCCTGCTCGTCTACCTTGGAAACGAGCCGCAGGGAGAGATCAGCTCTGCTGAGGTTCAGGCCCTGAAATTCCAGGATTAAGTTCTCAGAATCTCACAGTCTAACCTATCCTGAAAATCACAAAGGTGATTGCTAGCTTTGAGATGTGGAGCTGATTTGGGCGTTCCAAATCTATCAATCTCTACAGTGACTTTCCAGCCTTTGCAAAATTTATTGTGGTATATAAAACCCAACTTTATGTACCAGATAGAAATGTTTCATAAGCTTCCTAATGGAAAACCCACAGGTCTTTCCCAGAAGCAATCTGCTGTCTTCTGACAGTTATTTCTTAAGGAATTTATTTCCGTGACCTCAGTGGTGAATCTTAATAATAGTCAAATCTCAGGGTGGGGTTCACAGAATTAAAAAAGAAAATACTATAAAGCAAAAGTACCAGTGCTTTGGGAATTATTTATTTTTATTAAGATATGCTTGCCTCCAGCATTCCTTTTAAACCCAGCCTCATTTCTCTTAAGTCCTGGGCCTGTGGGCCAGTGCTTATTTGCATGCTAATTACCAGCTAAAGGCATTTTATGCTGATCTAAGGTCTTTAACCAATTAATGAACCAGGGAAAGCTGGTCCTTCCTTGGAGGAGAACTGCTGTACTTTCCTCATCATTACCACGGAACTGCATTCAGTGTACCCACTGCTTCATATTTCACGCTCTTTCCTGAACATACAAGTAGACAATTAAGCAGCCGTGCTTAGATGCCACTGAGGATCTCGTGGAGTCTGTCTGTATTTAGGAAACACGCTAAACACTGCAGATACGTAATTGACACAAAATGGAGAAATGGAGAGTCTACAAACCCTCTAGCAAATGGCGATCACTTGTCGGTCATCCAGTCTACATGCAGTCTTCTTGCTATCCTAGGAGCTTTTCAGAAGAATGTATATCCTGCCAAAGGTCTTAGATCTTTAGATGAAGTGCTATACAACTGCTTGATCATAGACCTGTTAATGGTGCCTTTACGGACACTACAGAAATATGACAGCCATGTAGTGGGTAAAAAGTAAAGAAGACGACGTTGAACACTGACTGGGTGTCTGACAGAGGAGAAAAGTGAGCTGTGCCTCCTGATGTTTGGGCAGAGGACCTAAGTATTTGGTTCTATATTTCACAGGTGGGTTCCACATAATGAGGAGAGTGTTTTTGAAATCTATGGCAGCCCATAATGGCTATTTCAATGACATAGAATATACATCAGTTCAGTTCAGTCGCTCAGTCGTGTCCGACTCTTTGCGACCCCATGAATCGCTGCACGGCAGGCCTCCCTGTTCATCACCATCTCCCGGAGTTCACTCAGACTCATGTTCATCGAGTCAGTGATGCCATCCAGCCATCTCATCCTCTGTCGTCCCCTTCTCCTCCTGCCCCCAATCCCTCCCAGCATCAGAGTCTTTTCCAATGAGTCAACACTTTGCATGAGGTGGCCAAAGTCCTGGAGTTTCAGCTTTAGCATCATTTCTTCCAAAGAAATCCCAGGGCTGATCTCCTTTAGAATGGACAGGTTGGCTCTCTCAGGAGTCTTCTCCAACACCACAGTTCAAAAGCATCATTTCTTCAATGCTCAGCCTTCTTCACAGTCCAACTCTCACATCCATACATGACCACAGGAAAAACCACAGCCTTGACTAGACGGACCTTAGTAGGCAAAGTAATGTCTCTGCTTTTGAATATACTATCTAGGTTGGTCATAACTTTTCTTCCAAGGAGTAAGCATCTTCTAATTTCATGGCTGCAGTCACCATCTGCAGTGATTTTGGAGCCCCCAAAAATAAAGTCTGACACTGTTTCCACTGTTTCCCTATTTCCCATGAAGTGTTGGGACCAGAAGCCCTGATCTTTGTTTTCTGAATGTTGAGCTTTAAGCCGAATTTTTCACTCTCCTCTTTCACTTTCATCAAGAGACTCTTTAGTTCTTCTTCACTTTTTGCCATAAGGGTGGTATCTTATGCATATCTGAGGTTATTGATATTTCTCCCAGCAATCTTGATTCCAGCTTCTGTTTCTTCTAGTCCAGCGTTTCTCATGATGTATGCTGCATATAAGTTAAATAAACAAAGTGACAATATACAGCTTTGACGTACTCCTTTTCCTATTTGGAACCAGTTTGTTGTTCCATGCTCAGTTCTAACTGTTGCTTCCTGACCTGCATACAGATGTCTCAAGAGGCAGGTCAGGTGGCCTGGTATTCCCATCTCTTTCAGAATTTCCCACAGTTTATTGTGATCCACACAGTCAAAGGCTTTGGCATAGTCAATAAAGCAGAAATAGATGTTTTTCTGGAACTCTCTTGCTTTTTC
>SJYB01005157.1:745373-756359 GCA_006408585.1 Antidorcas marsupialis | reverse complement strand
TCCCCCCCTTGGCTGTACCACATAATCTCCCAAAGAATTTCTAAAAATTACTGATGCTTAGATCCTACACTTAGCAATTCTGAGTTAGGGCCTTGTGTTGTTTGTGTTTAGATGCTATGTCTGACCTCATGGGACTGTAGCCCACCAGGCGCCTCTGTCCATGGGATTCTCCAGGCAGGAATACTGGAGTGGGTTGCCGTTTCCTTCTCCAGGGGGTCTCCCTGACCCGGGGGTTAAGCTCTCTCATCTCCTGCATATCCAGCATTGGCAGGCAGATTCTTTATCACTTAAGCACCAGGGAAGCTCCTGAGTTAGGGCCTGGGCATTGATGCATTTTTTCAAAACTCCCCAGGTATTTGTAACAAGATGCTCTGGAGGTAGAATTTGGAACTGGCAGTGTAGTGGAAAGAGCACTGGGTTTAGGGCAGCTCTGTTACCAGCTGTCTGATCCCTAGCTAGCCACATTACTCCCTGGACATCAGACTCTTCATCTCAGCGCTAAGTCACTGTGTTGTTCTACAGAATACATTTGACAGGGCACCCAAAACAGGTTTGGAAAGTTCAAAGTTCTATATAATTGTTAACTATACACCTGAAACTTAAATGATTATACAGACTATCTTAAATGGTTTGAAATAGGAAAATGCAAGAATCCATGACAATAATGATAATAATAATAATATCTTTCTGCCAGCCTTGGAATGTCTTAGCAGTTTTATAGAGAATGTGATTTCTGTGACCTCAGTGAAACACTATAGCGTTAGTGTTATTTTCTTTAGCACACTGTGAATTTCTCTCTAGAAACCATACCTAATAAAACTGAATTTTAGTTTCAATTTATTTTTACCTAGGTAATTCTCATTTCTAGGTTTTGCCCGTCATATGGATTTTCCCAGTTCAGAATGGAGTTTTAAAGTGCTACGGATCCTCAGAGAGAAGTGTGCGAGTGGAGTGCAAAATTGATGCTTATTATTCCTACTGCCTGTTTGTGAAACTAAAGACCAGAAGCCATTTGAATATGCTGTTGTTTGCAAAAACAAGCTGTATAAACATGAGCCGGGAGAAGCTACCTTAAAGCAGGGGAGTGTCAGAACATAGGACACAATATCTGGACAGCCTTCCAATGAAAATGACCGCAGCAGATTGCTGAAACTGTTCCTGGATGGAAGGAGACAACATAACCGGCAAAGATAAAGAGGCAGAAGGAGTCAAGCCAGTGAAGAGCACGTTTGCATGTTGCCAGGAAGAGGTGATTTGATTCTTTAGTGAGAGCTTGATAGACATGCTGGAGATACGCAGTATTTTAAACCCTATTCTAGAAAACACGGATGTTTCCTGCATCTGATGGAACAATTCCTGGTTACTCTCTCTGGATTTGCCTTCGAGTCAAGGAGCTATGAATTGGCTCAAATTCTTTCTCAAGGCCATAGACATACAGCCGAACTCTGGGCATACCCCACGCATACCACCACATACAAAGCTCAGATAATTCACGGTGATATTTCAGTAGGAGAACCAAAATGGCAGACTTCCAGAGGTCGAGCCAAAGATGATGTGCTTAACTCTCCTTGTGGTTGAAAGACATCCTTAGCACACTTATCCTCCCAGGGCAGTTCTGGCCTGGAGGTTTGTGTTTCACTTCATCTCTGACTCAGATCAACCATCGAGGACCAAATAGCACCCTCAGTGACCTCATGCTGGAGACATCAGTCCCTGCTGCAATAATCTCGCACATTTAAAACTTGACATTGTGTACTCAGGAGATGAACTCTCCTCCCCCGTCTCTTTGGATAAGATGTCAGGCTAATTTTAGGGCCAGTAAAATGTATTTATGTAAGAACAATTATAGCAGAAAGTGGGCACGTGATCTTGAAGCTAAGTATGCAATAAATAGTCCCCTTAAATGAATCACGCAGGAAGCAGAGTGTGATTTCTGTTCCAGGCTTTGCTGATCCACATTTCTTTCAGCTACATGTTTCAACACTGCTGACATCCAGAAATGCGGCGCACACGCTCCCTCGCATCTGGCTCATCTCACGCTCCCCTTCCGCCCCAGTCCCAAGGCGTGCCGTCTATTTCACTCCAAACGTTTCCAGGTTCTTCTGATTATCTTATGGTCAGATGATGGCTGTACTTGGTGTCAGAGAAGGCATTTCAGAAACCTCAATAAATAGGCTTTCAAAAGGAATGCCAGTGCTCGAAAATGATGAAGCCAAGACGTGACTCCCTGCCAAGCTCCAGAGAGCTGAAATTCTTTCTGGAAGGATGATGGGAGCAGGTCCTTCTGTCTCTCTCGGGGCCATGTTGGTGCCGGCCAGATGCCCAGCAGAGAGGGGCTGTTAGCACAGGCCTTGCCAGGAACCGCAGTTGGAAACATGAGAAACGGCCTTCTTTCAGGAAAAAAGTTAGCAAAATCCTCTCGATGTTCAAATATCGTGTGTTTTATGCACAGCTTACATTAATATGATGAGAATAAAGCCAGATTTTACTCTTTATTTATGTTCCAAGTGTTCCAGAATGTTTTCGAAGCAATTGGTCAAACAGACCTAGGGTGCCAGCCTTCCATTTATCTACTGACATGAGACTAGAAACAGTGTAGGTAATTAAATCCACTTACAGGATCAAATGCTGGAAAGGCTAAAAATAAGTGATGTTTGTTCTCGACGGTTTTGGTACCTCTCCAGACCTGGGTTTCAGTCTGATCCCTGTCACTGCCTGAACAAATGGGCCTGGTCAAGCTGTTCTGCTTAATGGGGTGGAGCTGGCTCATTTGTTTCTCTCTCCAACCCCTTCCAGTCTGCAAGACTCAGTAACTTTTTTCAAGGTGATTTTCTTCAGGTTCACGTTCTTCTAAAAACACCTGGAGCAGATTCTCAAGCTGACTCATGCTTTCCATTTTTCAGGCCAGTGATTCTTGAAGTAGAGTTCAAAAGCATTGTCATTACCTGGGAAGTTGGGGAATGCAGATTCTGAGGCCCCACCCCACCTGCTGAATCAGAGACTCTAGAAGTGGAGCCTGTCCTGCATTTTATCAAGCCCTCCCCAGGAGCTCTGACACACCGAAGTCTTAGAACCACTGCTTGAGTCTGATCCTTCCATCTCCTCATGGCCTTCGTTTAGCTAATGTCTTAGAGTCAAGGTGTAAATTGATGAGAATAAATTACAGGTTTTCCTATTTATCTCAATGCAGAGCTTTCCAAGAAAGCCTTTGTGCAATGGAATTGTGCTCAGTCTCTTAATCATGTCCAGCTCTTTGTGACCCTATGGGCTATAACTCACCAGGCTCCTCTGTCCATGGGGATTCTCCAGGCAAGAATACTGGAGTGGGTTGCCATGCCCTCCTCCAGGAGATCGTCCCAACCCAGGGATTGAACCTAGGTCTCCTGCACTGGTAGGGAGATTCTTTACCCTCTAAGGCACCAGAGAAGCACAAGAATAGTAGAGTGGGTAGCCTATCCTTTCTCCAGGGGAACTTCCCAACCCAGGAATCGAACCAGTGTCTCCTGCATTGCAGGCAGATTGTTTACCATCTGAGCTACCTGGCAAGCGTGTGAAATGGAAGATTTCCTGCCATATAGGTAAAAAAGGATGCCACAGCCATCAGGCATTTCAGTCTTCCAAAAGTAAATTTCTGAGCCCAGGAAGAGCAGCGATGTCTGCCCAGCAGCCATCAGCCACTTCCTGTCAGCAGTGAGCGCTGAAGAGCTGAGCGGGTTGGAGGCAGGATGTGAGATAGCGTGGGGTGCAGCCACACCACGGCTCCCTGTGGAGGACACAAGTTAAGCACGTGAGTAATCAGGGAGCTGGGTTTGGCCCCAGATAGCAGAGATGCACATGAAAGGCATGATTTCAGTGAGCCCAGATGCTTGCATCTTTCCAAACATAGATGGGCATTGAATTCCTTAACCTAAGATATCTGGTTTTCCTTAATCAATAACAGTCTTCCATGTTCAGAGCATCTGCCTGCTTTGTTGCAAACTCCTATATAACCAGACTCCTCCCCCAGCCTCCTCAAGCCAGTTCTCTCAGGGCTACTTGGGATGCTGCCTCCTGGACTTGAAGTCCTAAAAATTTCCACCGAATAAGCGTAACTCTCAACTTTCAGGTTGTGACTCCGTTTTTCAGTTGACATTTTTCGTAAGTTGCAATAGCATAAAGCAAAGAAACAGCTCCCTTCAGATGCATCTTGCTAACAAATGCACAAGATAAACAGAGGTGAAGCACAGACGCTCGTGGGCAGAGCGCAGAGCATGGCGGCTTTGCGCTGAGCGCTGGGTGTGGCCCCTGGGGAAGGAGCTAGGAGGCGGCGTGGTCCCTGCTGCTGCGACAGCGGCTGGAGGCGATGCCTCTGCAACAGCTGCAGCAAAACCGACTCCAGATGCTACTTCTGCTTCTTCCCTCTTTCTGTAATAGTGAAAATCTTCTTCAGATTTCTTCCAGTTAGGGAAAACAGTCATTAACACAGGCCTTTCACGAGTGTGATGTGGTGTAAGGCAAATTTCCCAAAATCGGGGCATGGACTCTGGAGCCAGGAGACCCTGGTGTGGGACATGGCCTTTGTCACCGAGGTTGGTCAAAGGGTGCGTGACTTGACCCAGGCCTTTATCCTCCCTCTCCTGACCTGTAAAATGGTGATAAAATAATGCCCGCTTCATGGGCCATTGTAGGGTCACCTGATACTGTCTGACAGACTACAGAGCTCAGCGTCAGGGAGGAATGATCACCCAGTGGGAGCCCACACTGCCCACTGCAGCCAAAGAGCAGGCCAGCAAATCGAGAGACAAGGTGCTGGGGCGACATCTCCAAACTCTCGTCTTTCTCTGCCCACTGAAGTGCAATGAAAATATAAGAGACAACATTTGGAAGTCCTCAGTCAGCAGGGAGGAAACGCAGCTGGCTAGAGCCTCAAGAACTGTGCCCCTCCCTTCAGGGGGTCTGAGAGGTTTGTCTCCCGGGCTTAGGGTGAATGATTAGGCGCAAAGTGATGAAGGCCTGGCATTCTCCCGCTTGCGTCGTTTCCCAGCAATGCCGTAGTTGGGTGGCCTTGTTATTAGGTCCTTTTGTCTCTGGTTTACTGCATGGTGGCCTTCTTTCTGAAAGACAAAAAGAAAGAAAACTGCAAGGGGTGATCTGTTGTAAAGGTGAGACCAGATACAGGATGTGATTAGCATAAAGTTGGTGCAGAATGTAGCTCATGCTACATTAGAATTAGGGGACAGAAAAGCAAACAGTTACAGACTACAGGTTAGGAAGAGTTAAAGTAAAAACTAGGAGTGATGGGGCCTGCTCACTGTTCTCTCTATCTTCTTTGTTCTCAGGAAAAAGAAAGAAAAACTCCTTTCTCTTTTTTTCCCTTTTTTACTACAACAAGGGCAAAGATCAGTGATTTTATTCAGAAAGCCAGCAGGCTGAGAAGTTGATGACCTAGCATCCCCAAGAACCATCTCGCTCACATTTGGTGCAGCTTCTTTTACAGAACAAAGAGTAAAGCAGAAAAGGTGATGTGTGTGTGTGTGTGTGTGTGTGTGTGTATTGTATGTGTGCTTAATTGTGTCTGATTCTTTGGGACCCCATGGACTGTGGCCCACAGTCTCCTCTGTCCACGGGATTTTCCAGGCAAGAATACTGGAGTGGGTTGCTATTTCTTACTCCAAGGGAACTTCCCAAATTGATGCAAAGGTTTCCTGGTTCCAGCCAGACTCGGGAGGGGATGTGCTAATTTTTCCTCTCCTGCAGCTATTCATAGGCAGGCCAGGGCAGGATGCTTCCTGTGAGTTACACACAAGTCCTTTAGCTTAAAGCTCAGCAAGGGAGACAGGGTCCCAGGAAATGGGCCCTCATATATACTTTAAGCTATAGGCAGCATCCCGTTAGTGATTAGCTTGTAGTAAAAGTAACAGAATATAGAGGTTTAAGTAAAAGAAACAGATCCAATGCGGAGTCAGATTTGTTCCTTCCTATTACTTTATTAGTCGTGGGTTACTTAGGTGTTTGGTAGCACTAATTACTGCTTCACCTACAAGAGGAGCAGTGTGAAAGCTTGATGCTCACTGAGTGTGGCAGGCGGAATCAAGACTCTTCCCGGTGGTGCTAGTGGTGAGGAACCCTCCGGCCAGGGCAGGAGACATAAGAGCTGCAGATTCAGTCCCTGGGTCGGGAAGATCCCCTGGAGGAGGAAGCGGCAACCCACTCCAGCATTCTTGCTTGGAGAATCCCACGGACAGAGAAGCCTGGTGGGCTACCATTCCTAGGGTCTCAGAATCAGACACGACCAAACATCTGAACCCAAAGACATTGGTGCCCTAATCCCCTGAAATGCATGAATATGTTATTTTACATAGCCAAAAAAAAAAAAAAAAAGCAATTTTGGGTGTATATCTCGAGAAGGAGAGATTATTCCAGATTATCTGGATGTTTAAAGGCGAAGAGCCTCTCCTGGTTCCGGTCAAAGCAAGGTGCAAATTACGATGGAGACCAAAGAGATGCTCACTGCCTGAAGAGGGAGGGAGGAGGCCAAGAGCCAAGGGAAGGGGGTGGAATCAGTAGGAAAAGGCAAGGAGGCAGACTCGCGCCCATCGGGGAAGATACCGGGTGACAGCGAACATTCCTTCAAAGCGGGAGGAGCGAGGAGGNCTGAACCCAAAGACATTGGTGCCCTAATCCCCTGAAATGCATGAATATGTTATTTTACATAGCCAAAAAAAAAAAAAAAGCAATTTTGGGTGTATATCTTGAGAAGGAGAGATTATTCCAGATTATCTGGATGTTTAAAGGTGAAGAGCCTCTCCTGGTTCCGGTCAAAACAAGGTGCAAATTACGATGGAGACCAAAGAGATGCTCACTGCCTGAAGAGGCAGGGAGGAGGCCAAGAGCCAAGGGAAGGGGGTGGAATCAGTAGGAAAAGGCAAGGAGGCAGACTCGCCCCATCAGGGAAGATACCGGGTGACAGCGAACATGCCTTCAAAGCGGGAGGAGCGAGGAGGCTGGGGCCTGCCAGACAAGAGACCGCGTTTCTCATTCTTGACGCGACGGAAGCCTCTCAGACGACCACGTGCAGCAAAGCTCCCGCCGGCCAACAGGGCAGGGCCGTCACCCCGCAGGCCGCGCGGCTTCCCTTTGGCCTCCAGGGCGGGGTCCAGCTCGGCCGGAAGATGCTGGGCGCGAACGGAGGATGCTGAGATGCACCGAATGCGGCTCAGAACCAGGCGGCCCCGCGATTGGCGGAAGGAGACCTGGAAGGAACGCCCGCAACAGCCATTCGAGCCGCCACGCGGGCCCGGCTCTCCGAGGCCCCCAGTGTCTGTCAAGTACTGTGTGCTTGTTAACGCTCTTCTTCCTCACGTATACCTCACTTGTTTCTCTACTTTCCTCCTTGGTGGGGATTCTTTTTCTGCAAAGACGAAGGACCAGAGCCCTTGTCACTGACCATTGCTCTGTTGCTGCTGCTGCTGAGTCGCTTCAGTCGTGTCCGACTCTGTGCGACCCCATAGGCGGCACCCGCCAGGCTCCCCGTCCCTGGGACTCTCCAGGCAAGAACGCTGGAGTGCGTTGCCGTTTCCTTCTCCAATGCATGAAAGGGAAAAGTGAAAGTGAAGGCGCTCAGTCGTGTCCGACTCTTAGCGACCCCATGGACTGCAGCCCACCAGGCTCCTCCGTGCATGGATTTTCCAGGCAAGAACGCGGGAGTGGGGTGCCATTGCCTTGGCTTGTATTTGGCGTTCTCACCACTGTAATCTGACAGTCTCTGCCCAGAAACCCAGGCCCCGCTTCAAGCTGCGGGTGAGGCCACTTGCGATCACTTACATCTTGATTTTAGTTCGAAAAGACCTGTACCAGACTCCTGACTTAAAGAACTATGTGATAATCAACTTGCCTTGTTTGAGTCACAATGTTTGTGATGGTTTGTCAAGACAGCAGTAGCAAACGAAGACGCTGGGCCACTGGAGTGATTTGGGGGCAGGTTTCCTTTAATTTCCTTTATGTAAATAGATAAACACCTTCGTTTATGACTGACCTTGCCTTCAGATCACTTCAGACTTCCTCCTGGCTAGCAGTGGTAGCTCACTCCCATCCCAAAATGCATCCAAGGCTACTTTGACCTCTGGCCCCTCATGAGGTTAGAAAGAGGAACTAACAAGCTTGGGATTAATGACAGGAGAAGCAAAGAACTTGAATAATCCATAAAATTCATAAGCAGCCACTGAATATTTAATTGCAAGTAAATTGTGGTTAGAGCTTCTTATCTAAAACAAAGATATAATAGATTCCAGGAAACTTAAAGCTGTAAAGCTATAAACTCTTCCTCCAAATTCTTCTTGGAAGTCTCTGTGAAAGACAGCATTATATTATATCATACTTTCCATGAAATTTGTGAAATATAAAATTCTGCTCCTTTCAGTTCAGTTCAGTTCAGTCGCTCAGTCATATCCGACTCTTTGCGACCCCATGAATCACAGCATGCCAGGCCTCCTTGTCCATCACCAACTCCCGGAGTTCACTCAGACTCATATCCATCGAGTCAGTGATGCCATCCAGCCATCTCATCCTCAGCCATCCCCTTCTCCTCCTGCCCCCAATCCCTCCCAGCATCAGAGTCTTTTCCAGTGAGTCAACTCTTCACATGAGGTGGCCAAAGTACTGGACTTTCAGCTTTAGCATCATTCCTTCCAAAGAAATCCCAGGGCTGATCTCCTTCAGAATTGACTGGTTGGATCTCCTTGCAGTCCAAGGGACTCTCAAGAGTCTTCTCCAACACCACAGTTCAAAAGCATCAATTCTTCAACACTCAACCTTCTTCACAGTCCAACTCTCACATCCATACATGACCACGGGAAAAACCATAGCCTTGATTTACTTCATCACAATAATCACATTTATCATAAAACACTTTTTTAAAAGAGAACTAAAGATAAAAGTCAATGATAATTTTAGGGACATAAACTGATTTTTTCAACTTTTTTTTAAAGAAAAAATGAAAAATAATGCACTGGGGTTAAATACATGTGATTCTGGTTATTATTAATTTCCCATGATGTTATTAAACAAAGAAAAAATATTGAGGTATATTTAGTTTGTGGATTTCTTTAGTATAATTTTCTGTGAAAACAAAGCAAAACAAAATTCAGTCACCGTTGAGCAAGGTTTAATGTACAGAAAAGTTTAAGGAAATGGTCAGGGAATTTGGTTGGAGGTTTTATGGCCTGAGTGTAGGCTTCTGTTATGAAATCTATAATGTGTGAAAATTTAAACATTTCGTTTTCATGTGATGGCATTTTCTTTCAGTGACAAGCTCTAATGACTTAATAACTAACTTGAAAGTGAAAGTGTTAGTCTCTCAGTTGTGTCCAACTCAATACGATCCTGTGGACTGCAGCCCACCAGGCTCCTCTGTCCATGGAATTCTGCAGGCAAGAATACTGGAGTGGGTTGCCATTCTTTTCTCCAGGGGATCTTCCTGACCCAAGGATTAAACTCACGTCTCCTGCACTGTGGGCAGAGTCTTTACTATTTGTTCCACCAGGGAAATCCCAATGACTAACTTAGATAAAAGCAAATAAATGCTGAGATAGCACAACAAAAGCAGGTTACCTTCATCTCTTCTAGTAATTTATACTCTAGTAACTGCTTTTCCTATCTGTAGTTTATCTATTTTGGAGTAATTGTTCTTTAGTAATACCCTTTGGGTATCTATTTGCATGGTTTGCTTCTTCATGTTTACCATCCAGTCTCTGAACCAAGGGTCACGACCCGGTCACAGATGGGACACAGAAGCCACTGATACAGCCTCTCATCTTTGCACCTGGCTTAGACTTACTTAGTTTGGAATGTATAAATTTGAAGCACAGAATGGATGATGTCATGTGCTGGCAAATAGATTGATTAGCAGAATACTGATGTTGCCTTATCTTCGTTTCTGAAAGCCACTCTGGTCACCTGACTTACCGTATTGAATCCCTCAACTCAGAAAGCATCAAAGTTCCCGTCTATTATTCTATTACTTCAGCTTTGAATCCACACAGAATGTGAACTGGGAAAAAAGTAATGATCTAAATATTCAAGCCAGTTCAGTTCAGTTCAGTTGCTCAGTCGTGTCCGACTCTTTGTGATTCCATGGACTGCAGCATGCCAGGTCTCCCTGTCCATCACCAACTCCCAGAGTTTGCACAAATTCATGTCCATCGAGTCGGTGATGCCATCCAGCCATCTCATCCTCTGTCGTCCCCTCCTCCTCCTGCCCCCAATCCCTCCCAGCATCAAGGTCTTTTCAAATGAGTCGGCTCTTTGCATCAGGTGGCCAAAGTGTTGGAGTTTCAGCTTTAACATCAGTCCTTCCAATGAATACCCAGGACTGATCTCTTTTAGGATGGACATCTCCTTGCAGTCCAAGGGACTCTCAAGAGTCTTCTCCAACACCACAGTTCAAAAGCATCAGTTCTTCAGCACTCAGCTTTCCTTATAGTCCAGCTCTCACATCCATACATGACTACTGGAAGAACCATAGCCCTGACTAGACAGACCTTTGTTGTCAAGGTAAAGCCTCTGGTTTTAACTACCACACAGTTGCACTCATCTCACATGCTAGTAAAGTAATGCTCAAAACTCTCCAACCCGGGCTTCAGCAATACGTGAACTGTGAACTCCTTAATGTTCAAGCTGGTTTTAGAAAAGGCAGAGGAACCAGAGATCAAATGGCCAACATCCGCTGGATCATGGAAAAAGCAAAAGAGATACAGAAACACATCTATTTCTGCTTTATTGACTATGCCAAAGCCTTTGACTGTGTGGATCACAATAAACTATGGAAAATTCTTCAAGAGACGGGAATACCAGACCACCCGACCTGCCTCTTGAGAAATCTGTATACAGGTCAGGAAGCAACAGTTAGAACTGGACATGGAACAACAGACTGGTTCCAAATAGGAAAAGGAGTCCATCAAGGCTGTATATTGTCACCCTGCTTATTTAACTTCTATGCAGAGTACATCA
>SJYB01005157.1:663199-737133 GCA_006408585.1 Antidorcas marsupialis | reverse complement strand
TGGAGAAGACTCTTGAGAGTCCCTTGGACTGCAAGGAGATCCAACCAGTCCATTCTGAAGGAGATCAGCCCTGGGATTTCTCTGGAAAGAATGATGCTAAAGCTGAAAGTCCAGTACTCTGGCCACCTCATGCAAAGAGTTGACTCATTGGAAAAGACTCTGATGCTGGGAGGAATTCAGGGCAGGAGGAGAAGGGGACGACCAAGGAAAAGATGGCTGGATGGCATCACAGACTCGATGGATGTGAGTCTGAGTGAACTCTGGGAGATGGTGATGGACAGGGAGGCCTGGTGCTCTGCGATTCATGGGGTCGCAAAGAGTCGGATATGACTGAGCGACTGAAATGAACTGAACTAAAGTAGGCTGGTCATAGCTTTCCTTCCAAGGAGCAAGGGTCTTTTAATTTCATGGCTTCAGTCACCATCTGCAGTGATTTTGGAGCCCAAGAAAATAAAGTCTCACATTATTTCCACTGATTCCCCATCTATTTGCCATGAAGTGATGGGACCAGGTGCCATGATCTTAGTTTTCTGAATGTTGAGCTTTAAGCCAACTTTTTCACTCTCCTCTTTCACTTTCATTCAGAAGCTCTTTAGTTCTTTTTCATATTCTGCCATAGGGTGGTATCATCTGCATATCTGAGATTATTGATATTTCTCCCAGCAATCTTGATTCCAGCTTGTGTTTCATCCAGCCCAGCATTTCTCATGACGTGCTCTGCATAGAAGTTAAATAAACAGGGAAGCACTGATATTTTTTCCTGATCATTTTGTTTTAATTTTAGAAGAGTTTGAAAATGTTTACTTACTTTAATCAGATCATTTATTTTACCATATTAGTTTTGTCTAAATATAGTGTTTACATGCAGGACTTAATTATGGAGAAAATTAAAACTTGTTGGGTAGTATTATAGTTGATTGAAGAATGTTTACTTTTCAGAGTATTTTAAAAGTGACATATTTAGTAACAAATTAGACATCATACATATTTAATTTTGAAAGCATCTTGAGGTTTTCAGCAAACTCTCATCCTCTTGATCTCTCCTGGCTAATTATTTATTCAACACACAGTGGGTGGCTGCTGACATCTAAAATATGGCAGTTGGGCATATATAGTCATATGCTCCCAGCCAAGTTGTAGTGTCTGTGAAGTTTTCAATTTTAAGTAAAAATGGAAAATCTAAAACAACGAGCTTAAAATAGAAGTCCTGGGGGAGACTTCACACACTGGTTTTAAGTTTATTTATTCAGATCTGTTATTTCTCTAAAAGGCTCAAAGCGTTGTAAGGAACACATTGTCCTCCAAATATGTGCATAGTGCAGCAAACCGTTTTCCTCTCTAGCCAGTGCTGCTGAGAGCTCATACCTCGCTGAAAACCTCTGGCTTCAAATACACATGGCCTACTGCTAGCAAGATCCCTGACTTGATACAGCTAGTGTTGAGAAGCCAAAATCCAAGGATGCTTAAAGAAACAGGAGGGTTGCCCTGCCCTCCTCCAGGATTGAGCCCACATCTCTTACTTCCCCCTGCACTGGTAGGTGGGTTCTTTATCACTAGTGCCACCTGGGAAGCATAAACGTCAAACTCATTTGTTAACTCAGAGGCAATACTAAGAAAAAATAAAGATCTCTACCCTGGTGGAACGTACATTCTAATGTCCTATAGCAGAAAATAAAAAGGACATGATCAATAAGAAGATTACAAATGGCGTAATATATTAGAAGATAACGAGTGTTGAGAGAGGAAGAGAGAAGAAAAGGGAAATCAGAAAGCTGAGGGGAGAGAGTTGGGTGCAAATTAAAATCCCAGTGGTCAGGGTAGGCCTCAAGAATTCAGGTAGGTGAAAAAGAAATCAGGTGCCAAACCAGTGATATTTGCCTTTCTGGGCAAAGAGAATACCAGTGTGAAGAACCAGGAGAGGAGTTTGCAGGTTTGTTCAAAGATCAGTGAGGCCAGGGATTTCGGGGTGGGGTAAGCGTCAGGAAGAACAGCAGGGTCTGAGGCCTGGGGGCTCACGGGGAAGAGCCTGCAGAGCTCGGTGGACGTTCTTGTGCTTGCGGGAAATGAAAGCGTTGGCGTTTCTTCCTAGAGTGATTACCAAACTATAGCTATTCCTTCCGACTTCTGTGTTGGAATAAGCTGTATGGAGCACAGACCGAAGGAGCAGTGGGTTCTCAGGGCAACTTTCATCATCCAGGCAGGATGTGAGGAGGCTCAGAAGAGGGTACTGGCCGTGCAGTAGGAGGAAGTACCTCTTCTGTCTCTACCACTGCAATGTATCAGGAGATAATGGAAATAAAAGCAATGTCAAAAATAAAAATGAAGAAGAAGGAAAAAAAAACAGAGAAAGAGCAACTTCCATACTTTAATATGGTGTTCCATTTGGCCATTGCTGGCTTAGTGGTGAAGAACCCACCTGCCGGTGCAGGGGGTGCAGGACTCTTGGGTCTGATCCCTGGGTGGGAAAGGTCCCCTGGAGGAGGAAACGGAAACCCACTCCAGTGTCCTTGCCTGGGAGATCTCACGGACAGAGGAGCCTGGTGGGCTACAGTCCACAGGGTTGCAAAGTGTTGGGCAGAACAGAGCTGCTGAGCACAGGCCATCGTATCTATTTATCATTTGAGCAGACAAAACGATCACATTCTCGGTATATTTGGGGACCTCCAACCCATGATTCTATTACCCTGAAATTCTTACTGATAGTAGTTAAACAGCTTATTTCTGTTTTAGAATAGAATGATAAATCCTGATTTCTTATTTCAGTTACAGACCTTGCCTATTCTCTTGTCTTTCAGAGAAAAAAAAAAATTAGGAGTATAGTTTTTCCTTTTGATGAATGTGTTCTATTATATCACTATCAGAGAACCATTGCCAAATGTTACAGTTAGTTCTTGATTTTCCGCACAGTTACAGGCAATTTTAAGTTCACATAAGGAACTAAGGACCTGAAGGAGAAAGAGGCTCACCACGCATGCGCAGCTGTGCACCAGGACTAGAAAGCCTACCACGCAGATTAATGCAGCAACATAAACATGTGAGGACTGTAGGCTCACCAGGGAAATATTGTGGCTATAATCAGTACATGAATTAATTTTTTTGAGTAAAGAAAACATTTTTTTTAAATTCTCTAAGCATCACTGTTCAACCTAAGCGCCACTAAGCTGTGGCTACTGAGCCTGTGAATGTGGCCAGTAAGGATCGAACGCAGTGAAAGTGTAAGCATACGCCAGGTTTTGAAGACAGCATGAGGAAACATGCCAACTATCTCACTAGTGTTTCTATGTTGTACATGTTGAAATGATACTTTGAATATATTAGATTAAACTTATTACTAATGTAATAGATTTCCTTTTGTAATACATCTACTAGAAAATATAAAATTACATATGTGGTGTACATTTGTGACTCATATGTCTACCAATGTCTCTTTCCTAAGTTATAAAATGAGAAGGATAACATTTCAAATAGTATTTCTTTACTCCTTTGTCTTCTTGTTAAAAGTTTACATGACTTTAAGGAAAAAAAAAAAAGAATTTGTCCCTGGAGATGGAGAGAAAAGTGGACAGAATGCAGCAGGGAAATGTGTGATGTATTTTCCACTCTTTTTTAAAGCAAGATATCCCTAACAGTAATTAAACAAATTTTGACACATCAAAGATAATTCATTCATATGAACACTCAAGTTCTAATTAAAGTCTCCTCCCTCAGACTTAGAAATAATTTATTTCATTTTGCTTTTTATTTACTGATCACTAACATTTAAAAAAAATAATAAACACAATACCGGTCACTCAGTTACAGTGCCTGAACAGACACCACACTGTTGGCTAAACTATATTTTTTTTACATTCTCTAATTTCCCATTTATCCAGTTTATATTTGTTTTGTTTTTAATATAAATTTATTTATTTTAATTGGAGGTTAATTACTAAAATATTATGACTGTTGCTGTTGTTGTTCTCCAGTGATTAAATCGTGCCTGATTCTTTGTGACCCCGTGAACTGCAGGACTCCAGGCTTCCCTGTCCTTCCCTATCTCTCAGAGTTTGCTCAAACTTAGGTCCCTTTAGTCGGTGATGCCGTCCAGCCACCTCCTCCTCTGTCCCCTTCTCCTCCTGCCTTCAATCTTTCCCAGAATCAGGGTTTTTCCAATGAGTCAGTTCTTCACATCAGATTGCCAAAGTATTGGAGTTTCAGCTTCAGCATCAGTCCTTCCAATGAATATTACGAATTGATTTCCTTTAGGATTGGCCAGTTTGATCTCCTTGCAGTTCAAGTGACTCTCAAGAGTCTTCTCCAACACCACAGTTCAAAAGCATCAGTTCTTGGGTACTCAGCGTTATTTATGGTCCAACTCTCACATCCATACATGACTACCGGAAAAATCATAGCTTTGACCAAACAGAACTTTGAACAAAATGATGTCTCCTTTTTTTCATATGCTGTCTAGGTTTGGTCACAGCTTTCCTTCCAAGGAGCAAGTGTCTTTTAAGTTCATGGCTGTGGTCACCACCAGCAGTGATTTTGGAGCCAAGGAAATAAAATCTGCTACTGTTTCCATGTTTTCCTCGTCTATTTGCCATGAGGTGATGGGACTGGACGCCATGATCTTAGTTCTCTGAATGTTGAGTTTTAAGACAGCTTTTTCACTCTTCTCTTTCACTTTCATCAAGAGGCTCTTTAGTTCTTCACTTTCTGCCATAAGGGTGGTGTCATCTGCATCTCTGAGGTTACTGATATTTTTCTGGTGATCTTGATTCCAGCTTGTGCTTCCTCCAGCCCAGTGTTTTTCATGATATACTCTGCATATAAGTTAAATTAGCAAGGTGACAATATACAGCCTTGACGTACTTCTTTCCCAGTTTTGAACTAGTCAGTGTTCCATGTCTGGTTCTAACTGTTGCTTCTTGACCTGCATACACGTTTCTCAGGAGGCAGGTAAGGTGGTCTGGTATTCCCATCTCTTTAATAATTTTCCACAGTTTGTTGTGATCCACACAGTCAAAAGATTTATCATAGTCAATGAAGCAGAAGTCAATGAATTCAGTTACCTTTTTCAGTCTATTGTTATGGAGAATCCAAAAGACAATTCTGAATTGCCCAAACCGGCTGTTCCCAAATTCTAAATAAATTTTAAATCAAGGTTGTGTAACATTGTGTAACTTAATTGTTCTAGATTATGTGTTTTATAATATTTGCTACATTTATATAATTATTGTGCCAATGCCGTGGAACCGGCGGCAGAGGTGGGGTGGCCGCTCAAAGCGCGCCGGGGGAGGGGACGCGAGCTAGCCGCCGGGGCCCACCCGGGACCTCAGCGCCAGAGGCCCTCCCCGCACAGAGGCGGCCCGCGGCACCCCCCAGGAGACGCACTGGGTCCCCCCTCACGGGCCTTGCGCCCACAGGCTCCGCCACCCCCAGAGCCGCAGCCGGCCGGGGAGAACGCTCTCCCGCCACCAAACCCTGTGGCTTTCCCGGGTGGAGCAGCGGTGAGAAGTTCACCTGCCAATCAAAGAGTGACTCAAGAGACACAGGTTCGATCTCCGGGTCGGGAAGGTGGGATCCTAGGCCAGGGTTCCTGCCTGGAAAACTGCATGGAAAGAGGAGCCTAGAGAGACCAAGTCCATGGGCCCCAAAGAGTGGATGCAACTGAGTGCACACACATACACACACGTGGGCGTGCACACACACGTACACAGACACACACACACACGCATGCACACACACATTCATGCACGCACATGCACACACACATGCACGCACACATGCATAGACACACGTGCACACACATGCACACACATGCACACACGCATAGATACACACATGCATACACACGTGTGCGCACACACATGCATAGATACACACATGCACACATACACATGCATAGATACACACATGCACACACACTCACACACACGTGCGCACACACACACATGCACATGAAAGGCTGTAACTCAAGACTCAGAGCTCAGGTGAATACTTATTTTTCCCGCCATTGTCCTGTAAGCAGTTTTCTGTTTCACCCTGTGTACTCNCACACACACTCACACACACGTGCGCACACACACACATGCACATGAAAGGCTGTAACTCAAGACTCAGAGCTCAGGTGAATACTTATTTTTCCCGCCATTGTCCTGTAAGCAGTTTTCTGTTTCACCCTGTGTACTCTATTTATTTTGGTTAGTTTTTTTGTATAAGATATGATACTTAGACCAAGGTCCATCTTTTATTTTTGTGGCCTCTGAAAGACCACTTTTTGGCCATTTGCTTCTGCAGTCTTGATTGCCATATTGAAACCAGGAAAACAGATTCCTCTCATTTTATCCTTTTTTTAAAAAAAATGAAATTAAATATTCTAGTTCCTTTGTTTTACATATGCACTTTAGAATAAGCTTATCTATGGGAAAAATTGTTGAAGAGGTTTTGATAGGAATTGTTGTAAACTTGTACTCTTTGTAAGAATTCACTGTGTCATTTTCTAATTCCTAAATTTTGTATGCCTCTCCATTTTTTATTTCCTTCAATTTCTTTTATCATCTATTATCTTGAAGTTAGTGTCTATTGGTTTTTTTTTTAACCTATCAGTTTGAGATTCTGAACTCTTAGCATCATGCTTGAGCTTTACTTTAATAAAACCTGGGCACTTCAGATATGAAGCTTCCACTCTAGCCTCTCTCTTCTGACACCTGTGTGGGATGGGGCAGTGAGGGAGGGGCCGTCACTGCCAGGTGGGAGCTGAAGGTCAGATTCTCAATCCTGCCTCCACTGACACTAAAGTAGGTCATTACTGAGTAAATGTTCTTCTTCCCCACAACACTGCCACTAACACCTCTCCAATCGGAAAAGGCAGAAATATCTTGTTACTCTTCCCTAGAACATGGCTGGAGTTTCAGCTCCAGCATCAGTCTTTCCAGTGAATATTCAGGGTTTGTTTCCTTTAGGATGGACTGGGTGCAGTCCAAGGGACTCTCAGGAATCTTCTCCAACACCACAGTTCAAAAGCATCAATTCTTTGACTCTCAGCTTTCTTTATAGTCCAACTCTCACATCCATACCTGACTACTGGAAAAAACATAGCTTTGACTAGATGGACCTTTGTTGTCAAAGTAGTTTCTCTGCTTTTTAATAAGATGTCTAGGTTTCATCACAGCTTTCCTTCCAAGGAGCAAATGGCTTTTAATTTCATGACTGCAGTTGCTGTCCACAGAAAATAAAATTCACCACTGTTTCCATTGTTTTCCTATTTCCCATTTCCCATGAAGTGACATCATAGAGGCAGGTCTGATTATCACTGGCCAGTGGTGCATCAGGGCCCTGTAACACCCCCGACCTGGGACTGGGAGGCGAGCTTCGACACTGCCAGACGTCTGTGGAAAGGCACAGTCTCCACTGACCCCCGTGGGAAGTCATTGCCAAGGGGCGCAGTCCCGGGCTCTCTTTGGCCTCTCTGAAACCAGGCTGACAAAGGAGCACATCCAGGCTACCCACGCTTTGCCGGGTGGATGGAGTGAGGTCACAGCTGCTCTCTGCGGTGTTTGGCTGAGTAGAGAGGTATTATCTAAGGTTTTCTGTCTCCTCAGATTGACCCTTTTCTGGTCCTTTAAATAGAGTGCTGACTTTTGTTGGGGTTATTTTTAATCTATTGGCATTTCTGGATTGTCAGCTTCTTCAGTCCCAAGTTTGGGGTATATTAGACAAAGAGAAAACCCAGAGAAGTCAGTACCATATCATTCCCTGGCGTTTAATTTTCATTTCATAAGTAACTAAATGAAAAAAAAAAGGAGTGAAATATGGAGCAAAATATCCTAACATTGATCACCTCATTTTAAACCAATTGAGCACGCAGAGAAATGAGGTTCAAGGAGCTTTGCGTAAACAGCAGAGACATGAAAAGAGTGCTTTCTGAAGCTGTGGGGTGTGACACTGTGATGCACTTACACACACACTGTCTTCCCTGGGTCTCAACATGCCAGCCAGGCTACCTTCTTCTCTCCATCTACCAGAGTTGTTTATCAGATATATAATGTCCCCAAATTTTGCTTATATGTAGTGAGATAAATAGGAAAAATTGTGTTTATTCCATCTTCTCTGAAGAAAAACTCCTTACCTATGGATAGTTTTGGGCTTCCCAGGTGGTGCTAGTGGTAAAGAACCCATCTGCCAATGCAGGTTAGACATAAGAGATGTGGGTTCAATCCCTGGGTTGGAAAGATCCCTTGGAGAAGGGCGTGGCAACCCACTCCAATATCCTTTCCTGGAGAATCCCATGGATAGAGGAGCCTGGTAGGCTACAGTCCTCGGATGTCACAAGGAGTTGGACACGACTGAAGTGACTTAGCACACATGCATGGATAATTGTATTCTTCCTCACCCAGACCAGCAAGGCGAGAAGAGCCTGTGTTTCTTGCCCTAAACTCTGCTTTTAGACAAAGGCAGATGCTTTCATTCGCAGCGTCATGGGAGATGCGGAGCTGAAGGCCTCTGTAGTTTCTGCTTAGCTTCCCTCTATCTGATCCACTTTGCCATTTTGCAATCACACAGCATCTTCCAAAATGGGCTCTAGATACTTTCTTAGAGGAGCACAAAGAAATACAGGTATAGGAGGCCTGTTTTCTGACAAGCTCCATCACTTGAAGGGAGTTATTCAGCTTTTTCCTCCTGAAGGACTTCTTCAAATCATCATGAGGAACCGCAAATTACGACGACTCATTTGAGCTGCAGGGTCAGCCAGTCCACCCAGCTGGACTGTGGGAGACCTGATTTTATTAGCGCTAACCAGGCTTGATAGATGGATGTCAAGCTGGACTCGAATTCCTTTACAAATGAAGCTGTAACATCACTTAGTGGGTCATTCATTGATTCTGGCTGAGTTGTCGCTGGATTTGATTTCTAGCGAAGCAGAGTAATAGAGACGACAGCAAGGAGGAAAGGAAACCTGGCGGAGACAGGGAGACTGTCATTTAGGGGGGACTTGAGCAAACAGCGGTGCCCTGGCCTTTAAATTGGAGGCACTCGCCAGCAGGGCTCTGTGAGTGGGGGCATGACTAGATGCTGCAGGGTCATCAGTCGCTCCGCTCAGCATCCGCTGGGACTGGCACTCTCGACGCTGGGACCACGATGTCCACCCGCCTCATCTCTGAGAGCTTCTGTGAGGCTGAAATGAGGTACAAGGCCTCGTCCTCCAGATACGCGATGAAACCCTTAGAAGCGTCATGCTTGCCTTCGCGTCTCGGCTGTGTCCTCTTCACTTTCCCGTCTTCCTCCTCCCAGAGCTCCCGTTCAGGGCATGAAGAGGAACAGAGAGGAAGCGACTCCAGGATCTTTGAGGTATGATAATAGGCCTTGGGACGCCAGTGTTATTTGTTCAATGCAAGTCCTGCTGGCGTGAGCGCAGGAGAGGATGGGTGAGGCAGGTGGGCGGAGGGATGCAGGGTGAGACAGGGGCCGCACCTTTCACGAGCCACGTGTTACCACGTGCTCCCCGCCAGGCTCTGCGCTACACTGGAATAAAAATGTATCTGCGGGCTGGCCCCTCACCAGACTCCTGTATAGAGGTATAGACAATGAGACAAATAATAATTACCCAACAGGAAGATTATTAAAGAGGTTTAGAGAAGTGTCTCTGAATACCTAGCACTCTTAACTCTGCCTAGCTATTCAGGGAAGAAAAAATTCACTGTCATATTCAAACTGCATCTTGTAAAGGATGGCCAGGAGTTAAGCAAAGAAAGGGGAATACTGGGTACAGGAAAGATGAGGAGGGCCGCTTGTAGTGTCAAAGATGTGAAGCAAAAATAGAAGGGTTATAATGTACCAATAGAGAGGGCCCACGGGGGAAAATGCAGAGAGAGGAGACAGACACAGCAAATGTAACTTGAAAGCAAGGTAAAGTGTGATGCCTCTCAAGTCATCATAAGAGTATTTAGTCTTCAGGGGTTTCTCTTTAAGTTAGCGACAGTGTCTTTAAGAAGGAGTATTCCCCTCAACTTTCCTCTGTTCTTAAAACATCAGAAGCTTTATGCCTCAGAGAGAACAAAACTCTTCTTGTCTGTTGATGCGTCCACATACACAGACTGTGCAAGGCGCTGATGCCATGTTGACGCGCTCGTTTTCGTATTGGACTTGATAGGCCACGAGCCCAGGAATTCTCTCAAGAGTGTTTTAAAAGAAGTAGAACAGGGAGAGATCGAGGGCTTATTGCTGCAAGTGGGTGCCATCAAAGGAGTGGTGTTCAGCTTTGCATTTCTGCATGTTTAAGTTCAAGAGGGTCCTTGCCTCGAATCTCTAATCACATGCTCCAGGTCCACTTCTGCACAGAAAAGATAGATGCATTTGCTTGGCCCACAAAGCTATTTAAAAGTTTTGAAATTTTACCCACATACATTTGATGGTTTCATTGCCTCTCTGTAAAAATCACAGCATCAGGCTTTCTGGAGCCATGTTTCTGCAGAGCAAACTGGCAGGGAGTAAGGAGCCACCATCTTGCCCCAGAGCCAGAGCTCTGCGCGCCCTCCATCTTCACCTGGCCAGAGCCACTCACTGGCTTTACTTCCCTGACCTCGAGAGACTTAGGATTCACTAATTCTTAAATAAGTGAGATGATTTAAATTGGAGCTCACTCGATTTTGATGACATCCCTTCTTGTGAGTCTCCCCAAAGGCAGACTCATAAACATGGGTTTGGGGACAGGAGTCTATTTAAGAGATGCCCCCAGGAAGCCGTCACATGAGAGTGAAGACAGGGCAGGCAGGCTGACAGCTTGCTCCATGGAGAAACTGGGAATCTTCTATGTGAACTCATAATATAGGATCTCATGGAGGGGCAAGAAAAGAACATTTCCCCACCATTTCTCCTCGCCTGTGGTTGAGAACCGTGCCTGGGAGCCGCTCCGGGTCCTCCACACTCAGCCTTCTTCCAGGATGGCACAGGAGCCGGGTGGCTTGGTCAGGAAGTCACAGGTGATTGTGAGAAGGGTCCATGGCAGCTGCAGAAAGACTCCTTTGTGCCAAGTGATATGGATGAGCAAATAGTGGTTTCTGCTCCACAACATCCTCCTTGAATGAAATGTTAGTCCAGGTCCCACAAAGAGCAAGACAGGAAGATGGGACTAAGCAGGTATACCCATGCAGGAGATCCAGGTTCAAGCCTTCGGTCAAGAAGATCACCTGGAGAAAGGAATGGCTACCTACTCCAGTGTCCTTGCCTGGAGAATTCCATGGACAGAGGAGCCTGACGGGCTACAATCCATGGGGTTGCAAAGTCAAACATGACTGATTGATCAACGCTCAGGTAAGCATACACAGATTTTGTTAGGGGGAAATACCTGAGAGAGAAAACTGGAAAAGGAGAGTCAGGAGGCCTCGATGCAGGTCTGAACTGGAATGCAGAAGAGAGGAGACAAGCATGGCACGCAAGTGCTCCCGACTGCCAAGCCATCTAAGAAAGGTTGGGCAACGCCACTGGGAAGTCTGCAGGAATGGGCGCGTCTCAGCATCCCTGCCATCCTGGCACTGGCTGGGCGCCTTCCTGGGAGGTGTGTCCTCTGCACAGGTGAGACGGTTCCAGGGCACTCTTGCTAGTTAATGGCCATCCTTGCAGTTGAGTGAGTGAGTGCATTCTGATTGCCCCACAAATGGTAACAGAAGCCCGGCAGGAATACAGCATGTGGTTATGGATGATTATTAGCTTAAGGGGGAGAAAGAATAGCATGTATTCACAGCTTTTTACAAGCTGTGTGGCTAACATCATATTTTTTTTTGTACTTATACAGTCATACTTTGAACTTTTTATATATTTGGTGTCTTTTCTTCAAAGTAAAGTAAAACCTGGAGATGGTAGGTAATTTTTCCAGTTACCTAGGAGGTTTAGATGGAAACAGTGAGAGACTTTATTTTTGGGGACTCCAAAATCACTGTAGATGGTGACTGCAGCCATGGAATGAAAAGATGGTTTCTCCTTGGAAGAAAAGCTATGACCAACATAGACAGCATATTAAAAAGCAGAGACATTGTTTTGCCAACAAAGGTCTGTCTAGTCAAGGCTATGGTTTTTCCAGTAGTCATCTATAGGTGTGAGAGTTGGATTATTAAGAAAGCTGAGTGTTGAAGAATTGATGAACTGTGGTGTTGGAGAAGACTCTTGAGAGTCCCTTGGACTGCAAGGAGATCCAACCAGTCCATTGTAAAGGAGATCAGTCCTGAATATTCATTGGAAAGACTGATGCTGAAGCTGAAACTCCAAAACTTTGGCCACCTGATGCAAAGAGCTGACTCACAAGAAAAGCCCCTGATGATGTGAAAGATTGAAGGCAGGAGGATAAGGGGACGACAGAGGATGAGATGGTTGGATTGTGTCACTGACACAATGGACATGAGTTTGAACAAGCTCCGGGGGTTGGCTGTGGACATGGAAGCCTCCGGATATGACTGAGCAACTGAACTGAACTGAGGCTTAGAATGAGAAGGACTTTTTGAATTATCTTGAGAGTCAGACCTAGAACTTCAGAGGCTTACAGCTCACCTCAGCTTCCTAAGGTGTTAACCACCTATGTGTAACCACTGTCTCACCAGATGTTAGAAAGTGGTGTGTGTGTATATATATATATATATGTATATTTGGTCATGCCATGTGACATGTGGGATCTTAGTTCCTGGACAAGGGATTAAACCCATATCCACTACATTGGAAATGGGGAGTCTTAACCACTGGACCAGCAGCGAAGTCCAGAAAGTGGTAGACTGTAATTTTTCCTAATTTTTATTTTATATAGGAGTTTTCTCATATTTTATATAGGCTTTCCTAGTGGCTCAGATGGCAAACAATCGCCTGCAAAGCAGGAGACCTAGCTTCAATCTCTGGGTCAGGAAGATCCCCCAGAGAAGGAAATGCCAACCCACTCCAGTATTATTGCCTGGAGAATTCCATAGACAGAGGAGCCTGGTGGGAAGCAGTTCATGGAGTCGCAGAGTCAGACGCAACTTTCGCTTCACTTATGTTGGAATACAGTTGATTAGCAATGCTGTCTGAGTCTCAGGTATACAGTCATTGGTTCATCTGCTGCATTGCTCTCTCTTTTCAAATTCTTGTGCCGTGATTTCTTCTGGGCAGCAGGAAGTCAGACATCTGCAACACAGAAGCTGAGAAATGCTACAACTCCTTTCCTCCAAGAGCTTGTTGTCAAACATGTCCCAGCACCCCACTAACAGCATTTGTACTAAATAGGTCCCAACATGGCAGGATGAAAGCCTCCGAGTACCCTTCCATTTTCAGCCTTGCTGAGATTCCACATCATGAGGAGGGTTCCATATGGCTTCCTCTGAAATAGCAAACTCCACTCACCTATTTTCACCATCAGAAGAGGCTACCACTCCTTGTTTCATCACATTTGTTTTCTGAAAAAAGGAACACATGGTATTTTTATATCAGTGTTTTACTGTCTGTCTAGTCTGAAAGCTCTAGGAAAAATTACACTGGAAANTCAAACATGTCCCAGCACCCCACTAACAGCATTTGTACTAAATAGGTCCCAACATGGCAGGATGAAAGCCTCCGAGTACCCTTCCATTTTCAGCCTTGCTGAGATTCCACATCATGAGGAGGGTTCCATATGGCTTCCTCTGAAATAGCAAACTCCACTCACCTATTTTCACCATCAGAAGAGGCTACCACTCCTTGTTTCATCACATTTGTTTTCTGAAAAAAGGAACACATGGTATTTTTATATCAGTGTTTTACTGTCTGTCTAGTCTGAAAGCTCTAGGAAAAATTACACTGGAAAGCAAAATTGTGTTTTGCTATAATTATGCATGACATAAAAGAATAGCACTTTGTTGGATTAACATGCCATCTTTAGACGCTGTAATAGAGTTAAAGTTTAACTGTCAGTGGATGAAATGAGGCCCCTTCAACCTAGAAAAGAATGAAGGTCAGTTTAAATACCTGAGTTCTAATAGCATGGATCCTGTTCACCCTTTTAAGACACTGAAATGGTCTCCTTTCTGTAGTTCAATTCTAACACATCATATATATATAGGTATGTATGTATGTAAAACTNCACTCCTTGTTTCATCACATTTGTTTTCTGAAAAAAGGAACACATGGTATTTTTATATCAGTGTTTTACTGTCTGTCTAGTCTGAAAGCTCTAGGAAAAATTACACTGGAAAGCAAAATTGTGTTTTGCTATAATTATGCATGACATAAAAGAATAGCACTTTGTTGGATTAACATGCCATCCTTAGACGCTGTAATAGAGTTAAAGTTTAACTGTCAGTGGATGAAATGAGGCCCCTTCAACCTAGAAAAGAATGAAGGTCAGTTTAAATACTTGAGTTCTAATAGCATGGATCCTGTTCACCCTTTTAGGACACTGAAATGGTCTCCTTTAATTCTAACACATCATATATATATAGGTATGCATGTATGTAAAACTATGTATTAGTTTTGTATTGGTGTTAATTGGTGTATGAATACATATATTATGTTAATATGCACTAGTGATTGTGTTGGTACTAATTGAATTAAAGCAATTTGAATTTTTATGGAAAAGGTGTTTTATAAATAGCAAAGAATATTATTTCATATTCAGAACTTTTGCCAATACCCACTACTTTCCTTGTGATTATCTGCCATTTCCAGTAAGTAACATTTTAACATTGGATATTATCATGGACTCATAATAGGAGACTATTAAACAACACAGAAAGGAAATGTCTATACATTCTATTCTATCATATCATGTAATTTAAAAATCAAAATGTCCACAAGACTGGTATAATTTGAGCCCATTTAAGGATACTCTGTCATTTTGGAGTAAACATTGTTTCTCATAAAAATTAGATGTTTTATGAGAGTGTCACATTAAAAAAAATACGTTGTGTAAAAGAGAACAAAAAGTTAATGTTTAGACTAGGTGGTGTCCATCTGTCAGCGATGCATTGCTGAAATTTAATGTCCTCACTCTACTGAGAGCCCTTGGATTTGAAGGTGGGTGAGGAACTAAGAGCAAGATGTTACAGGAGGTGAATGTGTCTACTAGGAAAAGGCGGGAGGTTGGGACAAAGTGGGATTCTGCTTTGACTTAGATTCTTAGACCATGCCAAGGGCTGTGCCTAAACAGTAAACAAGAATGATACACATGGAGAAACCTGAGTTTACAGTCCTAACCAGTAAGTCTATGGGGAATATAAAAAGGTCTTTCAATCGTCAAATGACATCCTGTGAAACTTACCAGATTCATTATGCTGGATCCTTAAGATTCTTTCTATCTTCATGCTTTTTTTTTTTTCTCTTTAAGAATAAGGACCGTTCTTCAAAACCAATCAGTAAATATTTTACTGTACCTTAGTTCCCAGATAAGAACAGAAGATCAGAGCATCTTTGGTAGCTGTCTATTGGGGGGACAGGGTCACGGAGGACGCATCTTGGGGTGGGAATAAGAGCACCGAGGGAGGGGAAGGAGTTTGAATGAAGGTTAAAGAAAATAGGGGAAGGGCACCTAGAGTTTGGTTCTGTGCTTTTTGCATTATGCTGTATAAGCAGATTTGTCCATTTCTGGACTAAACCATATTCCTCTGTAGATAATGGAGGCTATATTTTCATAATGATCTATTGTCTGTTTTTACACACACAGAAACATACACATATTTTTTTCTCAAGGAATTTATAAAACATATTATATATGGTATTTCTTTTGATTTTGATAGCCATTCTATGTGGTATATATAATTAATTCTTTATGGATAAGATAATTACAGCTCAGAGATGTCAGTTTCTTGCCCTATGCGAAATACTTACCTACGAACTGTCAAACACAACCCTGCCTTAACCATCATTACTACGTCATCATCCTCCTAGCAGATTACTTAGTAACATGCTTCAGAAAGAAAAGTTGTTTTGTGATTTAAATTGTTTGGAAAGGATCTCGATGCCCTTGAACAATCAGAAATAAGTTTAACATATATTAAGGCTGTGAGAAATATCACACTTTATCAAAAGTAAGACACTTTTGGGTAACCCATCACTTTTTGCAGTTATATGACTTCGAAATATTGATTGAAGAAGGTTATCAACTTCTGATGGAGCTAGTACTCTAGAGAACGTAACTGGATATCGTGAGCTAGGGAAAAGTGACCTCATCTTTAATTTTCTTCCCTTCTCTTCGTATGTCTTGGATTTTTACTAAGATTATTTCATGTTTATTTATGATGATTTTTAAGTTCAGTATGGAATCCTGAATAGAATTTGCAGAGATGATGCCTAAATGTAAACTCTTTTGTGGGAAACGTGGCCAACAGCTTATTCAGGGAACTCAGGCAGAGTTGTCCTAGGGACTAAATGTGGGTTTTGGCTCACCAAGTGCGTGTTCATAGATTAGATTTTAAAACTTCATCATTCTCTGACTTTTACTAGATGATATGCTCCAGCAGGGCAGGGGCTAAGTTTTATTTCATTGACCACCTTATGAAAAAGAAAGTGAAAAAGTTAGCCGCTTAGTCATGTCCGACTCTTTGCAACCCTGTGGACTGCAGCCCGCCAGGCTCCTCTGTCCATGGGATTCTCCAGGCAAGGATACTGGAGTGGGTTGCCGTTTCCTTCTCCAGGGGATCTTTCTGATCCAGAGATCGAACCCAGATCCCCCGCGCTGCAGGCAGACTCTTTACCAACTGATAATTCCTGAGTCATTAAGTGTTACTGAATATATACTTGTTGAATAAGATCTTGAATAATTTAACTGAGAAGTGGCTTAAAAACTGAGTACATTCTTAAAACTAATCTCTGCCAGGAAACTCCAGGATAGTGGTTCTCCTTGGGGTGAGGGTCAGGGGTAGCTACCGGAAGGGAGCAAATGGAGCCTTCTGGGGTTCACACAGTATTTGTTCCTTGGTTTCTGTGTCGGTTACATGAGTGTGCTCGGTGTGTAAAAATTCACCATACATACACTTCCCATATATTTATTCTACTTTATTATATTGTGACATATTATATTATATATATATTATACTGTAATATTCAGGGAAACAGGCAATCCAGAAGTGAACTATGGCCTCATCTATTTCATCGATCCATTCTGAGCATGTCCACTCTTACAGATATGTGGAGATCAAAAATTTATTACTAAATATTGAGGATGAGTAGGGCCTGTTAAACCTCATTTGGGTAAGCTATGCTTAGATGAACTTGAAATGCAAACATCCTGTAATTGCCTTGTCTGGGCTTTTCTATCCTGCTTTGGAAAATTTTTCAAATTATGGTTCCCTAAATACTTGGGCCGTACAGAGGAGTAGGGAAGTTATCCCTATTGTGATTCAGATTGTTGGCTTCATTTGCATCATTTAATTTAGCCCATTCAGTGGTTTTGAGTTGAATATTATTATCTCTGCTTTATAGGTCAAAATACCAAGATCCAAAGGACTAAATTTATTAGTCTAAAGTCACCAGGCAGGCATGAGATTTCAGTTCAGACTCTTTAGTCTTTTCTACACACTGTACTGCCATGGAATCAATTCTAGTGAGAGGCATCACTGTCTTGATTAAAGCAAAACAAAATAAATAAGCAAAGAAAAAACCAAACAGTTCATCACAAATTAGACTGTAAACATATCATGGTCTGAAATTTCAATTTACTTTTGATACCAATGTTTGACATGAGTGAATTCTATGGATTTGACTTTTTAATTTTGACATTTTTGATTCATAATAAAAATACACATGCCTTGTGTGTGCTTCTATATGCCTTTATATAAACACAAATATTATATATGTGCTGTAAGTATAAGACAAATGAAATGCTCATAATTATCCATCAATAAGCAAGTGTTCTGTGAGATTTTTAAACTGCCTTTAACTTTCTAAATCAGACATATTCATAAACTGATAGCACTTTTATCTCCTCATTCTCTCTCTGTTTCCAACCAGCATGCATCATATGTAAAATTATGCATTTGTCAGTAAATGTCTTCTGCTCTTGCAATGGTTCAAGTTTAGAAGTGAAGTAGGTTGGACAGAAGTTAAGTATGGAACAATAATAATAGAAAAATGTGGATCTGCTCTTTTAATGCTGTCGATAAGGCCTTGAGAAAGAAGAGAGTTTCCTCGGGCGAAGTCTGGGAGCAGCTTACTTAGACTGCATTTTCTTCTGCCTTAAGAACGTGGGTTTTCTTCTTTTATTTAATTAAAAAATTGTTATTTAGTTGCTGGGTAAAATTTACAAAAAAAAAAAGGAGAAGTGAGTCAATTCTAAAAGGTTCATTTAATTTTTGACGATATATTTCACAGCTGCAATGAACTATGAAGAAAGTGAAAGTTGACTAGTATGTGCCATTAATCATTTAGGTAAAAGAAAGGGAGTCTTTAGTTTGCGATGAGCAGAAACAGTGGCGCAGGAAGGCAAAATCGGTGGTTGACGAGTAGCTTCTGCATCTGCTGGACAAAGTCTAATTTGGAAAAAAAAATTGTGATTCCAGTAGCATCCGTTTATGATTATTGAAGCCATTTATTCTCTGTGGCACAAAATGTATCACTTGCTGAAATACATTGGCTCTTAAAAAGTATCTCTTCTTATTTATTTTCCCTATTCAGAGTGAACATGATGCTGACTTACGAGCATATTTGATGGAAGCTGGCTACTCTGCCTCTGAAAGGACATTTCAGAAGAGATTTGCTTGCCCTGAAAGGTCAGAGAAAGCTCTCAGACTCACAGTGTGAAAGGTGAAAACCTGGTCACTCAAAGGAAAGCAAGTGCTGTCCAGACAGGCTCTAGGCTAGTTTTGGCTGCAGGGAGCTCAGTAAGGATGAATAAGGAGTGCAGGTAGGTCAGGCACTTCCTGAAACACTGAAGGGCTCTCACTACAAGAGAGGGCTTGATCTCTGTCCGGACTTTGTGTCCAGACACGGGCAAGAGTGCTGGAGTGGGGTGCCACTGCCTTCTCCAAGTAAAGGCAATAGGAAACGTTAAACGCAAAGGATGATTAAATAACAACAAGAGAGTCACCACTGAGGAATAAAGGGAGCTCTACAGAATGTAAGAACAGAGAACATAGGAAGCGTCCCAGCACCTCTAGTACTTAAAACAGAGGACTTCAGGAGCAACCATTTGGGAAGATGTTCTCTGTCCACACTGTTGTAATCCCCACGATCAAACTCCTTAGCATCTTCGGTGAAGCAGGTGTTTTTCTGGAACTCCCTTGCTTTCTTCATGATCCAACGAGCATTGGCAATTTGATTTCTGTTTCCTCTGCTTCTTCGAAGCCCAGCTTGTACATCCGGAAGTTTTGGTTCACATACTGTTGAAGCCTGGCTTGAAGGAGTTTGAGCATAATCTTGCTAGCATGAGAAATAAGGATGATTGTGTGGTAGTTTGAACATTCTTTGGCATGCCCTTCTTAAGGATTGGAATGAAACTGACCTTTTCCAGTTCTGTGGCCACTGCTGAGTTTTCCGAATTTGCAGATATATTGAGTGTATCCCATTAACAGCATCATCTTTTTTTTTTTTCACAGTTTTCAGTAGCTCAGCTGGAATTTCATCACCTTTGACTCTGTGGGTCACAACAAACTGTGGAAAATGTTTAAAGAGATGGTAATACCAGACCACATTATCTGTCTCATGAGAAACCTGTATGCAGGTCAAGAAGCAACAGTTAGAACTGGACATGGAACAATGAACTGGTTCAAAACTGGGAGAAGAGTACAACAAGGCTTATGTTGTCACCAGCTTGTGCCAAGGTCTAGCCCCAGTGGATCCAGGATGATTCAAAGGGGAGACAGATAGGCGAGGAAAAACTTATTTATTTAGAGATATAAGATTAGATTAGGAAGAAATAGTATAGTAGGAAATTTAGGCNTGGTTCCAGGAATTGAACCCATATCTCCTGTGTCTCCTGCATTGGGAGGCAGATTCTTTTACCACTGAGTCACCTGGGATGCCACAAAGTGAGGCAAAAAAAAAAAAAAAAGCCCTGAGCACTTAGGGTCCATGAGCAGATATGTACACCAGCTGGCCCTATGTCCTGCCGGGCACGGAGTGCCAGGCTCATCCCCACACACAGCCACAGTGATCTTGCTTCTCTTCCCTGAACACCCCGCCTCTGCCTACCTCTGATTGCAGCCTCTGCTGACCCTTTGCTCTGGTGCCTGTCACCAGGAGTTCCCTGTGGTGGCTTCTCATCATTAGGAGATCTTCTCCACCATCTTAGTGGAAGCCCTGAGCCCTCATTCCCGGCTCTAACGCTATTTTAAAGGTTAAAGAAGTTGGGTTTTAGATTAGAGTGACAAGGTGTCTGGGAGTTCCCTGAGAAAAGAAATAGAGGGACTTTCGTGGTGGTCTAGGGGTCAAGAATCCACCTGCCAATGCAGGGGACATGGGAAGATCCCAGGTCCAGGATGAATCACAAGCTGGAGTCAAGGTTGTCAGGAGCAATACTGATCACCTCAGGTGTGCAGATGATACTATTGTAATGACAGAAAGCAAAGAGGGCTAAAGAGGCTCTTGATGAAAGTGGAAGAGGAGAGTGAAAAAGCCAACTTAAAACTCAACTTTCAAAAACCTAAGACCATGGCATCTGGTGCCATCACTTCATGGCAAATAGATGGGGAAACAGTGGAAACAGTGACAGACTTCATTTTCTTGTCTCCCAAATCACTGCAGATGGTGATTGTGGGCATGAATTTAAAAGATGTTTGCTCCCTGTAAGGAAAGCTATGACAAAGCTAGACAGTGTATTAAGAAGCAGACACATCACTTTGGTGACAAAAGTCCATACTGTCAAAGCTATGGTTTTTCCAATGGTCATATATGGATGAGAGTGTTGGACTGTAAAGAAAGCTGAGCTCTGGAGAACTGATGCTTTTGAACTGTGGTGTTGGAGAAGACTCTTNTCACCTCAGGTGTGCAGATGATACTATTGTAATGACAGAAAGCAAAGAGGGCTAAAGAGGCTCTTGATGAAAGTGGAAGAGGAGAGTGAAAAAGCCGACTTATAACTCAACTTTCAAAAACCTAAGACCATGGCATCTGGTGCCATCACTTCATGGCAAATAGATGGGGAAACAGTGGAAACAGTGACAGACTTTATTTTCTTGTCTCCCAAATCACTGCAGATGGTAATTGTGGGCATGAATTTAAAAGATGTTTGCTCCCTATAAGGAAAGCTATGACAAAGCTAGACAGTGTATTAAGAAGCAGAGACATCACTTTGGTGACAAAAGTCCATACTGTCAAAGCTATGGTTTTTCCAATGGCCATATATGGATGAGAGTGTTGGACTATAAAGAAAGCTGAGCTCTGGAGAATTGATGCTTTTGAACTGTGGTGTTGGAGAAGACTCTTGAGAGTCTCTTGGACTGCAAGGATATCCAACCAGCCCATCCTAAAGGAGATCAGTCCTGATTATTCATTAGAAGGACTGATGCTGAAACTGGAGCTCTGATGCTTTGGCCACCTGACGCAAAGAACTGACTCACTTGATGCTGGGAACGACTGAAGGCAGGAGAAGTGGACGACAAAGGATGAGATGGTTGGACGGCACCACTGACTCAATGGACATGAGTCTGAGCAAGCTCCGGGAGTTGGTGATGGACAGGGAGGCCTGGTGTGCTGCAGTCCATGGGGTCACAAAGAGTCGGACGCAACTGAGCAGCTGAACAGCTATGAAATACCATCAGTGACCACCTTGTAGTTCCTGGTTTTTGTTTCATGAGAGAGTTGGGTCTATAATGGAGTATTTTTCTGTTTCAGACTCTGACTGAAAATGGGCTCTGTTAACATATCATGTTGTGACATTACAATTTTTGCTTTAAAAACCCCTTTTTCTTAAAATGAAAATCAGCAAAGCAGTGTAAAACGTCCCCCTTTCCTGAAGAGAAATAAAAAAATATCTCTTNTGGGTCTATAATGGAGTATTTTTCTGTTTCAGACTCTGACTGAAAATGGGCTCTGTTAACATATCATGTTGTGACATTACAATTTTTGCTTTAAAAACCCCTTTTTCTTAAAATGAAAATCAGCAAAGCAGTGTAAAACGTCCCCCTTTCCTGAAGAGAAATAAAAAAATATCTCTTGGATTTATTTGCTTTTAGCTTAAAAACAAAATCCTATCCTATTAAAATATCTTGATGTGTTATGAATATAGTAGTCCTCAAATTTATGTCTGAATCAAATGTCTGAGTTTGTTAATATCTTCATCATTTTCTGAAGGTTGTCTTCCTTTCTACTGAAATGATAAATGGGTAAGTATCAAGTGTGAGATGCTTGCATCTTTGATATGCCAGCACCTTCTGTCTTAGAGGCACACCGTGCCAGATGGAACGTTTCATAAACACTATAAGAAACAAATTACATTCGGTACCCTGGCTAGCACAGTGACACACAGCACCTTGATATAACTCAATTTTGTCTTTGCCTACATCTGAACCATCGCGTTTCAAATCAGCACTGTGATAGTATAAACTATCATGTCTCAATAGGATGATAAATCTGCCCACTATGTTTGCAAAGCAGCCAGCCTTTATTAATTTCTTCATAGCAATACTTATGCTAATAGTTAAACCTTAGAGTAGTGAAGTAAGATTGTTTTTCCCCCAAAACCTATTTTTTAAAGGTGGTATCTTTTTTATGGATATTTCAAGGATTATGAAAGAAAGCAGTTGGAAAAGGTTTGGATCCCTCTTTCAGTATTTGCATTAAGCAAGTGACTTAACGTGGACACTTTGCTGTTGCTTTTTAGTCACTCAGTTGTGTCCACCTCTTTGTGACTCTGTGGACTATAGCCCACCAGGCTCCTCTGTCCATGGGGTTTTCTGGGGAATGGACTGCCATTTTAAAATGAATTTTTAAAGAAATTATTAATATTAACTTACAGGCTGAAGAAAAGATAAATAATTCCCATCACAAATTGCTATAATTCCTTTGATACTTAAGGAAGGAATATATTTATTTTCAATATGTAAATGAGAGAGTAACAAAACATTCAGGAGAAAACAGCAATTAGTAGATAGATAAGACACAGAAAGAGAAATAGAGACAAAAGGGTGAGTAACAGATATACAAATAGATGTGAGATAGAAAGCCAAAAGCAGTATTTATTTCTCCGATTTGAATAATAAAATATGTTCTTTCATAGTCTAAGTGCTTAATTTAAACAAGCACTTCTAGTTTAAAAATGTTATTACAGATACTGTTTTAGAGATGAATTGATAACACACGTTGCCACAACTAGAGTAAAACACTTTAAAAAATGATGTCTGTATGACAAAGCAGAGCTTGAACAGCCTCCTTTTGGCTTAGTGGTCACAAATCCACCTGCAGCAAAGGAGACGCAGGTTCTGTCCCCAGGTTGGGAAGATCTCCTCGAGGAGGAAGTGGCGATCCACTCCAGTATTTTGGCCTGGAGACTCTCGTGGGCAGAGGAGCCTGGTGGGCCACGGTCCATGGGGTCACAGAGTCAGATACGACCGAGCGACTGGGAGTGCACACACACACTTTTATCACAAGCTCCTTCCTGTCCACCTTCGCCTGCCCTCTTCACATCCAGGGGGCTTGTCTCGGGGCCTGTCTCTGAACCCCAAGCATTCACAGCACTCCCTCCGCACCCCCACTGTGAGGGGCCTTCCGCATGACTGTGCCTCCATTCCTTCAGCAAGGTGATAATTGTCTTTCTTCATGATGTGGCCCCCCATTACAGTCTGTTTTATCACACAGTTCAGTAGAAACCAAGAAAAGCTCAGGAGATGCCTCATGAATTCATAGATCAAAGTCATTTTCTTAATTGGAAACTTCTTTAATCTCATGAAGGAGACAATGAAATTTGTAGCTGCATGGCTAAGTGCAGAAATTGACGGCTTTTTTTTTCAATTAGTGCACTAAAATATGATTTCAAGATGCTAGTCACAGTGAGTTAATTAAAATATAAAGCACCAGCAAACTGTGTAAATCAGGAATTACATAAATCATAATAAAAAATTCCTAAAATTTTCTCCTTTAAAAAAAAATTTATCAGTAAGTATACAGTTTGAAATGTGTGATCAAAGAAAATATATTGTAATATGCGAAAGAATCCAGCCAATGATATAGCAAAATAGCTCTTTCATAAACACCCTTGATAAATCATGACTGTTCTCTTTGCTGAATCAGTTATCTATCTGAGAAAGAAAATATATATGATTAATTTAAACTTATCATGCTATCACTAGTTTAACATGACCATCATTTAGAACAAAGACGCTGATCTGATTTGATTGAGAATAGATGTCTTTTAGAAGCACCTTCTATTATAAAGTTACTATAACAAATTTTTAGAAATTACTGAAACATAAAAGAAAAACACTCATAACATTAACAACCTGCCATAAATTTTATATTTTTTTCAATCTTATTTCCTATTCAGCTTTTTTTTTTTAATCATTACAATGTTTATATGCAGAGGCTTTTCTTACTCTTTGTTATAGAGTCAGCACTTTGAGCTTATTAGTCTTTGTAACACTGAATTTTAATTGTTGAAAAATATTCCACTCGGTGGTTTTAAACTATTCCTTTATTACTACATTTGAGCATTTTCGTGTCTGTGGTTTCTGTTGTAATTTGAATAGAACTGCCGCTTTAATAATGGCGATTATTAAGTACAAGAAGTAGCTTTAGTGGCTTGAAGCAGAAGAGCTTGAACTTTTTCCCGCTTGTCTTACTATTTCTTGCTAGACCGTGAGTAAGAGACACTTAGTACACATTTTTTAAAATATAGAAGTGAAAAAATAATATTGTTGTTAAAGTGTTCTTTCTATTCTAAAAGTATCCCCCAAAAAGCCTATGAACACTTTGAAGTCACAGGAAATGGCATTGGACCAATTCTCTTTCTCGTGATCCATGACAAACTGCTTATATTTTCCTGGCCTAGGTTTATCCAAGGTATTAGACCTAGCTTTAGAGGGGTTTGTTTGGATATTAAGCAAGAAATTCAAAAATTAAACAAGAAAGTAGTTAGTAGAGTAACAGCCAAATTCAAGTCATAGTATTATCAGTTCCCTAAAAATCGATGTTGATATTGATAATCTTGGGGCTTCCCTGGTGGCTCAGAGGTTAAAGTGTCTACCTCCAATACAGGAGACCTGGGTTCGATCCCTGGGTTGGGAAGATCCCCTGGAGAAGGAAATGGCAACCTACTCCAGTATTCTTGCCTGGAGAATCCCATGGACAGAGGANTGATATTGATAATCTTGGGGCTTCCCTGGTGGCTCAGAGGTTAAAGTGTCTACCTCCAATACAGGAGACCTGGGTTCGATCCCTGGGTTGGGAAGATCCCCTGGAGAAGGAAATGGCAACCTACTCCAGTATTCTTGCCTGGAGAATCCCATGGACAGAGGAGCTTGGTGTAGGCTACAGTCCACGGGGTCACAAAGAGTCGGACACGACTGACTTCACTCACTCATTGATAATCTTGATAATCTCAGTTCTTCAATAAATTCACTAACATGCATGTTTAAAATATCTATCTAAAAACATGATTATTAAGTCAATATAATTCAGCTGACATGTGCTAACTGAAAGGTCTTCAATGGGCTGGGATTTTGTAACTCTTGGAATTGGCCAGTGTTTTCTGCACCACACACTCTCTGGATGAGATATCTGAACGACTGATTCAATTGGCCAGGCCAGTCAATTTGAATTGGCGCTTAAGACAGTATTTATCAAAGAGATGTGGCTTTGAGTGATGTGTGTGGCTGCAGGCATTCACACCTCACGCTCCCACAATGACGTGCGGATGTAATGGGCTCCTCTTGAGCTTTAATTTGGCAAGGAATCCTGTCTATGAAAGCAAGGAGGTGACAGCTGTCTGAGGAGGCTCACAGTGTACAGGAGAAATTACAGAGCTGCAAAGACAGGCCTCTGCTCTGTCAATACCATCGTCATCATTTAATATTTATCAGGACGTCCACAGCGCGCCTTGTCCTTTACAGGCTGCAGACGTCGCTATGCATCAGAAGAGAGAAGAAGATGCGAGTCAGCGCATGCAAACACGAACCCAATACCTGGCGCCGTCCAATGTTCATGTGATATCTAGGAGGACGCCGCTCGCTGCTGAGTCTTGAGACTGTACGCAGGAGTGGGGACATCACATCCTGCACTAACAGGCCTTCGACAGGAGAAGCAGCAAAGGTGAGAGGCGAGAATCCTTAAGGAATGATCCTGATATCAGGATGCAGTTGGAGGCTGCACTGAGGGTGTGCTGTCTTTCTTTTTTCCTAGAGGTGAAGTGAAGAAGGCAGATGCAAGCCTTATATTCCAAGCGTCACACCTAGGAGGTTAAACTGCCCTGTCAGCGCATTTGTTTCTGGGAGGTTACTGTAGGATAATAGAAAACACTCTGTGCTGAAGCAAAGATTTATATTTTGATGTGAGTCAATACCATCAGCAATTTTGATTTGATTTTATACTTCTAACACTTTATTAATTTTTTGACTGAAAACTAATAGAAGAAATTATATAAAGTTTCAAAATGTATAAAGAATATAATAAAAGTCAATTTCTTAAATTCACTGCAATTAACGTTTTGTGTGCTACATTTCCATTTAGTCATATTTCCATTTAGAAAGCCTTTTCCTTATGAAACTTTTACTTTTCTCTCTGCCATTAGATCNGTCTTTTTTCCTAGAGGTGAAGTGAAGAAGGCAGATGCAAGCCTTATATTCCAAGCGTCACACCTAAGAGGTTAAACTGCCCTGTCAGCGCATTTGTTTCTGGGAGGTTACTGTAGGATAATAGAAAACACTCTGTGCTGAAGCAAAGATTTATATTTTGATGTGAGTCAATACCATCAGCAATTTTGATTTGATTTTATACTTCTAACACTTTATTAATTTTTTGACTGAAAACTAATAGAAGAAATTATATAAAGTTTCAAAATGTATAAAGAATATAATAAAAGTCAATTTCTTAAATTCACTGCAATTAACGTTTTGTGTGCTACATTTCCATTTAGTCATATTTCCATTTAGAAAGCCTTTTCCTTATGAAACTTTTACTTTTCTCTCTGCCATTAGATCATAAGTACTTTCTCATTTAATATTCTAGCAATAGCTGATTATTAAAAATTCTTTAAGATATACAAATGGAAAATATATTTTTGGAACAAAAAGTCACGCCCACTTTATATTTTGATGGATACCAACGAATGCTTTTTTAATACTTATTACAAAATATTGGCTATATTCTCCCCACTGAACAGCACGTCCTTGAGCTTATCTTACAATAAATAGTTTGTACCACCAACTCCATTACCCACATATTGCTCTTCTCCCTAACTCCACTGGTGATCACTAGCTTGTTCCCTATACCTCTGTGTGTGTGTGTGTGTGTGTGTGTGTGTGTGTGTGTGTGTATCAGCTTCCCTGGTAGCTCAATGGTAAAGAATCTGCCGGCCAATGCAGGTGACTGGAAGGTCAGGAAGATCCTCTGGAGAAGGAAATGGCAACTCACTCTAGTATTCTTGTCTGGAGAATCCCAGGGACAGAGGAGCCTGGTGGGCTACAAAGTCCATGGGATTGCACAGAGTCAGACAGGACTGAGAAACTAACACTCTCATTTTGGCTATGGTTTTACTCACTGGAGATACTCAGCGTAGCCAACACCATAGCGACAAATGTTGAGTGGTCGTTGTCAGGTGCTGGGCTAACAGGAAATGGAGAATTTCTGTTTAATGTGGGCAGAGCTTGTTTTTCAAGATGAAAAGAGTTATGGAGATGAATGATGGTGGCTTCACTACATTATGAATGCATTTAATATCCTGAACTATATAGTTAACACAATTAGAATGGTACATTTCATGCGTTTTCCCACATTTAAAAAGATGAGAAAAAGATATGCATATATCTCACAGGGGCAAGAAAGGAATTTACATTATAAATTTTCTAAAGAGAGTGATCTAATAAAAGTTTGGTCAGGGACGAAGAGTCAGGAAGAAACTGAGGCCAATGATATCTTCTTGGTCACAGAATATCATTCCCTTGAAACACGTATATTTTCCCCAGGTCTGCCATTTACGTTTTAGTTGCATTTATGTGCTTTTCCTATAGGAAAATTTTACTTTAATTTTGGAATGATTAAAAGTTTTTGAAGAAGACTCTTGANCCCACATTTAAAAAGATGAGAAAAAGATATGCATATATCTCACAGGGGCAAGAAAGGAATTTACATTATAAATTTTCTAAAGAGAGTGATCTAATAAAAGTTTGGTCAGGGACGAAGAGTCAGGAAGAAACTGAGGCCAATGATATCTTCTTGGTCACAGAATATCATTCCCTTGAAACACGTATATTTTCCCCAGGTCTGCCATTTACGTTTTAGTTGCATTTATGTGCTTTTCCTATAGGAAAATTTTACTTTAATTTTGGAATGATTAAAAGTTTTTGAAGAAGACTCTTGAGAGTCCCTTGGACTGCAAGGAGACCCAACCAGTCCATTCTGAAGGAGATCAGCCCTGAGATTTCTTTGGAAGGAATGATGCTGAAGCTGAAACTCCAGTACTTTGGCCACCTCATGGGCAGAGTTGACTCACTGGAAAAGACTCTGATTCTGGGAGGGATTGGGGGCAGGAGAGAAGGGGACGACTGAGGATGAGATGGCTGGATGGCATCACTGACTTGATGAACACAAGTCTGAGTGAACTCTGGGAGTTGGTGATGGACAGGGAGGCCTGGGGTGCTGCATGCAATTCATGGGGTTGCAGGGAGTTGGACACGGCTGAGCAAGTGAACTGAACTGAACTGAAAAGTTTTTGATTTGTGTTGGTTTAAGAGGGCCTTGTTCTTTTAAGTTAAAATTTGTTTCCAATGCTTTTCTTTGTGCTATATTGGCCTTTAATTCATCTGAACTTATTTTTATAAGCTAATGGTTTTCTCCAAATTTTTATCTGTTTAATTACCCTAATACTCTTCAGCTAACAGTGGTATTGCTGACAACTTTAGTTTATACCATGCCGCATTTATATATCCATGGACCTATTACTGATGTCACCCTAATCCACCAGTCTGCATGTAACTCATGGGTGAGAAGCCAGTCATTGGGAGAACAGAGAGGAGAGTGTTCTTGGTTAAGAAAGCAGAAAATGCAGCAGTCCCAAGACGGAAGGATCTCCTTTTTTGAGAAAGAATAGTAGACGGGATGTCTAGAGTGTCCTGAGTCAAGGTTCACGATGAAATGTAAAAGATTCATGGGGCAAGAGCATGCAGGATGCTGTGGCTACCACCTCTGGGCGGGACCTCAGTCTGGTGGGACTCTCAAGGTGCACGGGCAGACACACTTTTGGTCACTGGCCTTCAGAGCAGATTGGAGATAAGTCCGTCCTTCTCTACACTGCCCTGGCCCTCTCTCATCTCATTCCCAGCAATCGGGTTGAGATGGGGAGTGAAAGAACCCACAGCTGGATTGAGTAGATGGCAGAAAAGTGCAGTGTGGAGAGAAGAGGGTGGGAGTTCTTTCCAAATGACGTGGTCGCTTAGATTATGCAGTCTCTTCCAGACTCTGCAGATAAAGGTGTCCTTGTAAACAGCTCCTTTGCTCCCCTTCTGTTTGTTCATCCCAATTTTCCTTAGATCTAAATCGTAAGGATGAGATCGCTAGGCAATATTTAACCCAGCCCCTCATTTTGCTTTAATGAGTGTACTCAATGTACCCAAACCTATTAATTTATTTCCTGGAGTAGAGTGAGAATGAGGCTGAAGAATGAAGTTGTGAAAGAATGGCTGACTCTCACCCCCTTGGTAAATTTGCTGGTGGGCCACGTGGGCAGGATGGCATCCAAAGGAAGATAGGGGGGAACCAGCAGGTCTGCATGACACAGAAAAATGAAGAAGAATCTGACCTCCTGCCCTAATGATTTGCTGAACTTGTTTCTCCTTTTTCTCTTTAAAAATTGTCTTGCTGAGCAGATCCTTTGAGTTGATGTCTGAACACAAGCCCACCTTCTCCGCAGATTGCCAGCTTTTCTGAGTAAAGCGTTTTTCCTTTCTGCTGACACTCCTCTGTTAAGTTGTTGGGTTTTGTGGCTTATCTGCAGATCTCACTTGCTCCCTGGAGCCCTTTCTTTTGAATTCCCCAGTCCCTCCTTTTTAGCTGCTCCCTAACGGAGCACACACCTCTTCCTTCGAGGACTGTGTCTTTGGATTCTCCAGGCGTCAGACGATCACACAAAGGAGGCAGAATTCACAGGACCCATCACAGAACCACCTGTGATTTCCCAGAGCTTATGTACCCAACAACAGGAAATAGCTTCATGTGATATTTCCCTTCTTTCAGATGGCTTTCAATATTGACATAACCTGTGATTATTTAAAGATTTACACTTGTATCATGAGTGCATGTAAATATTTAGAGAGCTTTTGGTGCACTGGGTGGGGTAGGAACTGGGCACATATACTCACAGGAAAGTGCTTAAAAGTTGAAGATAATGGTAATAATACCTTATACTTTAAAATGAATGCATGCATGATGACATATATTCTCACCTTTGAGTCTTTCAACATCCTTTTAGGACAGGTGCAATTGTTAGAAACAGCTTACAGCCAAGAAACAAGTTGAAAAAGAAGAAATTACTTTCTTAAAACACATACAAACACATTTTTCCTAATTTTGTGGTTGTAGTGTACTTTTAGTATACTATTTTGTGTTTAATTAGACAAGGGGTAATATTGTCTTCATATTATTTACATTTTCTCAAGGGCTAACATTCGGAAAATGAACAATTAACTCACTATTACAGAACCAAAATGCGTTATTACTTCTTAGTTGTGAAGGCAGAAAGATTGTGCTAATAGAACCTCAAACTAATGAATAACCTTTTATCATGAATTATAATGTAACACCTGTAACATTTAGCTATAACAATATTTTAATTTAGTGAAGCTTTCTATGGTAATGTTAGCACAATTATGTGAAAATCAAGCAGAAAGAAAGATTGGAAGAATCTTAATGGAAACCGTTTAACAGATGACCTACACACTTAGAATATTTATAAGTAAGAGGAAAAAAAATCTATTTTCCACTTTAAGAAATGTGCTAAAGGAAGATAATTTTGGCCCAAGGTAAAGCTGAGAAAGCGTGGATGATGACATTGGACATATTTTTGGAATCTCTGTGTTCATTCTTCTCTTTCTTTTCCTTACGACTCCTTTTGCCTATTTCTCCTACTTCACCTAGGGTATTTCCACCCAGACACATGCACATCTCCGACAATATGAATTTTTCAGTGGTCTTTTTAGTGTAGACGATATTAGATCTTTGGGAGAAAAAACATACAAGCAAAGCAGGAAACTCTTTAACCATAAACTGTATTTCCTGACAGGAAGTGCCACCTCTGTTGTGCCATTCAACCATACACATTGTTATGTCAGCATTGGTTAGTAAGTGTAGAAGAGCAATAATTCAGTAAAGTGTTGCAAATATGAGAACTGCTTATCCTCTTTGTTACAGCAGGAGAGTGGACCTGATGCTCATAATTCATAGCTTCTTTCTTATATCCACAGCTTTTCAGAAACATGGACCATTTGCTTTTCCTGTAGCAATTTAGGGAGAATAACACTTGACAAATAGTTAATAAGGCATACACATACCAAATATGCATTTGTGAAAGAAAATACTTTTTCTGAGTTGAATAGATTCGGCAATTTTCATCATGCAAAAACTACTCTGACAAAGTGAGCTGGGCAAACTGGCCATTTCAGGCCAGCTGGGCTGCCCTTAATGTTGTATGGAAGACAGAACAATGTTATAACACTGAGTGCTGTTATTTCTATAATCCCCATGCACTCTAAAGGAAGCCTTCCAGGTGCTATACAAGATTAATAGCAGTGAAAAAGTCTGTGTACAGTAAACTCACCAATAGTTTAGCAATTCCAAGTAGATTCATAATATACCCTTTAGTATGGAAATAACAAAATGAATCTCAAATACCCCCCACCCCCCACCCCCCTGCTACACACACACACATGCACANCAAAAACTACTCTGACAAAGTGAGCTGGGCAAACTGGCCATTTCAGGCCAGCTGGGCTGCCCTTAATGTTGTATGGAAGACAGAACAATGTTATAACACTGCGTGCTGTTATTTCTATAATCCCCATGCACTCTAAAGGAAGCCTTCCAGCTGCTATACAAGATTAATAGCAGTGAAAAAGTCTGTGTACAGTAAACTCACCAATAGTTTAGCAATTCCAAGTAGATTCATAATATACCCTTTAGTATGGAAATAACAAAATGAATCTCAAATACCCCCCACCCCCCACCCCCCTACTACACACACACACATGCACACACAGATCTTAAAAAATAAGAAAAGCAAATTGACTGGAATAGTAATTTGTCACCTCACAGCCCACAGGATCCACTTCTCTCCAGGAAAGGGATAGATAGATTCTCCATTCATTACTTTTTTTTTGTAGTTCTGAGGCTCTTTGTTGAGAATTCAAAGGATTCCAGACAAGCTATGGTTCTTGTTTTAATTAAGACCAAGAGATAGCCATAGGAGCTCTTTTGCAATAAATTAAAGTTCATTTCTACTTGAAAAGAATCAGGAAGCTAGGGACAATGAGAAAGAAAACGGAAAAGTGAAGGAAACGGGAAAGTGCATTGGGCGGTGCTATTGATTGTCACCAAATATTAATTTGTTCTTTGTTGTGAACCTTTTCATCAAGAGAATCTCCATCAAGTACATGATGTTTCCAATGAATGTCCTCGAGGCAACAAGAGGAGAAATTCATTCTGCATGGCAGCAAAGGAGAACTCTGAAACCGAACGGGAGAGATCAACGCAAGCCCAAACTATACCATTTAAACACATAATAAGAAAGCCTTCAGATCAAAGAATGATGTAATTAAAAGGCAGTCTTCTTGAAACCTGAGAAGGTTTGGTGTTAAAAGAAAATCAAGTTTCAATAAAAGGAAACCTCTTGAGAATGGAACCATAGTTGAAAACACTTCACTTCTAAGAAAAAAATGCTGTTTTTTTTTTTTTTTTNAAAGAATGATGTAATTAAAAGGCAGTCTTCTTGAAACCTGAGAAGGTTTGGTGTTAAAAGAAAATCAAGTTTCAATAAAAGGAAACCTCTTGAGAATGGAACCATAGTTGAAAACACTTCACTTCTAAGAAAAAAATGCTGTTTTTTTTTTTTTTTTTTTTGCTTTACACTTTCCATTCAGAATGGAATGTTGAGCCTGAATATACAGAGAAAAGCAAGAGCTGCTTCAGGGAGGATTACCAGTACAATTGTGTTGATTGCCTTTGTCACAATTACTTGCAAGATCTCAAGGTCTGGATGATTGCTGTCTCCACTGCTGTTTTTCTGAGAAGGAAGTGAACCTAGAAACCTCCAACCATCCAAGTGATGATGATAAACACAAATGTTGTTTTTTGTGTCCTTGTGTAGTGTAAGGCTTGACAGTTGGGTCTCCTTTTTTCTGTAATGCAAGTGCCTGACTCAAGATTTGATTACTGAGGCATTTGCTTTCAAAGAGGGGTCCACACACTGTAGCCACAGGGCTACGTCAAGGGCCAGGTCATCGGTCCCCACTGAGTTGCCCATGTTTCAAAGAGGCTAGCTGCTTTTGACACCTGACAACTTGGGCTGGGCCACTGCTTTGTTCCTTTTCCACACTTTAATTCTAGACCCTTATTTTGAACTCACAAATAAAAGGTGAGCCCACAAAATCCAAGGGCTCAAGTATAAGCAAAACCATGGCCCGTGTGCCTTCTTTCAGCTCAGTTCAACTCAGTTGCTCAGTCGTATCCGGCTTTTTGCAACTCCATGAATTCGCAACACACCAGGCCTCCCTGTCCATCACCAACCCCCAGAGATCACCCAAACTCATGTCCATCGAGTCGGTGATGCCATCAAGCCATCTCATCCTCTGTCGTCCCCTTCTNAGATTGTCTTTACTCCATTGTATATTCTTGCCTCCAGAATTGATGCTTTTGAACTGTGGTGTTGAAGAAGACTCTTGAGAGTTCCTTGGACTGCAAGGAGATCCAACCAGTCCATTCTGAAGGAGATCAACCCTGGGATTTCTTTGGAAGAAATGATGCTAAAGCTGAAACTCCAGGACTTTGGCCACCTCATGCGAAGTGTTGACTCATTGGAAAAGACTCTGATGTTGGGAGGGATTGGGGGCAGGAAGAGGAGGAGACAACTGAGGATGAGATGGCTGGATGGCATCACTGACTCGATGGAGGTGAGTCTGAGTGAACTCCGAGAGATGGTAATGAACAGGGAGGCCTGGCGTGCTGTGATTCATGGGGTCGCAGAGTCGGACACAACTGAGCGACTGAACTGAACTGATGTATGGGAAGGGTAGATATTCAGTTAAGTGTTATGTCTGGAGGAAAGTGGGGGACTTAGCTGAGGGGGAGTAACCCAGGAAATTGAGTGGAATACACACAAAAACTAACGGGTTTATAGATATGAAGTGGGAGGAGAGAACAGTCAGTAGACTGATATTTGAAAACTCAAACACATGAGTATTTGTTGACAACTGTAAGGAAGAGTAGTAATAAGGAAGAAGATCGTATTTTTGGGGGGGGGAGATATTAAAAACTCCTGATTTCTCTCTTCCAGAGTTTGTATACTTTCCCAGAGGTGTGCACAGGAGGTGATTTAAATATATCTAAGGTATTACCATTGTCCTCAAGGTGATTATATTTTAGACCAGGAGTAGGCAAAATTATTGTGCAAACAGTCAAATAATAAATACTTTAGCCTCTGCGGGCCACATGGTCTCTGTTGCAACCACTCAATTCTGCTGTAATCACATGAAAGCAAGCATAAACAATACATGAATGAATAGGTGAGGCTGTGCTTTAATAAGATTTTATTTACAAGTCGAGGCAGCAGGCTGGATTTGGCCCATGAGGTGTCATTTTCTGTCTCCTGTTAAACTAAACATTTTACATTTCTTCCACAATTAATGACTGTATTTTACCACCCTACTGATCGAAAAAATACACATGCATATACAAATGCATAGCCCCCTTCACTCATTCCGCTTCTCCCCAGGGGATGGTTTTAGGTTTGGGGGACCACTGCTCTGGTGGAAGTAAGCAAAGTGTTCAAACAGTTAAAACAAAATTGACATTGAAGATAAGGGGTTGGAACAAAGGTTTCTGAGAGTTTACCCAGAGGAGAGCTCAGTAAGGTGTTTGAGGATACTTGGGGTGTGAGCAGGGGTGTGGCGGATGTGCAGAAGGAGACTGGAAGGTACACAAGCAAGACATGGAGTTCAGAGAACATGCAGTATATTAGCTAAAAGAGGAGAACTGGGGGGTTTGTTGTGGTGGTTGTTTGGAGACAGCATGCTGCTGCTGCCGCTAAGTCACTTTAGTCATGTCCGACTGTGTGACCCCATAGAGCACAACCCACCAGGCTCCCCTGTCCCTGGGATTCTCCAGGCAAGAACACTGGAGTGGGTTGCCATTTCCTTCTCCAATGCATGAAAGTGAAAAGTGAAAGTGAAGTTGCTCAGTCATGTCTGACTCTGAGTGACCCCATGGACTGCAGCCCACCAGGCTCCTCCATCCATGGGATTTTCCAGGCAAGAGTACTGGAGTGGAGTGCCATTGCCTTCTCCAAGACAGCATAAGCTATGTGAAAAGATGGGGGTTAAAATGCTCTCAGAATGTAACTTGAATATTAGGTCCTTAAGGGCCTTGAGCTCTACTTTTAAGACCTATGGTTCTGGAGCCAGGAATTTCTTGCTATAAGTCTTTACATACTCTATTAATTTACACCTTAAAACATTTCTAAATGTTCAACTTGTTGAGAAAATGGTTGAAATTGCTTTCAAGGTGTAGTTTTTGTGTTTTTTTTGTAAGATCTTTTAGGTTTGCATGGTGCTAGAGCAGCAAGTGACCGTGAGGTGATACCCCACATCCAAGGTCAAGAGCACTGGCTGCACTTCGCTGGACTGGCTGAGAGGAGATACTCCATGTCCAAGGTCAGAGAAACCCCAGTAACACGGTAGGTGCTGGAGCAGCTGTGAGGAGACACTGCATGTCCAAGGGCAAAGGAGAAGCCCCAGAAAGATGGTAGGAGGGGCAAATTCACATTTAGAATCAAGCCCCATTCCCGCCAGAGATGTTCAGAGGGCTCAAACAAACCTTGTGTGCACCAGGACACAGACACCCCCACAGACTGAGACAGAACTGTGTTTGAGCATCTCCTGTGGAGGGACAGGTCAGCAGTGGTCTTCCACAGAGACAGGGGCTCTGGATGTGGGTAGACATAAGTCCTCTTTGAGGAGGTTGCCATTAATCCCACTCACAGAGCTGCTAGAACTTACACAGGAGAGGAAATACTCATGACAGGCACAAACAGAACCGTGTGCCCTCGGATCCAGGAGAAAGGAGCAGTGACCCCACAGGAGACAGACCCAGACTTGCCCGGGCGTGTCCGGGAGTCTCCAGTGACGGCGCGGGTTGGCGGTGGCCTGCTGCAGGGCTGGGGGCACTGAGTGTAGCAGCACATGCATGGGATCTTTTGAGGGAGGTCACCGTCACCCTCATTACCTCCACCATAGTTTAAGTAAGTAAGTGTAAGTGTCAGTCACAGTCCTGCCTGACTCTTTGCGACCCCGTGGACTGCAGCCCACCAGACTCCTCTGTCCATGACATTTTCCAGGCAAGGATACTGGAGTGCGTTGCCATTTCCTTCTCCAGGGGATCTTCCCAAACCAGGGATCGAACCCGGAATCTCCTGCACTGCAGGCAGATTCTTTACCCACTGAGCTACAAGGGAAGCCACCATAGTTTGATCCCAGGTAAATAGCAGGGATGGAGCACAGCCCAGCCTATCAGAACAAGACCCAGTTTCCCCCTCAGTCAGTCTCTCCCATCAGGAAGCGTCCATAAGCCTCTAACTCTTCTCCGTCAGAGGGCAGACAGACCAAAATCCACAATCATAGAAAACTAACCAATCGAATCACATGGACCACAGCCTTGTCTAACTCAATGAAACTATGAGCCATGCCATGTAGGGCCATCCAAGATGGACGGGTCATGGTGGAGAGTTCTGACAAAATGTGGTCCATTGGAGAAGGGAATGGCAAACCACTTCAGTATTCTAGCCTTGAGAACCCCTTAAACAGTATGAAAAGGCAAAAAGATAGGACACTGAGAGATGAACTCCCCAGGTCAGTAGATGCCCAATATGCTACTAGAGATCAGTGCAGAAATAACTCCAGAAAGAATGAAGAAATGGGGCCAAAGCAGAAACAACACCCAGTTGTGGATATGACTGGTGATGGAAACAATGTTTAATGCTGTAAAGAGCAACATTGCATAGGAACCTGGAATGTTAGGACCATGAAGCAAGGCAAATTAGAAGTGGTCAAAGAGGAGATGGCAAGAGTGAACACTGACATTTTAGGAATCAGCAAACTAAAATGAATTGGAATGAGTGAATCTAACTCAGATGACCATTATATCTATGACTGTGGGCAAGAAACCCTTAGAAAAAATGGAGTAGCCATCATAGTCAACAAAAGAGTCTGAAATGCAGTACTTGGATACAATCTCAAAAATGACAGAATGATCTCTGTTTGTTTCCAAAGGAAACCATTCAATATCATGGTAGTCCAAGTCTATGCCCCAACTGGTAATGATGAAGAAACTGAAAGTTGAACAGTTCTATGAAGACCTTCAAGACCTTTTAGAACTAACATGCAAAACAGATGTCCTTTTCATTATAGGGGACTGGAATGCAAAAGTAGGAAGTCAAGAAACACCTGGAGTAACAACAGGCAAATTGGAACTTGGAGTACAGAATGAAGCAGGGTGAAAACTAACAAGAGTTTTGCCAAGAGAATGCACTGGTCATAGCAAACTCCCTCTTCCAGCAACACAAGAGAAGACTCTACACATGGACATCACCAGATGGTCAATACCGAAATCAGATTGATTATATTCTTTGCAGCCAAAGATGGAGAAGCTCTATACAGTTAGCAAAAAACAAGACCAGGAGCTGACTGTGGCTCAGATCATGAACTCCTTATTGCCAAATAAAGACTTAAATTGAAGAAAGTAGGGAAAACCACTAGACCATTCAGGTATGACCTAAATTAAATCCCTTGTGATTATACAGTGGAAGTGAAAAATAGATTTAAGGGACTAGATCTGACAGAGTGCCTGATGAAATATGGATGGAGGTTTGTGATATTATACAGGAGACAGGGATAAAGACCATCCCCAAGAAAAAGAAATGCAAAAAGGCAAAATGGTTGTCTGAGATAGCCTTACAAATAGCTGTGAAAGAGGAGATGTGAAAGCAAAGGAGAAAAAGAACAATATACCCATCTGAATGCAGAGTTCCAAAGAATAGCAAGGAGAAATAAGAAAACCTTCCTCAGTCATCAGTGCAAAAAAGAGGAAAACAATGGAATGGGAAAGAGTAGAGATCTCTACCAGAAAATTAGAGATACCAAGGGGACATTTCATGCAAAGATGGGCACAATAAATGACAGAAATGGTATGGACCTAACAGAAGCAGGAGATATTAAGAAGGGGTGTCAAGAATACACAGAAGACTGTACAAAAAAGATCTTCATGATGCAGATAATCACGATGGTGTGATAACTCACCTAGAGCTGGACCCACCTAGAGCTGACTTCCTGGAATGTGAAGTCAAGTGGGCCTTCAGTTCAGTTCAGTCGCTCAGTCGTGTCTGACTCTTCGCGACCCCATGAATCTCAGCACACCAGGCCTCCCTGTCCATCACCATCTCCTGGAGTTCACTCAGACCCACATCCATCGAGTCAGTGATGCCATTCAGCCATCTCATCCTCTGTCGTCCCCTTCTCCTCCTGCCCACAATCCTTCCCAGCATCAGTCTTTTCTAATGAGTCAACTCTTCTCATGAGGTGGCCAAAGTACTGGAGTTTCAGCTTTAGCATCATTCCTTCCAAAGAAATCCCAGAGCTGATCTCCTTTAGAATGGACTGGTTGGATCTCCTTGCAGTNAAAAGATCTTCATGATGCAGATAATCATGATGGTGTGGTAACTCACCTAGAGCTGGACCCACCTAGAGCTGACTTCCTTGAATGTGAAGTCAAGTGGGCCTTCAGTTCAGTTCAGTCGCTCAGTCGTGTCTGACTCTTCGCGACCCCATGAATCTCAGCATGCCAGGCCTCCCTGTCCATCACCATCTCCTGGGGTTCACTCAGACCCACATCCATCGAGTCAGTGATGCCATTCAGCCATCTCATCCTCTGTCGTCCCCTTCTCCTCCTGCCCACAATTCTTCCCAGCATCAGTCTTTTCTAATGAGTCAACTCTTCTCATGAGGTGGCCAAAGTACTGGAGTTTCAGCTTTAACATCATTCCTTCCAAAGAAATCCTAGAGCTGATCTCCTTTAGAATGGACTGGTTGGATCTCCTTGCAGTCCAAGGGACTCTCAAAAGTCTTCTCCAACACCACAGTTCAAAAGCATCAATTCTTCAGCCTTAGGAAGCATCAATATGAACAAAGCTAGTGGACCTTAAGAAGCATCACTATGAACAAAGCTAGTGGAGGTGATGGAATTCCAGTTGAGCTATTTCAAATCTTAAAAGATGATGCTGTGAAAGTGTTGCACTCAATATGCCAGCAAACTTGGAAAACTCAGCAGTGGCCACAGGACTGGAAAATGTCAGCTTTCATTCCAATCCCAAAAAAGGCAATGCCAAAGAATGCTCAAACTACTGTACAATTGCACTCATGTCGTCACAAGCTAGTAAAGTAATGCTCAACATTCTCCAAGCCAGACTTCAACAATATGTGAACCATGAACTTTCAGGCAGAGGAATCAGAGATCAAATGGCAAACATCTGCTGGATCATCAAAAAAGAAAGAGAATTCCATAAAAATATCTATTTCTGCTTTGTTGACTATGCCAAAGCCTTTGACTATGAGGATTGCAATAAACTGTGGAAAATTCTGAAAAGGATGAGAGTACCTGGCAATCTGATCTGCCTTTGGAGAAACCTGTATGCAGGTCAGGAACCAACAGTTACAACTGGACGTGAAACAACAGACTGGTTCCAAATAGGAAAAGGAGTACGTCAAGGCTGTATATTGTCATCCTACTTATTTAACTTATATGCAGAGTACATCATGAGAAATGCTGGCCTGGACTGAAGCACAAACTGGTATCAAGATTGCCAGGAGAAAATATCAATAACCTCAGATATTCAGATAGAACTAAAGAGCCTCTTGGTGAGACTAGAGATGAAAGAAGAGAGTGAAAAAGTTGGCTTAAAGCTCAACATTCAGAAAACTAAGATCATGGCATCTGGTCCCATCACTTCATGGCAAATCAGCGGGGAAATAGTGGAAACAGTGTCAGACTTTATTTTTTTGGCTCCAAAATCACTGCAGATGGAGACTGCAGCAATGAAATTAAAAGATGCTTACTCCTTGGAAGGAAAGTTAAGACCAACCTAGATAGCATATTCAAAAGCAGAGACATTATTTTGCCAACAATAGTCCATCTAATCAAGGCTACAGTTTTTCCAGTGGTCATGTATGGATGTGAGAGTTGGACTATAAAGAAAACTGAGTGCCTAAGAATTGGTGCTTTTGAACTGTGGTGTTGGAGAAGACTCTTGAGAGTCCCTTGGACTGCAAGGAGATCCAACCAGTCCATCCTAAAAGGAGCTCAGTCCTGAGTGTTCATGGGAAGGACTGATGTTGAAGCTGAAACTCCAGTACGTTAGCCACCTGATGCAGAGAGCTGACTCATTTGAAAAGACCCTGATGCTGGGAAAGACTGAAGGCAGGAGGAGAAGGGGATGACAGAGGATGAGATGGTTGGATGCATCAGTGACTCAATGGGCATGAGTTTGAGTAAGCTCTGGGAGTTGGTGATGGACAGGTAGGCCTGGCATGCTGCAGTCCATGGGGCCATGTAGAGTTGGACATGCCTGAGCAACTGAACTGAACTTCTATTTTATTTAAAGTTTTTGGTTTAGAACATGGCAGAACAAAATGTTCATAAACTCCAAGACCTTTTAAGATATCAAATGCGTTTTTAAAATCCAATGAATAATAATGGAAATAACCCAAGAGGTTTCTCATTAGATCTTTCTGCCTACTTATTGCTGTTCATTTTAATATGTTTTGCTGTATTTCATCTAGTGTGGGTTAAAAATCTATTAGGGATACAGCTAGTGGAATAATTTGCAGTTTCTTCCCTTGTCAAATCATCACTCTGGTCAGATAAATTTCTGGTATTTTCAGAGAAAATTCTGCTTTCACTTAGGTTATTATTTCTTGCTTTGTTCCCAAGAAAGAAAGTGACTCCTTCCTCTCCTTAAGGACCATTTATTTCATCTTTTGTATTCTTTCCAAGTATAGCTTCAGAGTTTAGCATTAAATCATTATATGATACTATGCAGATCCAGTGATATAAGAACTTCTTTATAAAATCAGTCTTCTTTGACTCCCTCTCAAAATGCATTATGTTGTATAGGAAACATCCATGGACATCACAAAATATGGCCTTCTCTGTTTCTACTCAGTTTTCTGAGTTTGGTACCACATACAAGGTTTGTTTTTTGTCTATTCGACAGAAAAACAACAGTAATCTTAACAGAAATTTAAAATAAGAAAAAAGATCACCAACCAAAATCTTATGACTTTTTCCATCTAAAATCATACTTGGGATTGTGTGTTTGTGTGGATGCGAATGAGTCATTGTTTTATCCCAGCACTCTAATTTACTGGAAGAAAACAGTATTAGCCAGAAGCAGTTATACTTACTGTGTTAAAATAACCGGCAGTTTTACTTACAAAGGACTACATAATTTAGCGTGTGCTTAGGCTTAACAGTCCTATGCAGAAATCAGTGTATAAACAATGGGGGAGTCCTGCAGAAAGAAACGGCACTGTGGAGAAGGTGGTTAAACTACGAGACAGCAAAAAGGAAGAGTTGCTGGGAGAGACTGAGGACAGGAAGAGAAGGGGCGGCAGAGGCCGAGATGGTTGGATGGCCTCACCCACTGGATGGACCTGAGTTTCCGCAAGCTCTGGGAGATGGGAAGGACAGGGAAGCCTGGCGTGCTGCAGCCCATGGGGTCCCAAAGAGTCGGACACGCCTGGGCACCCAGGCACACGCACACGCACACACACAGTTATCTTGTATGTCTCCCTCCCTGTACCATGGCTGCTTCGCGATTCTACAACAGATTTTTTTTTCTTTTGTATTTTTAGCCTATCAAATGTTTGACACATATCAACCGAGCAAGATCTGCTTTAATTAATTCATGTGTATAACCAAGCATCTTTTTTTTTCTTTTAAACAATATGTATTTTTCCACACTTTCCCATTCTGTCAATGTCTTTTTTCTCAGGGTGAAAAGACACAGAAACCAAGAATCAGGCGGTGGAACCCAACAGAGGTCTTGGGAATAAGGAAGTCAGAGCCAGACAGAAATGCCGTAATTGGAGGAAGGGTCAACTTGCTGTGTGTGATCAAGGAAAATCAGAAAAGAGAAAGCTGTTGCAAAGGTTATAGCAAAAAATTTACTACAGCTGTGTGGAGGGAATGTTTTCTCCCCTAACTTTTTGCAGTGTCTCTAGAACACAGAGGGTGGAGCATAAAGTATCATGAAGGGGACATGGCAAGTTTGGCAGAAATTACTAGTTGCGTATCATCCTACTGCTAGAACAGACGCTACTTTGAAATATGACAATACCTTCTGATCTCTGTTCCCTTGTTCTTCATTATGGAGAACATTTTCAGGATAATAGGCTGTCTGTGTTTTAGTAGCACATCTGTTCCTGTTTCATTGTCTTTACTAGAGATCATAATTTCCTCTTTGAGAATGTACAGTTGGTGGCAAGTAGAGATGATTATGATGTAATAAACAGAAATGATGACTTCAGGTGGGTTATAATAGTTAAGAAACTGAGGTTTTTGTTTCCAAGTAAATTCCTCTGCTGATTAACATGAGGAAAAGGAAACCAAAACGCAGGCAATGTCTGAACAGAATGGCCTCAGAACTGAACAGTTTCTCAGTCAGATCATCTCTGACTTGTCTGTTTTGTGGTCGGTGTCATGGCTGTGTGGCTAAATACATTTATTATCATCACGTACACATATAATGCAGGTATATACACACACATTTGTGCATATATTTTATAAGTGTACATATGATCACTTTCAGTTTTTTATTAGATAATATAAATAGTAGAAACTTTCTTTGGAACAGACTTGGACTGGATTCTGGATAAAATACTTTGCTTTATGGTTTTGGCATATTAACCACTTTGTATCTCAGTAGCTGCTTCAATAAAGCATCAGATAAAAACATCAGCTTCTTTATTCTGAAAATTGTTGATGATATTTTAAAAAGCATTTAAAATGCATGGACCAGGATGTCTGACCCATGAAAGCGCTCAGTATATGGAGCGTCTGTGTGTTCAGTCACTCGTCAAGCCTGTCCTGTGACCCCACGAACTCTACCCACCAGGCGCCTCTGTCCATGGGATTCCCCAGGCAAGAATCCTGGAGCAGGTTTCCATTTCCTCCTCCGGGGGATCTTCCCAACCCAGAGAAACATATGTCACTACTGTTATTTTTCTGCAAACAGCCATCTGCACCCTTGTGCCACAGCTCTGTGCTCGGGTTCCTAGCATCTAGTGTTGACTTTGCCGATGTCTTGCTCAGGTTCCTCAGTTCTGATTCCAGTCCAGGTAACCTAGCTTTCATTTTCCTACCTGCTGGTACTTGTCTGCCCAAACATTGGCCCCCGCCTAACTGAACTCATATGAACACATTTTTAAAAGCTTGAAAATCTGATGGACTTTTCTTAAATGAAAACTTTTATGGAGCTCTAATTTTGACTAACTTTATAAATATATATGAAATATTCTTTAATATTATAATGTTTCACAAAAACACATACAAAACCAGGTATAGAAACTGTGCTTAAAGCTCTTTCTAATTATGAATATCAACGCCAGATAACGGGGAAAATTCTGTGAAACATAAAAGAAATCAAGTGTAAGCATAATTTGATTTCTAACGTCTAAACTTTACCGTTACCAGTTAACTTTTTCGTCTTAGGAAATGGAATTAGAGGTGCATATTCTTATCCTTGCCTTCTTGCCCTGAGCATCGTGTCTGTGTCTCTAGCATGAGTGAACTCGCAGGCCTCTCCTCTGGGCTGCTCGCTCCCCACGCGCAGGAAGCGCCGGTTACTGGGCCTTGCAGCGCGCTGTGCACGGTGTGCAGTGCGGGCTGGGCGCCAGGGAGGGCCCCTGGAAGGCGCTCGCTGCGGGCCTGGGGACTGCGCGCCCGACTGGGAGCTCCGCGTGCAGAGCCGGGCCGAGGCTTCCCCTCAGCTCGCTCAGCGGCAGGCCGGGCGCTCAGGACTCCCAGCGGCTGCAGACAGGCCCCGAGGCCCCGCGAGACTGCAGTCAAGCGTCTCCTCCGCCCAGTCCGCCCTTCCCTTTCCTTCGGGGGCGCTCCCTGCTCCACCCTCTCTGCCCGTCTCACTCTGTCGGCTGCCCGTGGCGCCCAGGCTGCCACCGCCCCGATCAGGCCGCCGGCCCGGGAGGAACCGGCTGTGCTCCCCGGCTGTCCAGGCGGCGAGGCGCTTTCCTAAACCCTAGTGAGCTCAGCGGGCCTACGGCGAGTGAAGAGTGGGTGTTTCTGAAAAGGTGAGCCGGGGCCGGAGCTGGCTGGTGCAGACACTGACATAAACTCCGGGGAAGGAGGGAGGCGGCAGGGGGTAACTGATACCGTCCCTCCTGGAAAGGGGAGAGAAGCCCTTGCTTGTATCCACTTCGGGCAGACCCGGCCTGCATGTACTTAGGGCTCCTCCCTTGAGTAACTGGGTTATGGACCGAATTCCATTCGTGGATGTTGTGCAAGACAAACATGACAAACCGCAGTGAAAGTGGGGAAAACAGATTTTACTTGGTAACTGTTGACAGCGGCTGAGCTCCACTCTGCTCTGTGCAGAGGTGGTTGGTCAGTTTGAAAGAAGTATGTGGAGAGTCTGGGGGTCCCATTGGAGTCAGAGAAGTGAAGAGTTATAGATGGTCAGTGTAATGCAATTGGCACGTGTGCTTGTGAGCTGGCAGTTAGCGGAGTTGGGATTCTGCCCCTCCACAGCAACCAGAAGACGCTGGCTCTTCCATCCTGAGGATCCCGTTTCAGTGGACTGGCTCTTAGGTCTTGCACAGAAGACATGCTGTAAGAGATTCACATTCACAGCTGTGGCCCCTTTTTAGTAAATGCTCTGAGAAAGGAAAGTCAGGGGCTTCTCAGCCAGTGCTGACTAGAATAAATTCTCTAGGCAGCACTGAAGCTTTTTCAGGCAGGAATTGAATGGGGGCTCTGGGGTCATCCCAGGGACATGGAAGCTGTACCAGGGTTTGGCCAAGTCTCTTCCTGCAGGAGTCTGAACAGTTATGTGCTTAGGGTTCTTCACTGTTCAAAGCCCTGAGACGGGACTGTATTTGGAGACAGGGCCTTTAGGCGGTAATTCACTTAAGATATGGTTATGAGGATGGGGCCCCTATGCGTTAGAGTTGCTGTCCTTGCGAGAAAAGGAAGAGCTGCAAGAGATCCCTCTCATTACACACGGGAGAGGGAACACGGGAACACAGCAAGAAAGTCGCCACTTGCAAGCAGAGGAGAGTTCTCCCCAGAAAACAAGCCAGTTGCTTCCTTGATATGGAACGTCCAGCTTCCAAAAGTTTGAGAAGATAAACTTCTGCAGTTAAGCCACCCAGCCTGTGGCACTCTGTTGCGGCTGCCCTACCCACCAGACTAATACGCCTCTGTATACGCTGCCTCTGAAATCATGAAACTGAAGTCGTTCAGTCGTGTCCAACTCTTTGTGACCCCATGTACTATATGTAGCCTACCAGGCTCCTCCATCCACCGGATTTTCTAGGTGAGAATACTGGAGTGGGCTGCCGTTTTCTTCTCCAGGGGATCTTCCTGACCCAGGGTTCAAACCTGGGTCTCCTGGATGCTTTACCATCTGAGCCACCAGGGAAGTCCACCTCTGAAATCATATAAGGTATTCATTTTAATAGGCCGTGAGGATACTTTTGTACAAGCATGCACAGACACGTTTTTATGTAGAAACCACAGACAAAAATAGTTTGTTTTTTAAACTAAGTATGTTTACTAGATATGCTAATTTCAGTCTCTCTCTGGGACTAAAAGATTTGTTTATAGTTAAGCAGCATTTATATTCATTTATACTAACTTCAAAAACTGAAGGCATTGCCAAAAGATGAAATGTGAATTGATTTTAATGCCACCAAGTGGACTAAATCAGAATTTTTTCATGACAAAAATAATATATATATGCACTGTATTTGGATGGATTAACCTCTCAAATATAATTAGTGAAAAGTATTCTGAGAATAAAATAACCCAGGACCTAGCCTTGAACACAGTGCATATCCAGTCAACAGTAGTTCTATGCTCTGTGGTAACCTAGATGAGAAGGAATTCCAGAAAAGAGGGGCTATGTGTATACATATACTTGATTCACCTTGCTGTACAGCAGAAGCTAATGCAGCGTTGTAAAGCAACTATTTTCCACTAAAAATTTAGAAAAAGCTCACAGTAGCTCTCTTCCTCCACCCCCACTGCTTATCATGCTGCTGCACAAATACATACATACACATCCATCTCCTTGCCATTTGAGGCTTTCATAACCTTTGACTATTAATTCCACAGAACTATTTCATTTTNTCACCTTGCTGTACAGCAGAAGCTAATGCAGCGTTGTAAAGCAACTATTTTCCACTAAAAATTTAGAAAAAGCTCACAGTAGCTCTCTTCCTCCACCCCCACTGCTTATCATGCTGCTGCACAAATACATACATACACATCCATCTCCTTGCCATTTGAGGCTTTCATAACCTTTGACTATTAATTCCACAGAACTATTTCATTTTGTGTTTAATACAGTAATTTATAAACAGAAGTGATATGTCTCATCTTTTGATAGGTTTCATCCAATAGTTAACAAGATGAAATAATGATATATCAACATTATTATAAAAAGAGTAGAGTTAGATGATAGTAATTTATCATAAATATTGGAAGTCCAACTTTATATTTTTATTAAAATCCTAGATAGGATTTTAATAAAATCTATTTTGGGTGCATATATATTTATAATTGTTATATCTTCTTCTTGGATTGTGAAAGGGGAAACTAACAATAACACAACATAGTGGGAGACTTTAATCCCCCACTCACACCTATGGACAGATCAACTAAACAGAAAACTAACAAGGAAACAAAACTTTAAAGGATACAATAGACCAGTTAGACCTAATTGATATCTATAGGACATTTCACCCCAAAACAATGAATTTCACCTTTCAAGAGCACACAGAACCTTCTCCAGGATAGGTCACATCCTGGGCCATAAATCTAGCCTTGGTAAATTAAAAAAAATTGAAATCATTCCAAGCATCTTTTCTGACCACAATGCAGTAAGATTAGATCACAATTACAGGAGGAAAACTATTAAAAATTCCAGCATATGGAGGCTGAACAACATGATGCTGAATAACTAACAAATCACAGAAGAAATTAAAAAAGAAATCAAAATATGCATAGAAATGAATGAAAATGAAAACACAACAACCCCAAACTTGTGGGACACTAAGTGCTAAGGGGAAGGTTCATAGCAACACAGGCATACCTCAAGAAACAAGAAAAAAGTCAAATAACCAAACTCTACACCCAAAGCAACTAGAAAAGGAAGAAATGAAGAACCTCAGGGTTAGCAGAAGGAAAGAAACCTTAAAAACTAGGGCAGAAATAAATGCGAAAGAAACAAAAGAGACCATAGCAAAAATCAACAAAGCCAAAAGCTGGTTCTTTGAGAAGATAAATAAATTGATAAAACCATTAGCCAGACTCATCAAGAAACAAAGGGAGAAAGAACAAATCAATAAAAATAGAAATGAAAATGGAAAGATCACAACAGACAACATAGAAATACAAAGGATCATAAGAGACTACTCTCAGCACTTATATGCCAATAAAATGAACAACTTGGAAGAAATGGACAAATTCTTAGAAAAGTGCAACTTTCCAAAACTGAACCAGGAAGAAATAGAAAATCTTAACAGACCCATCACAAGCATGGAAATTGAAACTATAATCAGAAATCTTCCAGCAAACAAAAGCCCAGGTCCAGACTTCTTCACAGCTGAATTCTACCAAAAATTTAGAGAAGAGCTAACACCTATACTACTCAAACTCTTCCAGAAAATTGCAGAGGAAGGTAAACTTCCAAGCTCATTCTATGAGTCCACCATCACCCTAATACCAAAACCTGACAGGCCACACACGAAAAAGAAAACTGCAGGCCAATATCACTGATAAACATAGATGCAAAAAATCCTTAACAAAATTCTAGCAATCAGAATCTAACAACATATTAAAAAAAGATCATACATCATGACCAAGTGGGCTTTATCCCAGGGATGCAAGGATTCTTCAATATCTGGAAATCAATCAATGTAATATACACCACATTAACAAACTGAAAAATGAAAGCTATATGATTATCTCAGTAGATGCATAGAAAGCCCTTGACGAAATTCAACATCCATTTATGATAAAAACTCTCCAGAAAGCAGGAATAGAAGGAACATACCTCAACATAATAAAAACTATATATGACAAATCCACAGCAAACATTATCCTCAATCATGAAAAATTGAAAGCATTTCCCTTAAAGTCAGGAACAAGACAAGGGTGCCCACTTTCACCACTACTATTCAACATAGTTTTGGAAGTTTTGGCCACAGCAATCAGAAAAGAAAAAGAAATAAAAGGAATCCAAATTAGAAAAGAAGAAGTAAAACTCTCACTTTTTGCAGATGACATGATCCTCTACATAGAAAATCCTAAAGACTCAAACAGAAAACTACTAGAGCTAATCAATGAATATAGTAAAGTTGCAGGATATAAGATCAACATGCAGAAATCCCTTGCATTCCTATACACTAATAATGAGAAAATAGAAAGAGAAATTAAGGAAACAATTCCATTCACCATTGCCATGAAAAGAATAAAATACTTAGGAATATATCTATCCAAAGAAACAAAAGACCTATATATAGAAAACTATAAAACACTGGTGAAAGAAATCAAAGAGAACACTAATAGATGGAGAAATATACCGTGTTCATGGATCAGAAGAATCAATATAGTGAAAATGATTGTACTACCCAAAGCAATCTATAGATTCAATGCAATCTTTATCAAGCTACTAGTGTTATTTTTCACAGAGCTAGAACAAATAATTTCACAGCTTGTATGGAAATATATAAAATCTCGAATAGCCAAAGCAATCTTGAGAAAGAAGAATGGAACAGGAGGAATCAACCTGCCTGACTTCAGACTCTACTACAAAGACACAGTCATCAAGACAGTATGGTGCTGGCACAAAGACAGAAATATTGATCAATGGAATAAAATTAAAAGCCCAGAGATAAATCCATGCACTTTATGGACAACTTATCTTTGACAAAGGAGGCAAGAATATACAATGGAGAAAAGACAATGTCTTTAACAAGTGGTACTGGGAAAACTGGTAAACCACTAGTAAAAGAATGAAACTAGAACACTTTCTAACACCATACACAAAGAAAAACTCAAAATGGATTTAAGACCTAAACGTAAGACCAGAAACTCCTAGAGGAGAACATTAGAAAACACTCTCTGACATACATCACAGCAGGATCCTCTATGACCCACGTCCCAGAATATTGGAAATAAAAGCAAAAATAAACAAATGGGACCTAATTAAAGCTTCTGCACAACAAAGGAAACTATAAGCAAAGTGAAAAGACAGCCTTCCAAATAGGAGAAAATAATAGCAAATGAAGCAACTGACAAAGAATAAATCTCAAATACATACAAGCAACTCATGCAGCTCAATTACAGAAAAATAAATCACCCAATCGAAAAATGGGCCAAAGAACTAAATAGGCATTTCTCCAAAGAAGACATACAGGTGGTAACAAGCACATGAAAAGATGCTCAACATCACTCATTATCAGAGAAATGCAAATCAAAACCACAGTGAGGTACCATTTTATGCCAGTCAGAATAGCTGCTATCCGAAAGTCTACAAGCAATAAATGCTGGAGAGGGTGATGGAGAAAAGGGAACCCTCTTACACTGTTGGTAGGAATGCAAACTAGTACAGCCACTATGGAGAACAGTGTGGAGACTGTAAAAGACTGGAAAGAGAACTGCCATACAACCCAACAATCCCACTGCTGAGCATACACATCGAGGAAACCAGAAGTGAAAAAGACACATATACCCCAATGTTCATTGCAGCACTGTTTATAATAACCAGGGCATGGAAGCAACCTAGATGTCCATCAGCAGACAAATGGATAAGAAAGCTGTGGTAATATACACAATGGAGTATTAATCAGCCATTAAAAAGAATGCATTTGAATCAGTTCTAATGAGGTGAATGAAACTGGAGCCTATTATACAGGGTGAAGTAAGCCAGAAAGAAAAACACCTATATAGTATACTTAAGCATATATATGGAATTTAGAAAGATGATAGCGATAACCCTGTATGTGAGACAGCAAAAGAGACACAGATGTATAGAACAGTCTTTTGGACTCTGTGGGAGAGAGCGAAGGTGGGATGATATGGGAGAATGGCATTGAAACATGTATAATATCATATGTGAAATGAATTGCCAGTCCAGGTTCCATGCATGATACAGGATGCTTGGGGCTGGTGCACTGGGATGACCCAGAGGGATGGCATGGGGAGGGAGGTGGGAGGGGGCTTCAGGATGAGGAACATGTGTACACCCATGGTGGATTCATGTTGATGTATGGCAAAACCAATACAATATTGTAAAGTAATTAGCCTCCAATTAAAATAAATTTATATTAAAAAAAATTTCCTAATCTAGGCTGGTGTACAAAATTATGTAGACCAAAGAATAGGATTTACCACACTAGTTATGTGTGATCGTGGTCCCCAATAGACTCCTCATTCTTTAGAAAATTTTGGTTATTTTTCATTTTTTATCATTATTTCTATAATTTGAGAGGAAAATGACCAACACCAAATTGATTCTCAGTGTTTTGCCCAATTTAAAAGCATTATATATATATGAGGTAAACCTTAACATGTGTCAAAACAGAAAAGTTAGCTCACACTCTGTGTTTAAATCAGTCCATACAGCAATCAGCAATTGGGTGCAAATAAGGCTAAAAATACACTTCCATCTGTGGAATAAAGTAATAATATTTAGTCTGTGAAAACTCCTTTGGGAAGAAGGTGCTATCATTTTGTTGCCTCTGGATAGTCTTAGGAACCAAAAATGAATGATTTCTCTCAGGATGATATCTGACACGAACAAAGATCACCCAACACCCACACAGTTTTGCTCAATGACGTTTCATAATTCTTTCTTTGAACCTCTTGTGTGTTACAAGGCTTCAGCCATTCACTGTGTGTGGTTGAATCTGGCTAAATAGCTTCTGTCAATCTCTGCTTAAGCTTAGCTCCACTCTGCCTTTGTCAGTCTGGGCTGCTATAATAAGGTGCCAAAGACTGGGGAAGCTTGTGAACAACAGAAGTTTGCTTCTCATGGTTCTTGGGGCTTGAAATTCAAGATGAGGGCAGCAGCATGACCACATTCTGAGGAAAGCCCTCTTACAGTTTGCACAGAGCACTCTCTGCCCTCCTGTGGAAGGACAGGCAACGGAACTCTCCAGGTTTCCTTACAGGGGCTCTGATCCCACTCATGGAGGCCCCGTGCCCTCAGGACCTAATCAGCTCTTAAAAGCTTCACCTCCAAATACCATCACATAGGAGATCAGGTGTCAGCACGCTGTTTTGTTTTGCCTTTTTTTTTTAATTAGAGCATATTGCTTCACAGTGTTGAGTAGTTTCTACTGTACAGCAGGGTGAGTCGGCTGTATGTACACACAGATCGTCCCTTTTCTGGATTTCCTCCGCATCTAGGTCACCGCAGAGCCCTGAGCAGAGCTCTTTGTGCTATACAGTAAGCCTCATTAATGATCCATATTATGCACAGCAGTGTACACATGTCAGTCCCAATCTCCCAAGTCATCCAGCCTCCCTGTTCCTCCCTTGGTGTCCTATGTCTGTTCTCCATGTCTGTTTTGCAAATGAGACTATCCATACCATCTTTTCTATATTCCCCATGCCTGTGTTAATGTGTGATATCTGTTTTTCCACTTCTGACTTACTTCACTCTGTATGACAGTCTCTATGTCCATCCACATCCCTACAAAGGACCCAATTCCATCCCTTTTTATTGCTGAGGAATATCCCACTGTATATAGGTACCATGTCGTCTTTGTCCACCCCTCTGTCAGGACATTTAAGCTGCTTCTGTGTCTTGGCACTTGTAAACAGTCCTGCACTGGTGTGAACATGTCTTTTTGAAGTGTGTTTTTCTCTGGTATATGACCAGTCATGGGACTGATGGGTTGGGAAAAGAATCTGCCTGCAAGGCAGTAGACGCAGGAGACGGGGGGTAAATCCTTGAGTCAGGAGATCCCCAGAAAAAGGGCTGGCAACTCACTCCAGGAGTCTTGCCTGGAGAATCCCATGGCCAGAGGAGCCTGGCGGGCTGCCGTTTACATGGTCACAGAGAGCTGGACATGACTGAAGCGACTGAGCTCCCAGCACATGGCAGTTCTACGTTTAATTTTTTAAGGTTCAACATATGATTTTTGGGAAAAGAGAAACATGCAGTTTACAGAAGAGCCTGTATAATATCTTCACTAAAAAAGTTTGTCTACTGATCTGTGAAAAGCACTTCCAAGAGATACTAGATAAACATTGTTGTTTAAACGAAGTTAGGCCCACCTGGGTCTTAGAATTAAATATAAAACCTCTCCAAGAGATCAAGACGAGTGTGTTTGTTCCTTGGTGTAGAAGAGGGGCGGCTCACTGCTCTATGCTGCCTCACTGCCCGTTCCTCCTTAATAAAGGAGCAGCTCATTGTACCAGGTCATGCCTCGGAAGTCTAGTAAGACTGCTTTACTAGTGGAAGACAGCTGTGCATTAAAAGCTGATGCCCAGAGACATGGATGCAGTCCTCCTGTGTTCTCCCTGCTTCCTCCTGTCCCCTGCATGCCAAAGCAGGGTCTGCTCTGGGGAAGTCAGCTCTGAGAGAAGTTAGGGATCACTCTGCAGCTCACTTTTAGGATCTTCTGTTCATGCTGCAAGATCAGTAAAGACAGCCAAGGCTGCCATTTTGAAATATTTGTATGTACTGTTGCTTGGTGATCAATCAGCCTCTGAAAACTGACTTATAGTAAAATTTAGACATATGGGGTAGTCTGAACATTCTTTGGCATTGCCTTTCTTTGGGATTGGAATGAAAACTGATCTTTTCCAGTCCTGTGGCCACTGCTGAGTTTTCCAAATTTGCTGGCATATTGAGTGCAAAGCATCATCTTTTAAAATTTGAAATAGCTCAGCTAGAATTCCATCCCCTCCACTAGCTTTGTTTGTAGTGATGCTTCCTAAGGCCCACTTAACTTCACACTCCAGGATGTCTGGCTCTAGGTGAGTGATTACACCATCGTGATTATCCGGGTCACTAGGATCTTTTTTTGTACAGTTNGCCTCACTGCCCGTTCCTCCTTAATAAAGGAGCAGCTCATTGTACCAGGTCATGCCTCGGAAGTCTAGTAAGACTACTTTACTAGTGGAAGACAGCTGTGCATTAAAAGCTGATGCCCAGAGACATGGATGCAGTCCTCCTGTGTTCTCCCTGCTTCCTCCTGTCCCCTGCATGCCAAAGCAGGGTCTGCTCTGGGGAAGTCAGCTCTGAGAGAAGTTAGGGATCACTCTGGAGCTCACTTTTAGGATCTTCTGTTCATGCTGCAAGATCAGTAAAGACAGCCAAGGCTGCCATTTTGAAATATTTGTATGTACTGTTGCTTGGTGATCAATCAGCCTCTGAAAACTGACTTATAGTAAAATTTAGACATATGGGGTAGTCTGAACATTCTTTGGCATTGCCTTTCTTTGGGATTGGAATGAAAACTGATCTTTTCCAGTCCTGTGGCCACTGCTGAGTTTTCCAAATTTGCTGGCATATTGAGTGCAAAGCATCATCTTTTAAAATTTGAAATAGCTCAGCTAGAATTCCATCCCCTCCACTAGCTTTGTTTGTAGTGATGCTTCCTAAGGCCCACTTAACTTCACACTCCAGGATGTCTGGCTCTAGGTGAGTGATTACACCATCGTGATTATCCGGGTCACTAGGATCTTTTTTTGTACAGTTCCTCTGTGCATTTTTGCTACCTCTTCTTAATATCTTCTGCTTCTGTTAGGTCCATAATGTTTCTCTGCTTATTGTGCCCATCTTCACCTGACATGTTCCCTTGGTATCTTTAATTTTCTTGAAAAGATCTTTAGTCTTTCTATTCTATAATTTTCCTCTATTTATTTGCATCGTTCACTTAAAAAGGCTCTCTTATCTCTCCTTGCTATTTTCTGGAAATCTGCATTCAGATGGGTATGTCTTTCCGTTTTTCCTTTGCTTTTGCTTCTCTTCTTTTCTCAGCTATTTCTACGGCCTCCTCAGAAAACCGCTTAACCTTGTTGCATGTATTTTTCTTGGGGATGGTTTCGATCCCCAGCTCCTATACAGTGCTACAAGCCTCCATTCACGGTGCTTCAGGCACGCTGTCTACCAGACCCAGTCCCTCAAGTTCATTTGTCACTCCCGCTGTATAATCATAAGGGATTTGATTTAGGTCATACCTGAATGACCTGCTGGTTTTCCGTACTTTCTTCAATTAAGTCTTAATTTTGCAATAAGGAGTTCATGATCTGAGCCACAGTCAGCTCCTGGTCTTGTTTTTGCTGACTATATAAATTCTTAATATTTGGCTGCAAAGAATATAATCAATCCCATTTCAGTATTGAACATTTGGTGATGTCTCTGTGTGGAGATGTCTCTTGTGTTGTTAGAAGAGGGTATTTACTATAACCAGATAATTTTATTGGCAAAACTCTGTTAGTTTTTGCCCTGCTTCATTCTGTACTCCATGGCTAAACTTTCCTCTTATTCCAGGTATCTCTTGACTTCCTATTTTTGCATTCCAGTCCTTTATGAAAAGGACATCTTTTCATCAAATTGTCAACATCCATCAGATCATACAAAAAGCAAGACAATTCCAGAAAAAATATCTACTTCTGCTTCATTGACTATGCTAAAGCCTTTGACTGTGGAGCACAACAAACTGGAAAATTCTTAAAGAGATGGGAATACCAGACCACCTGACCTGCCTCTTGAGAAACCTGTATGTAGGTCTAGAGGCAACAGTTAGAACCAGATATGGAGCAACAAACGGGTTCCATATTGGGAAAGGAGTACATGAAAGCTGTCACCTTGCTTATTTGACTTATACGCAGACTACATCATGCAAAATCCCAGGCTGAATGAAACACAAGCTGGAATCAGGATTGTGGGGAGAAATATCAATAACCTCTGATATGCAAATAACACCACCCTAATGGCATAGGCCAAGAAGAATTAAAGAACTTCTTGATGAAGGTGATAGAGGAGCATGAAAAAACTGGCTTAAAATTCAGCATTCAAAAAATGAAGATCATGGCATCTGGTTCCATCTCTTCATGGCAAATAGATGAGGAATCAATGGAAAAAACAGTGAGAGACTTTATTTTCTTGGGCTCCAAAATCACTGCAGATGGTAACTGCAGCGACAAAAATTAAATGATGCTTGCTCCTTGGAAGAAAAGCTATGGCAAACTTAGACAATGTATTAAAGAGCATAGACATTGCTTTGCTGACAAAGGTCCATATAGTCAAAGCTATGATTTTCCCAGTAATCATGTATTAGCTGAACAACAAATAAGCCCATTTTCTTTGATGGGCAGAAACAATAATCCTAGAGCTATTTTCCCAAAGACATTAAGAAGAAAAAGGTAAATGCGTAACTATGTACCAAGCTGTTAGTATATTTTAGCTATTGTTGCTGAATAAAATTGTCTATGATGATGTAAATGTTTTTTATTTGTACTGTTGAATATGGTAACCACTTGTGGCTACAGAGCACTTGAAATGTAGTGTGCAGCTGAATAACTGAATATTTAATTTATTTTACATTAATTTAACTTTAAATTTAAGTGGCCATGTGTAACTACCATGTTAGGCTACACAGTAAAATAACATATTAAGCAATTATATGAAATATTTAATTACTATTAACGTCACATGTTAAATTAATAAAACTGTACTTACTAGTCAAGTATTTGTTGCTGTTGTTTAGTCACTAAATTGTGTCTGACTTTTGCCGTCCCGTGGACTGTAGCCCACCAGGATTCCCTGTCCTTCACCATCTCCCAGAGTTTGCTCAAACTCAAGTCCATTGAGCTGGTGGCACCATTCAACCATCTCATCCTGTCACCGCTTTCTCCTCCAGCCCTCAGTCTTTCCCAGCATCAGGGTCTTTTCCAGTAAGTCAGCTCTTCACGTCAGATGGCCAAAGTATTGGAGCCTCAGCATCAGTCCTTTCAATGAATATTCAGGGTTGATTTCCTTTATGTTTGACTGGTTTGATTTATTTGCAATCCAAGGGATTCTCAAGAGTCTTCTCCAATACCACAGTTTGAAAGCATCAATTCTTTGTTACTCAGCCTTCCTTATGGTCCAACAATCACATGTATATGACTACTGGAAAAACCATAGCTTCGACTATATGGGCTTTTGTCAGCAAAGCAATGTCTCTGACTTTTAATATGCTGTCTAGGTTTGTTATAGCTTTTCTTCCAATGAGCAAGCGTCTTTTAATTTCCTGGCTGCAGTCACCATCCACCATGATTTTGAAGCCCAAGAAAATAAAACCTGTCACTGCTTCTCCTTTTTCCCCTTCTATTTGTCATGAAGTGATAGGACGAGATGCCATGATCTTCATTTGTTGAATGTTGAGCTTTAAGTAGGTTATTTTTTTACTTTCTTGTTTCACCCTCATCAAGTATTAATACCAGTTAATTATTATCAACTTTACTATCTGCCTATTAACTTTATTCTACCTTGGTGAAAATTGTACCTCAAGAAAGTTAAATAACTTGCAAAGTGCATCCATTTTGTAAGTGATATACTTGAAATTTTAGACCAGGTGGGATTGTGCTTTAACTCATGAACAAGTAACTAGATGGCTTTCTTCATGCTGCATTGACTTCCCATCATAAGAGACTGTCACACATACTTGGGGCCAATAAAAGATAAAAAACTAGGAAACTAGGCAGCAAAAATTAATAATTGGGGAAATAATTAAGAAAAAAGGAAAATACTTATCACCTATGAAACAAACAGAATGAAAAAGAATACAAACTTTAAGGTTACAACTGTGTAAATATAATATGAACAAGTTAATAATAATATGTAAATTTGAAAACAAATTCTTTTCTTAGTGATAAGATTATGGAAAAATTTTGTGTGTTTGTTGTTAACTTTTACTAGCTTTAATTTTCTTTCTGATCTTTTTATACTGAACATGTATCAACATTAGGATATGTGGAGACAGATGAAGAAATTCACCTGGTGGTGGTGATTTAGTGGTTTAGTAGCCAAGTCGTGTCTGGACTCTTGCGACTCCATGAACTGTAGCCTGCCAGGCTCCTCTGTCCATGGGATTCTCCAGACAAGAATCCTGGAGTAGGGTGCCATTTCCTTCTCCAGGGGATCTTCCTGACTCAGGAATTGATCCTGGGTCTCCTGCATTGCAGGCAGATGATTTATTGACTGAGCTATGAGGGAAGCCCAAAGTTCACTTGAGTCTCCTTTAAATTAGGATATCATAGGACTGAACAGAAGTCTGCAAACAGTGTTACAAGGTTCTATAGCCTTCTATTTTCCTTGCTAACAACCCTTGCATTTCTTTAAAATGAAAAGTGTTACCAATCTCATGGACTAAATGTGCTTTATCCAGGCTGGTTATAACCACGCATCTCATTCTTTGTAATCCTGTGCAGTCCATGGGATCACACAGAGTCACACACAATGGAGCCGCTGAGCATGCACACCCATTCCCAGCTGCTCCCGTGCACAGAAATGGCCGTATTATCTGACTTTAGCCAACTGGACGTAAAGAGGGACAACTTGGGAATCCAAGAAGGATTTTACTTCTTAACAAAATGACGACCTCTTTTCTTCCTGCCTTCCTGTTTAGGATGGGTTGTGGTGATATCCTGTTTGCCTGGGGCTACAACTGCAGCTTCCCAAGAGGGAAGGATGAGAGATGAGCACAAAATACCCACATCCCTGGTATAATTTAGATGCTAGTTAAATAACTGTATACTCCATAATTTATTTGTTAAAAAATGAAAAAAACTTTTGTCTATTACAGTCGTGTTTGGTAGACTGATCGGTGGTGATAGCTTAGCCACTCAGCCATGCCTGGCTCTTGTGACCCCATGGACTGCAGCCCACCATGGGATTTCCCAGGCAATCATACTGGAGTGGGTTACCATTTCTTTCTCCAGGGGACCCACATTTTCTGCATTGCAGGTGAATTCTTTACCACTGAGCCACTAAGGAAGCCCCAGAGTGTTTTGTTACCTGCAGCTTAAAATTTTCCTAATGGATTCAAGGTCCTTTACCTCACAAGCTGTGGTTTCCATTGTGTGGAAGATGCAAGAAGGTGGAAAGATAGGTATTAGCTTACTCTGGTATAGGCTTTCCATAAACCTCCGTGAAAGCAGAATTTTGATGTAAACCTTCAGACCACAGCTGAAAAGACTTGCTAAGGAGCAGAGTAAAAATCTGTAAAGCAACAGGGACTTAAAAGATCCACAAATGCCTATTTTTAAATTCTGCTTCTCAAATATGAATATATTAAAGTTATTGAAGTCTTTCTACAGATGATATTTGGGCTGGCATTTCTGTAAGTAGAAGAGATTATCTTTTGCTTACAATTTGTCACTTCTAACTGACTGTAGATCACAGCAGTTTAGAAGCTTAACCCCTTTAAGTTAGGCTCTTTTCCAGCATTTAGAAAAATCCTTTCAGCAGGCTGATAAAAATAGCAGCAGCAAAGCAATTAGATGTAATCCCAAACAGCTGCAGTCCAAGTCAGACCTATAAATGCTTTCTCCTATTTTAGATACACAGATCTCAAAATTCTCCTGTAAGGTCCTGACAAAGGGAAAACTTGCTCCAAATAATATGCATTGACATTCAAGTGTAATGCTCCATCCAGTGTTCATGGCAAACCTTGACCATCAATGTCAGCAAAACTTAGTGCAATAAAGTCATTTTGTGTCTAGGTTCACGCACAAAATAATTGAAAACTGGATTTCAGTTCAATTTAGGAAACATTTCATAATTGCCTACTAGCTCTAAATACTCTCAAAAGTTGGACATTAAGATGAATATGATCCAGTCTTTGCCCTCAAATATATCATAGTCTAGAGGGGAGTTGCAATAAATATTTTTTACTCCCATGCTATGTATACTCTTTAATCTTGGATCCATAATATTGCAGACCTTAGTCTTTGAAGATACCTATGGCAATGCACCAGGGCTTCCCTGATGACTCAGAGGATAAAGCGTCTGCCTGCAGTGCGGGAGACCTGGGTTCGATCCCTGGGTTGGGAAGATCCCCTGGAGAAGGAAAGGCAACCCACTCCAGTATTCTTGCCTGGAGAATCCCATGGACAGAGGAGGTTGGTGGGTTACAGTCCACGGGGTTGCAAAGAGTCGGACACGACTGAGAGACTTCACTATGGCAATGCAAATTCTCATTGGTTATCAGTTTCTCAACAGTCAGTAATTTCTAAGGTACTATTATATAGGTAAATAATCCATGGGAAGTTGGTTAACTTCCAAAGCAAAAAGAGGAGAATATTCTGCCCTAAGCCAGTGGAATATAACATAAGTTAATAATAATAAGGCAGTTTAGCTTTGTTCCATCCCACAGTTAATTGAAAATTTACAGATATCTAGAATGGTATTTTCTTTGGATAAATGGCTACAGGACTTATTATCCTCTGCCCAATCAAATGAAATGGGTTCTGATTGCTGGTCAACTTTCTCCAAGTAGCTTTTTGTAAGCAAGTAGACTATTTCTATTGCAGTAATCATGTTTTGTACTGATTTCACTTATTGAACCTTTTTGGTGTCCTCTTTGAGCTGTTATGAAGAAACTTTCTCTCTGTGTGTGTGTCCTCTCCACCAACAAAGGGAGATGCTACAAGTTCTTTATTTCATAAAAGTCAGTAACAATTCCCAAGTGATAGCTCTAGGGCTTTGGGAAAACAGGTGCCAAAAGGAAAATGTAAGTCCAAGAGAGTTATTGTAGGTACTTCCTGTGAAAGAAAAGAGAGACAAAAGGAAAAGTAGGCAGAGAAATATTTATGACCATGATGGTGGTCTCAAACTTGAAACAGAGGAAGAATTGGATAGGAACACCCAGAGACTCTGCATAGCTCTGAGAAAGTCTCAACCAGCTCACTAGAGAGTTCCAATGCAAAGATCACCCATGGATCTTTCTGAAGCACACTCTGTCGTGGTTGGAGTCTGCCCAGAAAGTACGTGACCTGGACTTGAAAGCTGAGACAGACCTTGGAACCGCTGGAACTTTAGCTGACTTTCTTTAGGCAGATCCTCTTTTGAAAGGAGACAAACAGATCACCTTCATGGGCTGTAATAGTGAACTGGTAATCACTGAATAGAGCTATGTGTCTACTTAATTTCACTTATTGCAATGTATTCCACTTAATGTCATTCTTCAAAATACTATCTTAACAGTAGATACCATTGCTTTTTAGGACCACTTCTATCACACTTTGCATCACAGAGACATCCAACTGTCATAACCAGATGAGGTCACTATTTTATTTCAGGAATACTCGGGAATCAAAGTCTGCCCTGATTAGTAACGATGAAGCTGAAGTTGAATGGTTCTATGAAGGCTTACAAGACCTTCTAGAACTAACACTCAATAAAGATGTCCTTTTCATTTTAGGGGACTGGAATGCAAAAGTAGGAAGTCAAGAGATACCTGGAGTAACAGGAAAATTTGGCCTCAGAGTACAAAATGAAGCAGGTCAGACTAATAGAGTTTTGCCAAGAGAACAAACTGGTCATATAAAACACCTTTCTCCAACAACACAGTGGAAGACTCTACATGTGAACATCACCAGATGGTCAATATGGAAATCAGATTGATTATATCTTTGCAGCCAAAGATGGAGAAGCTCTATACAGTCAGCAAAAACAAGACCAGGATGACCGTGGTTCAGACCATGAACTTCTTATTGCCAAATTCAGACTTAAATAGAAGAAAATAGGGAAAACCAGTAGAACATTTCATGCAAAGATGAACACAATAAAGGACTAAAATGGTATAGAAGCAGAAGATATTAAGAAGTGGCAAGAATGCACAGAAGAATTAACAAAATGACCTCCATGACCCAGATAATCACGATGGTGTGCTCACTCACATAGAGCCAGACATCCTGGAGTGTGAAGTCAAGTGGGCCTTAGGAAGCATCACTACAAACAAAGCTAGTGGAAGTGATGGCATTCCAGTTGAGCTATTTCAAATTCTAAAAGATGGTGCTGTGAAAGTGCTGCACTCAATGTGCCAGCAATTTGGAAAACTCAGCAGTGGCCACAGGACTGGAAAAGGTCAATTTTCATTCCAATTCCAAAGAAAGGCAATGCCAAAGAATGCTCAAACTATTGCACAGTTGCACTAATCTCACACGCTAGCAAAGTAATGCTCAAAATTTTCCAAGTCAGGCTTCAACTGCCATGTGAACCGTGAATTTCCAGATGTTCAAGCTGGATTTAGAAAAGGCAGAGGAACCAGAGATTAAACTGCTAACATCTGTTGGATCATTGAAAAAGCAAGAGAATGCCAGAAAAACATTTAGTTCTGCTTTATTGACTATACCAAAGCCTTTGTCTGTGTGGATCACAACAAACTGTGGAAATTTCTTCAAGAGATAGGAATACCAGACCACCTGACCTGCCTCCTAAGAAATCTGTATTCAGGCCAAGAAGCAACAGTTAAAACTGGACACAGAACAGCAGCCTGGTTCCAAATAGGGAAAGGAGTACGTCAAGTCTGTATATTGTCACCCTGCTTATTTAACTTATATGCAGAGTACATCATATGAAATGCTGGGCTGGATGAAGCACAAGTTAGAATCAAGATTGCTGGGAGAAATATCAATAATTTAGATATGCAGATGACACCACCCTTATGGCAGGAAGTGAAGAAGAACTAAAGAGCCTCTTGATGAAAGTGAAAGAAGAAAGTGAAAAGTTGTTTTAAAACTACTTTCAGAAAACTAAGATCATGGCATCTGGTCCCATCAGTTCATGAAATAGATGGGGAAACAATAGAAACAATAAAAGACTTTATATTCTTGGGCTCCAAAATCACTGCAGATGGTGACAGCAGCCATGAAATTAAAAGATGTTTGGCTCCTTGGCAGAAAAGCTATGACCAACCTCAGAGGAAAACATAGGCATAACACTCGATGACATAAATTAAAGCAAGATCCTCTATGACCCACGTCCTAGAGTAACGGAAAATAAAAACAAAAATAAGCAAGTAGGACCTGATTAAACTTAAAAGCTTTTGCACAGCAAAGGAAACTATAAGGAAGGTGAAAAATCAATACTCAGAATGGGAGAATTTAATAGGAAATAGGACTTCCCTGGTGGCTCAGACGGTAAAGCGTCTGCCTACAATGCAGGAGGTCGGGAAGATCTCCTGGAGAAGGAAATGGCAACCACTCCAGTATTCTTGCCTGGAAAATTCCATGGACAGAGAAGGCTGGTAGTCTACAGTCCATGGGGTTGCAAAGAGTCAGACACGACTGAGCGACTTCACTTTCACTTTAATAGGAAATGAAACAACTGACAGAGGTTTAATTTCCAAAATATGCAAGCAGCGCATACAACCCAATAGCAGAAAATCAAACAACCCAATCAAAAAGTGGGGAGAAGACCTAAACAGACGTTTCTTCAAAGACATACAGATGGCTAACAAACACATGAAAAGATGCCCAGCATTGCTCATTATTAAAGAAATGAAAATCAAAACTGCAATGAGATATCACCTTACGTCAGCCAGAATGGCCATCATCAAATTGTCTACAAACAATTGATGCTGGAGAGGATGTGGAGAGAGGGGAAAGCTCTTGCAGTGTTGGTGGGAATGTAAACTGATACAGCCATATGGAAGACAGTATGGAGATTCCTTAAAAAACTAGGAATAAAACCACCATATGAACCAGCAATCCTCCTGCTAGGCATATATCCTGAGGAAACAAAAACTGAAGAAAGACACATGAATCCCATTGTTCATTGTAGCACTATTTACAATAGCTAGAACATGGAAGCAACCTCGATGTCCATCAACAGATGAATGGATAAAGAAGTTGTGGTACAAATACACATTGGAATCTTACTTAGCCAGAAAAAGGAACATATTTGAGTCAGTTCTAATGAGGTGGATGAACCGAGAGCCTATTATACCGAGTGAAGTAAGTCAGAAAGAGAAAGATAAATTTTGTATTCTAACACATACATACAGAATCTATAAAAATGATACTGAATAATTTATTTATAGGGAAACACCTGACCTGCCCCTTGAGAAACCTGTACACAGGTCAGGAAGTAACAGTTAGAACCAGACATGGAACAACAGACTGGTTCCAAATTGGAAAAGGAGTACGTCAAGGCAGTATATTGTCACCCTGCTTATTTAACTTCTATGCAGAGTACATCATGAGAAACACTAGGCTAGAGGAAGCATAAGCTGGAATCAAGATTTCTGGAAGAAATATCAATAACCTCAGATATGCAGATGACACCACCCTTCTGGCAGAAAGTGAAGAACTAAAGAGCTTCTTGATGAAAGTGAAAGAAGGAATGAAAAAGTTGGCTTAAAGCTCAACATTCAGAAAACTAAGATCATGGCATCTGATCCCATCACTTCATGGGAAATAGATGGGGAAACAGTGGAAACGGTGTCAGACTTTATTTTGGGGGGCTCCAAAATCACTGCAGATGGTGATTGCAGCCATGAAATTAAAAGATGCTTGCTCCTTGGCAGGGAATTTATGACCAACCTAGACAGCATATTAAAAAGCAGAGACATTACTTTGCCAACAAAGGTCCATCTAGTGAAGGCTATGGTTTTTCCAGTGGTCATGTATGTATGTGAGAGTTGGACTATAAAGAAATCTGAGTACAGAAGAATTGATGCTTTTGAACTGTCGTGTTGGAGAAGACTCTTGAGAGTCCCTTGGACTGCAAGGGGATCCAACCAGTCCATCCTAAAGGAGATCAGTCCTGGATGTTCACTGGAAGGACTGATGCTGAAACTGAAACTCCAGTACTTTGGCCACCTCATGTGGAGAGCCGACTCGTTTGAAAAGACCCTGATGATGGGAAAGGTTGAGGGCAGGAGGAGAAGGGAATGACAGAGTATGAGATGGCTGGATGGCATCTCCAACTCAATGGACATGGGTTTGGGTGGAGTCTTGGAGTTGGTGATGGACAGCGAGGCCTGGCATGCTGTGGTTCATGGGATCACAAAGAGTCAGACATGACTAAGTGGCTGAACTAAACTGGATAGAGAAACAGACACAGAGAACAGACTTATGGACATGGGGAAAGGGGAGGAGAGGGTGAGATGCATGGAAAGAGTAACATGGAAACTTGCATCNGGATGGTGATTGCAGCCATGAAATTAAAAGATGCTTGCTCCTTGGCAGGGAATTTATGACCAACCTAGACAGCATATTAAAAAGCAGAGACATTACTTTGCCAACAAAGGTCCATCTAGTGAAGGCTATGGTTTTTCCAGTGGTCATGTATGTATGTGAGAGTTGGACTATAAAGAAATCTGAGTACAGAAGAATTGATGCTTTTGAACTGTCGTGTTGGAGAAGACTCTTGAGAGTCCCTTGGACTGCAAGGGGATCCAACCAGTCCATCCTAAAGGAGATCAGTCCTGGATGTTCACTGGAAGGACTGATGCTGAAACTGAAACTCCAGTACTTTGGCCACCTCATGTGGAGAGCCGACTCGTTTGAAAAGACCCTGATGATGGGAAAGGTTGAGGGCAGGAGGAGAAGGGAATGACAGAGTATGAGATGGCTGGATGGCATCTCCAACTCAATGGACATGGGTTTGGGTGGAGTCTTGGAGTTGGTGATGGACAGCGAGGCCTGGCATGCTGTGGTTCATGGGATCACAAAGAGTCAGACATGACTAAGTGGCTGAACTAAACTGGATAGAGAAACAGACACAGAGAACAGACTTATGGACATGGGGAAAGGGGAGGAGAGGGTGAGATGCATGGAAAGAGTAACATGGAAACTTGCATCACCATGTGTGAAATAGAGAGCCAACAGGAATTTGCTGTGTGGCTCAGGAAACTGAAACGGGCTCTGTATCAACCTGGAGAGGTGGGGTGGGGAGGGAGATGGGAGGGAATTTCAAAAGAGAGGGGGCATATACTTCTGGCTGATTCATGTTTTGGTTTGACAGAAAATAACAAAATTCTGTAAAACAATTATCCTTCACTTAAAAAACAAATTAATTTGAAAAATCAATCCACAGTCAGTGAAGAGTACTCTGTCCATGGAATTCCCCAGGCAAGAATACTGGTGTGGGTAGCCATTCCCCTCTCCAGGGTATCTTCCTGACCCAGCAATCAAATTCGTGTCTCCCACCTAGCAGGCAGATTATTTACCATCTGAGCCATGAGGGAATGTGAAAGTGTCATTTTTCCCATATACTGTCCAAAACTGCAAACCATTAAAAAGAAAATAACCTTTGCCAATTGTATAGGTTAAACTGGCATTTATATTCTTTGCTACCAGCAGACCTGTCTTATAAGAAATTCTATCTTTGGCTATCTATTTTACATATGGCAATATAAGTTCCCATGAAGGAATACTTCATGATGAAAGAAATGTAAGTTCTAAATTCATGTTAATGTATTATAAAGTTTATTTTATGTGTATGCACTTTTCAGTTTGGGCTTCCCAGGCGGTGCTAGTGGTGAAGAACCCTCCTGCCAATGCGGAAGACTTAAGCGATGCTGTTTCCACCCCTGGGCTGGGAAGCTCTCCTGCAGCAGCGCATGCAACCCACTCCAGTGTTATTGCCTGGAGAGTTCCTTGGACAGAGGAGCTTGGCATACTGTAGTCAATGGGGTCGCAAAGAGTTGGACATGACTGAAGGGACTTAGCATGCAAGCACACACAATTTTTTAAGTTATTGAGCACTTATAGCTATATGATCTCATTAAAAGATGTACACCACTGAACATGTACAAAGTAAACATAAGTACTTGTACAAAATACTCTGTTTGCTATGAGAATAACCATATTTGTGGGGAACAAACGCATCATTTCTTCTTTAATCATTCTAAGTTCCCTTGACTTATTGTCAGGAATCCCACCAGTTTCCACTGATACTTGTTTTCTCCTGATCTTTAAGTGTTCAAAGATCCAAGAGGCTTATCCGGTGCAAAGGTAAGTCAGCTTTCTCCTGACATCAAGAATAGAAGGATCTGGAGACTAATGAAAACCCTAGAGTTGTCATCACTAAAGCAGAATCTTGCAGACCTTTGGAAACTTGTGCATGAGATAATACCCAGTCCATATGTCTACACGGCTTCTAACATGGTGACACTTGTGGGCTTCAAGTTATAGCTTTGTTATTTAACACCCATAAGAAAATTCCCCAAAGAAAATTTATTTTTTCTCCCCCAAAAACTAAAAAGCCCTCCTCCCCCCGAAGGTGATGTTGTTTCCAGGAAACTTACTGAATATGCTTGCTTCTGATCTTGGTTGGAGATCTGCAGTTCACTGAAGAAATCTTCCTAACACTGAAATGAAAGTCCTGTTCTTGGCAACTCTCAAGTTCTTGGATTACACATTTCTGACGGGTGGAGACGAGGGGCTCCCCCGATTGGCTCAGCAGGTAAAGAATCTGCCTGCAACGCAAGAGACAAAGGAGATGCAGGTTCAGCCCTTGGCTAGAGAAGGTCCTCTGGAGGGGGAGATGGCCACCTGCTTAATACTGTTGCCTGAAAAATCCCGTGGATAGCGGGGCCTGGAGTCCCAAAGAGTGGGACGTGACTGAGTGTGAGCGCAGCAGCAAAGGCGGAGACTAGAACTTGAGCCCATGCCATGCTTTTTGACAGTCTAATGACTGAAAGTTTTGCTTAATGGCTGCCAATGCAAGAGTTTTAAATAAAAAGATGATCACATATCAATTGAAAGAAAGGGAAAGTTTGGTTCAGGTGCTTCCAAGTAGGATGAGAATGGTTGGTCAAAGCACTCCTTTCCCTTCCCAGTAAATATTTTACATACCAGGGTTCACAGGACTTGTAATCTTATTCATACCAGAAAGGAGTCTGTCAAGAGGTAAATGGCCATACTAAAAAGCTCCTAAGTAAGGTCTGTTCCAGATAAAGTCTCAGTTTGTAGATAAAACAAACTCTGCTTTTAAAGACTTTAGTTTAAAGACTTCCTTTAAAAGGAACCCTTTGTTAAACATCCTTGTTTTGGAAGATATAGTCTACCCTGAAGAAATACATAATCCAAGAAACTTGAGAGCTATCGAGAATAGATTTCTCCATGTTACTGCAAATGGCATAATTCCATCCTTTTTAATGACTGAGTGATATTCCACTGTTGGGTTCGATCCCTGGGTTGGGAAGATCCCCTGGAGAAGGAAATGGCAACCCACTCCAGTATTCTTGCCTGGAGAAGCCCATGGATGGAGGAGCCTGGTGGGCTACAGTCCACGGGGTCGCAAAGAGTCGGACACGACTGAGCGACTGCACCACCACCAATATTCCACTGTAAATACATACCACATCTACTGCAGTCATTCATCTGTCAGCGGGCACTTACGCTGCTTCTTTGTCTTGGCTACTTAGAATAGTGTTGCAACAAACATTACGGGTGCACGGGTGGTTCAGTGGTAGGATTCTCGCCTGCCACGTGGGAGGCCCGGGTTCAATTTCTGGCCCATGCAGCCGCTGCACCCCCTTTTGAGGACTTCTCGGTGGCTCAAATGGTAAAGAATCTGCCTGCAAAGCAGGAGGCCAGGGCTTGATGCCTGGGTTGGGAAGATCCTCTGGAGAAGGGAATGGCAACCCACTCCAGTACTCTTGCCTGGAGAATTCCATGGACAGAGAATTCCATGGCTACAGTTCATGGGGTTGCAGAGTCAGACACAAACATTAAGAGCATACATCCTTTCAAACTGCGGTTTTCTCCAGATACATGTTCAGAATTGGGGTCGTTGGATCATAAGGTATCTCTATTTTTAATTTTTTAAGGAACATTTACACGATTCCCCTCGTTGGCAATTTACATTCCCACCAACAGTGCAGGGGAGGTCCCTCTCCCCCTACCCTCTCCAGCACTCACTGTTTGTAGACTTTCTGATGATGGCCATTCTGACTGGCATGAGGTGACATCTTTATTGTAGTTTTGATTATCATACAAAGTGAAGTAAGTCAGATAGAGAAAGACAAATGTCATGATATCACTTATATGAGAAATAGAAACAATAGATACAAGTCAATTTACCCATCAGTTACCAAGTCACAGACTTAGAAAACAAACTTATGGTCTTCAAAGGGGAAGTGTGGCTGGGGGAATAAATTGGGAGTCTGGGACTGACACGTACACACTGTTACGTTTCAAATAGACAAGCAGCAGGGACCCACTGTTTGGCTGATGGGCCAAGGACTGCTGCTCAATAATCCATAATAACCTAAATGGGAAGAAAATCTCAAAAAGAATCGATAAATATGTGTGTACAGCTGAGTCGTTTTGCTGTACGTCCGAAACTGACTCAACAGTGTTAACTATATTCCAACAAAGATTTTTTAAAGAGTTGGTTTCTAAGAGCTCCTAGGTCTTCACCTTCTTACTTTTTTCTTCCAAATTTATTTATTCGTGAGAAATAAATTTATTTATTCCTGAGTCTAGGATAAACTATATATCCAGGGATTTATAGGTGAATTGGACTTGTCCATAACAAGCTCATATGTGAGTAGACGTGTCAACAAAAAACGATGAGGGAACTGTGAACAGAGTGCTAAGGAAAGACAGAAAGTGGTGGACTGCCTGCAAAAGAGCATTAGAGTAAAGGCAGGATTTGAGCTGGTCCTGAGCTAATTGTGAGCCTGGTCAGACTCTACCTGCCACGCTCTTAATTAGTAGCATTGACTTCTTGATCATATGTGATTCGGCATTATCTCCTTCCTCTCTCTCACCTATCTTCTGGAATATATAGGCTTTTTTCTCAAATAAAGGAAGATTGCTTTTCAAGAAATGATAGAATTGTATTTGTGCGTCTATATTAGAACCTAAAGGTGAGCTCTGAATATTCATCTGATAAACGTACTGAAGGATCCCTCAGGTGAAGATGAAGCAGAGAGCCATGTCAGGAAGAGGAAATATATTTATCTAAAAATATTTGGAGGGAAACTAAAGGCGGTAGCAGGTTCAGGAATAAATAAAATAATTTCACTGGGCTTTCTGGAAGAGAGCCTACCATTGCTCACTATAGGAGGGGGGAAAAGAGTTAAAGATGAAGGAGAGGAGTTGTGAGCATGTCTAAAAAGATAGATTGTAAAGCCCTTCTGTGCATAACAATTCCAAAGAGAAGGTTTTATTCAGGGGGGCACACAGTGGAGTTTGAATTTTAGGGAGATAATTATCTAGGCAATACAGAAGATGGGCTAAAATGAGAAGGGATGTTGATAGGAAGTCTGGTTAGGGGAGTGTTGCAATGAGGATAAAAGGTAAATATAGCAGCATTTCTTACAAAAAAGCTACTGGATGAGAAATCCTGTGAATTGGAAAATACAGGATTTGGTGGTTGATTCAATTGTACGGGAAATAAGTCAGAGTCCATTTTGGACATGTTGGTGGATAGTGATTCCATAATCCAGACTATTGAGAAAAGATGACAGATTGTCATGGATGACTGAGGACGGTCAGACATGCTAAGCTTTGGAAGCCAGAAGGAAGCGCTAATGGGTGCATAACGAACTGAAAATATGAGTCTGGTGCTTTATATATAATTGGCAACTAGACAGCAAAACATAAGTAGTGACTGTTATAAGTCACAGTCGTAGCTGTCTAAATATAGAAAAGGAGTTTAGAAATGAGATAAATAGAAGATCCAGGATTAAACCTAGAGAACATTTAACTGATGGCAGAGAAAGAAAATCCAAAGAAGGAAACTGAGATGTACTAAAACACAAGTTTCCTTTAAAATGAACTTTCATTCATTGATTAAGTCAGTCTGCAACATTTACTGTATGCTTACCACATGCCAAGAATATGTTAGAATCGGGAACAAAATTATGCACAAGGAAAACATACTTTCTGCTTTGTTAAGAGTTAGCATAAAAGAAAGTGTGTGTCTGTGAGAAAATGAGTTCAAGTTTGGACAGTCCCGAGTTGGGCTATATATGAACATAAACAGACTAGACAAAAAACAAGTGAACCTAAGAAAAGAAAACATAGGCTTTTTAGAGACAAACAGAAGAGGAGGAAAGAATGGAAAATTAAAGAAACAGCAAGGGTACAGAAATAGAAGGAGCAGCAGAAGAAATTTGTCTCCAAAATAAGAAGGGATAAAAGTCTTTCATGATATGTTGTGGTAATGGAAACAAGGCAGTGGGATTTGTTAAAGAAGAGGTTATTGTTAACTTTAAAGAGAGTATTTATGATAAAAGAGGAGACCAAAAAATAAAGTGCCTAGTTCTGCAAGAAAATTTATTGTTTTTCAACAAACAAATAACAAGAAATAAGTTGGATGTAGAAGAAGCTGCTGCAAATTAATAGAATCAACTGACATGTGTGGGATTTGTCTAGATTCAGTCTTCAAAAATGAGTTGTAAAATATCTTTATTAAAAATTTTTAAAAAATCCTTAGAAGACAATTTAGGAAATTTGAACATTGACTAGATGTTTTATGATGCTATTTTAAAAATTTTGTATATGTGAAATTGGTATCATGCTTATGTTTTCAACAGTACTGATTGTTTAGAGTAATACATTGATGTCTGAATGAAACATGAGTGAGTTCGTGATTTCCTTATCCAACAGTGTGGATACAGAGTTGGGGAAGGGGCAGCGTTTGTGGGATGCAGAATGATTCTGTGCTGATAATTGTTAAATCTAGCGATTTAGGGATTTTGAAACTTTTCTCTCCTGTGATTACTTGAAATTTTCATAATAAGAAAGAATCAAGTAAAATTATCAAAAACATGCAGACAATAAATGAGAAATAATTAAAATAATAATGATAATTAAATTTAAATTAAATGAATTATTTCTCTTTCTTCAAAAAGTTTACTCTAAATAGACTGGAAAAGTTTAACCCCTGGAAAGAATATAAAGCAGTGGCAAAGAGTAGGCTTGCTTATATATTATTCACATAATATTTGCTGAGGCTTAGGCAATGTGCTGGACAAAAGGAATATACACAAAAGACATAATTTATGAGAAAAGGCAACCTCTGATGAAATGGGTTCTTTTAAAAGTTATTGCAGTTAAGAAACAAAAGAAGTCACTGAAAGTTAAAGAGGTGTCAGCGAGGCTCTCAGAACTGCCCTGTCAGCGTGCAAGCACTAGCCACACGTGGCTACTGAACCTGTGGCTGTGCCGAGCAGGACTGAGGAACCCAAGTTTTTAACTTAATGTAAATTTATTTGCATTTTAGAATTTAAGTAACGTAAAACATTTTGGGATTATGCAACTTTGTTATTCTGGTGGAATAACAATTCACTTTAACTCTTGGATCATGTAAGATATTATTGTTATTTTATAGAACACATTCTGAGAACAGTCATCATTTCAAAGGTTACACATAAACCAGTCATCAATCCAGTTGTTGTCCACAGACTGATTCAGTTTGAATGATTTCTTTTTCTAAGCACCAGTTCAACACTTTAATGTGTTTATTTGAATGTGTTTTGCAGACAGCAAGAGTTGCAGTGGTGTCTGTGTAAATTGTAATTGGCAATTAAATGGAAATATTTATTATAATTATAATGTAATTCAATTATTTTTAATTAAAATGTAAATATGGCAATTAAAACTAGCTGCAGGAGAACAAAATGAAAAAGTTGCTTGATTTGCAAAAACAATCATAGGGGTAAGAGGACAATGGTTAGTGGACATAAAAATTGACAAGAAATTAATCTTATTAGCCAAAAGAAGAATTAAAGAAATTAGTTATTGAATATGAAAATAAAATATTCTCCAATTTTATAAATTATTGTTTACAGAATTTAAGATTATAACATTGACTAGCTATAAAACAGCTTATAAAACAGCTTGAGTTTTTGCACACAGACAAAAATCCAATTTTAGATAAGAGATAGTAAGATAAACCATTATTTCAGTTAGGAAAATTTGATTACTGAGTAATGAGGAAAATATTTTAATTTTTAAAAATTGAAAGATATTCAGTTAAACAAACTAACAATTCTTCATATTACACCTTTCCAACAACATCAAAGTTTAGATGATTCAAAAATTGAAAAATTACAAATGCTTTTCTTTTTCCTAGAACAGTGATGGATTATAAAACGCACACAACCCAGTTAAATATCTGGGCATGTTTTGTCTCAATGGACTATCAAATTTATGAGGCAATGTTGCCAATTTGTGTTCTAAAATACCAACCTTAGGGCATACATATTTTTGAATATTTTATATCTCTCAAAAAAGGATTTTAGCCAGATATGAAAAAATTGATTTTTATTACTATGAAGGGTGCTCTATACTAAATAAAAAACTTGAATTTATTATGCTTTTAAACCAAGAGATTGAAAGCTCATTTATTGCTTCACTACACTGTGTGATACATGTTGAAAATACACTTAAGTTTTGGAAGTACACTGTGAAAAGTGTCATAAATATTCATCATAATAAATTTTTGGAACTTCTGAAAAAAATTAAAGAATAGATTTAAGGATCTCCGGTTCTTTCCCAGTGCTCATTGATTGACTTATGAATGCTAAGTCTCTTCAGTTGTGTGCAGCTCTTTGGATTGTAACTCATGAGGCTCCTCTGTCCATGGGATTCTCCAGGCAAGAATATTGGAGTGGGTTGCCATTTCCTCTTCCAGGGGATCTCCCCAACTCAGGGATCAAACCCCAGTCTCCTGTGGCTACTGGAAGCCTTTTAAAAAACGTTTATTGTACTGCTAAATTCAAAATTTTCTTGCAACAAAAAAGTGTTTGCCAAATATCCAATTGTACTTAATCACTCAGTCATGTCCAACTCTGCAACCCTTTGGGCTATAACTCTCCGGGCTCCTCTGACCATGGGATTTTTTAGGCAGGAATACTGAAGTGAGCTGCCATTTTCCTCCTCCAGGGAATTGTTATAACCAGAGATTGAACCCCCATCTCTTGCATCTCCTACATGGCAGGGAGACGGTTTACCCATTGAGCCACTGGGGAAGCCCATAAACATTCAATAATCAAACACAAAATAGTCACATGAATTAGGATTTTGTGCACTCCATATGAAGAAACTAAATGCAAGTAGATCCAACCAGTCCATTCTGAAGGAGATCTGTCCTGGGTGTTCTTTGGAGGGAATGATGCTAAAGCTGAAACTCCAGTACTTTGACCACCTCATGCGAAGAGTTGACTCATTGGAAAAACTCTGAGGCTGGGAGGGATTGGGGGCAGGAGGAGAAGGGGACGACAGAGGATGAGATGGCTGGATGGCATCACGGACTTGATGGACGTGAGTCTGAGTGAACTCCGGGAGTTGGTGGTGGACAGGGAGGCCTGGCGTGCAGCAGTTCATGGGGTCGCAAAGAGTCGGACATGACTGAG